>SJXQ01003720.1:35391-72590 GCA_006408695.1 Aepyceros melampus | reverse complement strand
AGGGTTCTGCCCCCAGATAAAAGGGATGGAAAGAGGAAGAGAGAAATGGAGGTGGAGGGAGGTGGGTAGGGCAGCAAGAATGGAGGGGAGGGGAGGGGAGGGGAGGGGAGGAAAGGAGTGGAGGAGGGCCTCAGAGCTTTCTCAGGTTACAGAGAAACAGAGGGAGGGAGGGAAAGGAGAAGCTGAGATGGGGACCGCTCCAGCCCTTGAGAGGAGCTGCCCGGTGGGGCAGAGTGGAGACAGTGCCTCTCAGAACCCACAGCTGGGTTTGGGCAGAAAGTCCCTCCTCTAACGAAGAGATGCCCACTGCTGCCACCCTTGAGGCCTCAGTCACAGGTTTACAAGGCTGCTAGGACTACCCTGCAGCCCTGGGTGGTCCCGTGGCTGAGATTCTGCGCTCCCCCTGCAGGGAGCACGGGTTCCATCCCCAGTCAGGGAACTAGAGTTCACACACCATAACTAAAGACCCTGCATGCCGAGACCCATCGCAGCCAAATACATACATAAAATATTTAGGGGGAAAGGAAAAACACTTCACAAGACTGGGCAATGTGGACCTCAGGACGCTGTCCCTTGGGGCCCTGGGAATCGGGCTTGGCTGCAGCCATCTAGGAATTCACACTAATTTTCAAACAAAGGGGCCCTCACTTCCAGGTTGTACTAGGGCCCGCACACATTGCGTGGTCGGTGCTGGCTGTCCTTCCCAGAGGACGTTTTGCTAGAAAGGCAGAATCAGGAAGGCAGGGGCCAGCTCTGACTGCTGCTCCCTGTTTGTTAACCAAACACATGGCCGGCGTATTGACTTAGCCACAGGGTGGGAGTAAGCGCAGGGCTCCCTGCCTCCCCCTCCAAAGAGCCAGCCTCAGATGACACGTGTGTGGAACTGTGCCCCTGCATGGGCTGTACTGTCACTGTTCCAGAGGCGGTCAGGGCCTGCCATACTCCAGGCACCAAGTGGTCCTGACCTTTCCAGCCCTGCGTGCGGAAAGCATAGCCGGTCTGACAAAACCTGCCCAGTCCCGAGAGACCTGCCTTCTGCTGGTGCCCGATGAGGCTTCAGAACCCACATTCTCAACCATCCACGTCCTTCACTGTGTGGAGTGGAGATGCCACCCAGGATGGCGTCTACACCTAGAGATGTGGCTCCCAAAGTGCTCGTGAGATCACCGTGAGGTCACCAGGTCTCCAAGTGATGGGCTGAGGCAGACCCAGCCTAACCCAGGCTCCCTCCCCTACAAGTGCCCCCCAAAGATGCAGGCTAGGGACGCTCAAATCCCAATACAATATGGGCCTCTCCCCCTGCCAGCACCTCCCTTCTGAAGACAACAGGCAGAGGCCCTGCAGACTACCCTTCCACTGGCAGGGAAATCTTGGGGTCCACTGCTCTCGCCTGGGGTCCTTTCCAAGATCTCTGCCAACAGGCCTCCTCCTCTGAAGGAGCAGAGGGCCCTAAAAGCATAATTTTCCAGGGCTTGCAGTCAGATCTTTGTACTTCTCAAGCCCAACTTGATGGGTAACACGGAAGACACCTGAGTCCCCACAGATGCCAGGTGCGCCAAGGATCACACCTGTAAAACCAGAGACAGCTGGGTCCCAGCACCCCGCCCACGGTGAGAACAAAGCCAGGCTCAGCGGGCAGCACCGTGTCTGGGCCAAGGGCAGGCAGGCGGCTCAGAAGGGGCCAGCCAGAGTAAGCAGAGGAAGCAGGAGGCCAGGCCTGCAAGGGAGCACCCGCCAGGAACTGAATTAATCAGCAGGAAACTGATGGCTGTTTCCTGACAACTCCACTCCACCACCACCAAGAGCACAGAAAACACACACACGCGCGTGCGCGCACACGCACAGGAATTCGGAAACAGGGAGGGCAGCTGGCAACTTCCTTGAGACCCACAATGCAACTACTTTTTCAAATACCTAGACAAAACAACAAAAGCACCCACCCTCTCCCAAGTGTGGAGGGTGTGAGGAGCCCCTCCTGCGTGTTATTTCTATCTTGCATGAAAACCTTTCCAAGAGGGGCTGTCATTTCCCGTTTTCTAAACTCCGAGTTGCAAAGCAAAGTGAGAGGACCTAGGTCACAACTAACGGTGCTCAAGTTTTCAAGGCTAGGCCTGGCAGGACGACAAAGGCCAGTTCTTAAACCATCTCACTCCACCCTGGACCAATAGATCTCTCCCACAGACTCCAAGACCAGGGCTTAAAGGAATCCTAGGGGGACTTCCCTGGTGGTCCAGAGGCTACTCCAAGCTCCCAATGCAGGCGGCCTGGGTTGGATCCCTGGTCAGGGAACTAGATCAGACATGCTGCAACTAAGAGTTTGCACGCTGCAGCTAAAGATTTTGCGTACTGCAATGAAAACTGAAGATCCTGGAGCCTCAACTAAGACCCAGTGCAGTCAAATAAACATTAAATAAAAAATAAAGGAATCCTACGGCAAGAAAGGAAGGGCTCAAAAGTGAGGAACCAGCTAGTGTGCCAGTGGACGCCCTTCTGCATCAACTGACCCATTGAGATTTGGAGGGTAGGGGCGAGCGGTCTTCCACTTCTCCTGACTCTCTTGCTTTCCACCTCTTCAGCTTAAGAGTACACTTTTATTAAACATACCACTATGGATGGAGGAGTCTGGCAGGCTATAGTCCGTGGGGTTGCAAAGAGTCGGACACAACTGAGCGACTGAGCATATACACGCATGTGTTTCTCAAACTTCCTGCAGCTGAAGAGCTGTTTTATTTGAATCTCTGGAAGAATTAACACTAACAAGCAGCTCCCGGTCCCACCACCTGTCACATGAAGTCAGTGAGGCCTATCTCGGTCCACTCTGATCAAGATGCAGCTGTCAATCATCCACTTGGATGTCGTCATGGCAACATGAAACTATGTAAGTTTCTAAGCCTCAATTTCAATATTTCTTAGCTGGGTAACACTGTGCAGACCAGCAATGGTCCATGGCAGTCCTTTTATGTGGCGCTGGCCTCAGAATGCATGAGAATGTTTATAAATTCAAGAATTTTAAATGCAGAGGGATATCTTTCTTCTTAGGCAAAAATTCTACTCACAGGTAATAGAGCCTCAAATCTGCCCTTAATACTTCAAACATGTGTTCGTAGTTACCACTGTTTGGGGACAGTTGATTTTCCAGTCATCTCTCCTGCCTCTCCTCTCTCTTAAACAGAAAATAATACATTAGAGTTTTTTAAGCGTTCTTGGAATTTACACTCAGCAACACATGACCCACTGAGCTCCATGAAGCTGAGGTGTGAAGAGAATGTTCTCTCAATGAGAAATTCATAAGTGCTCAGAACAGAGCACAAAATTTGCAGTTCTTAGGGAGGGTTACAGTGTCATTGGATTCCTGCAGATGAAAACAGACTTGGGTTTAGATCAGCCCAAGCATCTCTGTAGGTTAAATCTCAGAAGAGAAAGGCTGCTGCAGTAGTTCATAGCTGGCCCACATTGGCCGTAACAAGACTGGTAACTGGGAACCACCTGAAGGCATTGTAAGATACAGACTTTTGAGCCCCGCCCAGATCCTGCAGACTCCGGGCTGGACACAGGGAACTGCATTTTAGTTTTTTAATAATTATTTATTTGGCTGTGCTGGGTCTTAATTGCAACATGTGAGATCTCTTAGTTGCACCATGTGGAATCTAGTTCCCTGACCAGGGATCAAACCCAGGCCCCCTGCTTTGGGAGTGTGGAGTCTTAGCCACTGGACCACCAGGGAAGTCCCCAGGGAATTGCATTTTAACCAGTTTCCTCCAGCAGGGAATAACAAAAGGTGTGGCTGCTGAACCTGCCCTTCTGCCAAAGAACCAGGAGTGACCAGTGGCTCAAAAGATTTGGTCTTGGTCAAGTAAAATGGGCCCAAATAAAACCAACTGGGTTTATTCCACTGGAGCAAGCGCTAGCGCTACAAAGCCCCGGC
This sequence comes from Aepyceros melampus, assembly GCA_006408695.1. NCBI lineage: Eukaryota > Metazoa > Chordata > Mammalia > Artiodactyla > Bovidae > Aepyceros > Aepyceros melampus. Next base: position 68,665 of record SJXQ01003720.1, on the reverse strand, counting down.
ACAGAGAGACCCGTGGAATAAATCCAATTTGCTTGTTTATTGAAGGTGTCTCATATTCTCCACTTAGCTGGGCCCAACACATAGCAGTCAACTAGCGTCAGCTGTTGTCCACAGACCAGGAAATCAAAGCCCAGAAGGCTTATCATTTGCTGAAAGTCAAGTTCTTAGAAAAACCAAGACTTGCCCCGGGGCTCATGCCTCTTTTCCTCTGTGCCTCAGTTTCCTCATCCATACAATGGGGATAATACTCGCCAATTCTCATGGTTGTTGTGAAAATTAAACGAGGGAAAGTCTTTGTAAGTGCACTTGGCCTGGTAGCTATACAGATAGTCATGATCAATTTTGAAAGTCTGAGATGACACAAAATCTGTTTCCGTAGCTGGAATTTACTTATCCTAGATGGTTCTTGTTAGCACTAAATACCCTGGAGATGCTGATTGCCTAGAACTGTCCTTGCACCTTGGTGGAGACTTTCCATTTGGGCCAGGAGGGCCAAGCACCCTGCAAATACCACACCCTGCACATACACCTGGCCTGCACTTGTTCTTGGGGAGACCAGCTGGCTGGCGGAAGTTCCCTGCAAACATGTTCCTAGGCTGAGCCCCTCTGAGAGGTTTCACAGTGGGCACTCATCCAGAACATTTATTATGTCCATAATATGCCAGGCATGGGGCTGGGCACTGGAAAATAAAGGAACTGCAATAAATGAAGCAGAGTCTTCCCCTGCCATAAGCTTACAAAACTTTCAAGTGGGAATAAATTGGTTTTGATTAAAATTTTCCATTATAAAATTCATAAAACCGCCCCCTGCAAAGAGTTATGGAAGTGAACAAAAAATTAATACTCCTCATCCTAACTCAACCACGTCTTGTTATTTCTTTCTGGTCCTCTTCAAGCATATGGCTTTCGCACGGTTTTAATCATGGAGTGTATAAACCTGGTGTCCTGCTTATTTTCCCTGGATTGGACACTAGCAAGTTTCCATGTTGAGTGTTCAGAACCAATGATCCGTATTCATAAACACAGAACATTTGCAAGAGTGCACAGATCACCGCTTGTCTGCCCATTCCACAGTGAAGGACATTCAGGGTGTTTCCAACTTGTCCACCCTGCCCACTCAATGCGTTCACGCATTCATGCAGAAAGATAGAGGGAAGCGGCAACTGGTGTGTAATGTGATGGTGTCAGACAGGCCTGGGTCGGATACCGCCACAGTATGAACTTGGGCAAGTTACTAAACTAACCTCTTTGAACTTCAATTTCTGCCCAAATGGGCATAACACTTCCATCACACAGTGGTGAAGAGGATTTAACAGGAGACCATCAGTAGAACAACTCACAAGGAGCCTGATGCTCAATAATCATGTGCCTTCTCTTTTCTTCAACATCACAAGGTCCTGACTGACTCCTTGGTGCCTTCTCAAGGACTGGGGCGATCAGCAGACACCCTCAGAGCACAGAGTGCCAACTTCCCCCACCCTCCACACAGATCGCCAAATCCTGGGAGATGAAGCATTTGCAAGCTGAGGTGTCCAGGAGGGAAGTGATAAGTGCTCTGCAACTTAATTAAAAAATGGTTCAGGGGTTAAAAAAAAACATATACATGTACAGACGAAGCAAATATGCCAAAAGTCCACATCTGTTACATCCTGTCTTAGTATTGAGTATGAGTATGAGTATTCTCATACTGTATGAGTATTTCCTGCACTATTCTTTCAACTTTTCTATGTATTTGAGACTTTTCATAATAAAACCTTGGGGGAAAACCTCTTGCTAATTCAAAAGGTTAAAAAAATGGTATCATGCTTTAAAAACTTGCATTATATCCATTTATTTGTTCAACAAATATTAATTCAATAGTTAACAAATATTAATTCAATACTGTGTCTGTCATGCAGTGAGTTGATCCAACCTCATAGAACATAACATCTGGCATTTCTTTGGGTTGGGTTTTTACTTGCCAATTATATATAGCTTGTTCACTTTCTCTTTTACTTTAAATCTTGATTTTTAAAACTGGTATGTATAGGTTCTTGGTGGAATTAAAATATTAACCCCTTAAGTGTCTTAGGAGATGATCTTTCCCCCCTACTCTCAAGTGTTTTGTAGAATTGACACAGCAGTTACAGTCTGTAAAATGTAGTCAAATCTGTTGAATTTTGTTGATGACCTTTTTTATTTCTAAACTTTGGAAATCAAACTCCAGACCAAGATTTGGTATAAATTGTACATACTGCTATGTTTACTCTTTATATTTGTTTCAGTATTATCGTGGTGATTAGCATTTTAAAAGCCATATTAATCAGTGACGGTGATGGCAGGCCTTATTTTGTTACTAGTTTTAACAGGAGTGCCTCTAGTGTTTCTCAGTTAACTATAACTTTGGCTATTGGTTTTAAAGAGATATCCTTAACCAAGCTAAGAATACACATTTCTACTCTTTTGGTGTATTGATTAGTTAGAAATGGTTGTTCAATTTTAATCAATTATCCCCCTGCATATATTGGAATCAATCTGGTTTTATTTTCTTTAACCATTAGCATGAGGCACTTACTATATTAAGCTTCTCTAGTATTGATAATTTCCCCCCACTTGCCCCATTGGGGTTCGGTGGATGACTTCTTTAATATATTATTTAATTCTATTTCCTCTTAGCATTTTCATTCTTTAACATGGTCTCTTTGCCATGTTTAATACCAGGCTGATTTTGCTTTGTAGAATGAATTGGAGAGCTCTCCATCTTTTCTGCTAAGCTGTGGAATAGCTTAACATTAACAGCATTATCAAATTTGAAACAATTACCTAGCAAAAACACTTGGGACTGGTGCCTTCTTTAGGTAGAGAGGGCAGCACATTGATAATGACTGCAAATTTGTTCTCAATTAACACATCCATTTTCAGAAAAGCATTCATTTAATTGAGATTTTCAAATTTAAGCCGTGTGCACAGATTTTCATTTTTTAAAACCTTTCTACTTACTGCAATGTCCCCTTTCTCATTTCTATTGTTATTTTCTTTTCTCTTTTATTTTTCAAATAGATTTGCCAAAGGTTAAGCCACTTTACTGTTGGTTCAAACACAGAATCAGCTCTTGAATATACTTGCTAATTTCATGCATTTCTATTCTCTAATTCACTTATTTCTGCCTTTTACTCCCCCCCCCTCCCATTTTTCCTTAGGGGCTGTTTTTTATTCTTTTTTTTTCCTCCCCTAAGATCTCAGGCTGAATACTTAGTCTCTTTTTTCTCTTTCCCTTTTTAATAATAAAAATATTTAAGGCTATGAGAACAGTGCCAGCTGTCTCCCATAGGTGTGCTTATGTGGCACTCCAGTTTCCAATGCTTTCTAAATATTTGTTACTGTGCTCTTTATGTCTTCCTTGACCCAAGAGCAATCTAGGAAAGCGTTTAAAAATTTTTTTTAAGCAGTTAGGTTTTAGTCTGTATAAATTTACAACTGCATGGTGATCAGAGGACTCTCCGACTGGCACAACTTCTGTTTTGGGTAGACTGTGAGCTCTTACATTCGGGTACTGGTGGCTAACAGAGATATTTGCAGAGCATATGCTCGCTAGGAAAGCCCAAGTGCTTTTGAAAAGTTTCTGCTTGCCATAATGTTATGTCAAATGAAAGAGGGTATAAAGTTCAGTGTGCTTGTAACCAGTTTAAAAGAATGTTTACCTATGTGGATGGAAAAAGACTGAAAAAATATACAAAGGTACTAATCAGTGCTTTGGCCACCTGATGCGAAGAGCTGACTCATTTGAAAAGACCCTGATGCTGGGAAAGATTGAGGGCAGGAGGAGAAGGGGACGACAGAGGATGAGATGGTTGGATGGCATCACCAACTCAATGGACATGAGTTTGGGCAGACTCGGGCAGTTGGTGATGGACAGGGAGGCCTGGCATGCTGCGGTTCATGGAGTCAGACACGACTGAGCAACTGAACTGAACTGAAACAGTGCTGGAAATTTTTCTTTTTTTTTAGTTTTTTTTTTAATGTGGACCATTTTTAAAGTCTTTACTGAATTTGTTACAACATTGTTTCTGCTTCACGTTTTGGTGTTTTTGGCCATGAGGCATGTGGGATCTTATGCACCCACTGTGGGTTCCCTGTGAGAACCTGCACCCCCTGCTTGGAAGTCTTAACCACTGGACCACCAGGGAAGTCCCTATGTTGGTAATTTCTAATGGGTGAGAGTATGTGCAATTTTCACTTTCTTTACAATTCTCTGCATAAGATTTACTCTTTTAATAAGATTTCTTTCAGTGTTTGGTAACGAAAATGCTTGTTTCAAGCTTTATCTTTGCAAGCTCCCTCTGGCCAGACAGTTAAGAAGTCACCAAGAAGAACTTGAGGAATAATTGGATTTGGACCCCAAACAGTGCCTACACCTGAAGACACTGGCCCTGTGAGGAGCTCACAGTCACTCAGGCCATGGAGGGCCCCCTTGCTGGAGGAGATTCACTCCCCAGGGGCCCCCCTCATCTCTCCACGCTCCTCATGCTTAATGATGAGCCCCCATTACCGTCACCGAGGAGTTTTCCCTCAAAGGGAAAAACAGTGAAATCCAACTTCTGCAACTGATGCATGCAGGCTTTTATTTCCCTTCTACCTCTACACGATCTCTAAGGCCCACTCCAAAAACTGCATTTTCAACCCAAAATCAACTGCAGAGCCCCTGTAAATTCAGGGAAGCTCTGGGCCCTGGAAATGGGACAAGGTAGCTGTGCCTCCAGCTTGTGCCACTCTCAGCCCAACGCCAGCAACTCTGGAGAGAGAATAGCTGAGTTCCCACGAGCTGCCCACTCATGGAGTGGGATCAAAAACTCCAGAGGTCGAGAAGCCTGCTCCATGATGGGGGGAAAAAACAGGGACAGAAGGTAAGGGAGAGGTGGCAGAGATGAGAGCGGGTGAGAGAGAAGAGGTGTGAGTGACAGCAAGCGTTAGGGGAGTGGAGTGGTGGTTCCAGAAGCATTTCACAAGCATGTGACTGGCGAAGCCCTGGCACTCCTAACAAGGAGTCATGGGACTTGCCTGGTGGTCCAGTGGTCAAGAATCCATACTCTCACTGTGGGTGGCACAGGTTCAATCCCTGGTTCAGGAACTAAGATCCCACATGCTACTTGATGTGGCCAAAATACCCGCCCCACCTCGAAAAAAACAATAAAAACCCGAAACAGAGAGTCACTTTACACTGGGGTCTTTTCTGATGTTTCTCTGTCCTCCATCCTTGCTCAGCCCTGTCCTGTGCTAGAAGACAAGAGGTCTCAGCTGGCTTCCACTGAGCGCCCCCGGGGAGTCTGGGGACACTCTTAGAAAGTCAGGAAGAGAATCCTGACCCACAGAGAATGTAATAAGACAGCTAAGCAAAGAGGGCAAGGGCCAGAGGAAGTGCAGCCACACACAAGGAGATGCTGGCGTGTGCCGACCACCCCAGAGGAGTGGCTTGTCTCCTGGGAATGTCTCATCTCTTTCTCCATAAACCTTCGCCCTCACCCCACAGTAGCTTCCTATATCCAGGCAGGTCTGCCCACCACCCTGACCGTTCTGGGCAGTGACCTTCAAGTATGTCTCTGTTTCAAACTGATGTCACTTACGGGTAACAACTTCATGCCCCCTGCTCTATGCAGTGTCTCCACAGTGGACTGAATCACCCAAACCAGAATGCAGCCCCTACCCTTTGGAAGAATGGTCCTCAGGGAAGTGTTTCAGCTCTAACTTTTATCTAGAAATCAAGAGGCTCTCCATCGGCTCATCTGACCCATCTCTGCATCTCCTGTTTTTCTTTTCCTTTGGCTGCACTGGGTCCTCGCTGCGGCACATCAGCGTTCTCCTGTTGCAGAGAACGGGCTCTAGAGCACGCAGGCTCAGCAGTCCCACAGCATGTGGGATCTCAGCGCCCTGACCAGGGACTGAACCCCTGCCCTTTGCATTGCAAGGCAGATTCTTAACCACGGGACCACCAGGGAAGTCCCCCACTTTACTCTTCTACTGTCTTGGAAATTAAGTGGCAGAGTGGTTCGATGAATGGAGTGTGAATTCGGGATTCACTCATACCTGGTTCAAATCCCACTACCATCCCTAACAGGTGCAAGGCCCTGGGAAAGTGGCTGCCTTCATGAATCTCAGTTTTTCTGCCTCTAAAATGGGTCAAGAATGCTGTTTCTTACAGAGTCCTGAATTAAGAGTGCCTGGCCCAGAGCAGGTACTCAACAAACATTGGTCCTCCTTATCCTTCCCTTGCTGGAATTGGAGAAAAGTGTTAGTGTTAGTCACTTAGTCAACTGTGTCCAACTCTGTTCGACCCCATGGACCCCAGAGGCCCACCAGGCTCCTCTGTCCATGGTATTCTCCAGGTAATACTGTAGTGGGTTGCCATGCCCTACTCCAGGGGATCTTTCTGACCCAGGGATCAAACCCGCATCTTCTGCAGCTCCTGTAATGCAGGCAGATTCTTTACCACTGAGCCACAGGGAATCCCTGTGAAACTATGAAGTTTCAGTAACTATGAAGGTGAAAGTCGCTCAGTCGTGTCTGACTCTTTGCGACCTCGTCGACTATACAGTCCATGGAAGTCTCCAGGCCAGAATACTGAAGTGGGTAGCCTTTCCCTTCTCCAGGGGATCTTCCCAACCCAGGGATTGAATCCAGGTCTCCCACGTTGCGGGCGGATTCTTTACCAGCTGAGCCACAGGGTAAGTCCAAAACTACAGATCTTCCCAACCCAGGAATTGAACTGGGGTCTCCTGCACTGCAGGCAGATTCTTTACCAACTGAGCTATCAGGGAAGTCCCTCAGTAACTATAAACATGTATTAATAATACATCTCAGTGGGGACTTCCCTGGTGGTCCAGTGGTTAAGATTCTGTGCTTCCAATGCAAGGAGTGCAGGTTCTATCCCTGGTCGGGGAACTAAGATTCCACATGCTGTGCAGCATGGGCAAAAAAAAAAAAAAAAAAAGCAACTATACTCCAGTAAAAAATGTTTTTTTTAAAAAAGAATATAACTCAGTGGAAAATTTTTACTTGGGATTATTTAATGATCAGTTTTAAGAAACACAGTCAAGCATAGAAAACATAATTTTATAAATGATCTGTAAATGGCTCATACAGAGCAGATATTTCAGGTGAAATGAAAAGGAATTCAAGCAAAAATACTGTATTTATTCCTCTGGAGGGTTTTTCAACCCTCAAATCACTTTTCCAAAGGGGATTTCCCCACATGGAATAACAGTGTAAACCCCAAGTCCCCTGGCTTATACCATAGTGATCTGTTAACGGCTTCTTTGCTCAGAACCCACTGGTGGCTCCCCCAGGTCTCTGAATGAAGTTCAAGTCTTTGGACACATTCCCAATCGGCCTCTCCAGCCCCATCTTCTGCCATCCCACCTTGACACCCTATCTCCTATCTGCAACAAACCACCACTGACTCTTTGAATGCCCCTGTTCTTTCTGACTTGGTATATTCTAGTCCCCCAGTGGAATGCCTCTGCTTCCCTCGCCTGCTAAAACTCAGCTAAACACCACCTCCACCAGGAAGTCTTCCCTGAACTGCTCCCCAGCTTCACCACGTTTGCAGAGTGAACTTCTCATGCTCTTGTCTGCATATCCCATATCCCTTCAGTTTGAGGGCCTGCTGGGGACAAAGACCACGTTGTTTCCCCTTTATAACAGAGTTTACTAGGTGTTTAGTGTTTACTGACTGAACAAAGGAATACAGAAAATGATGGAGGTTTGTAAGAGAAAAGAGGACTCTCCTTGACTTCACATGCCTGCAGTCCACAGGTAACAATGATTACCACGTATCACACAGCACAGACAAGGTCCGTATAGTCAAAGCTATTGTTTTTCCAGTAGTCATGTACAGATGTGAGACCATAAAGAAGGCTGAGCACCGAAAAGAATTGATGCTTTCAAACTGTGGTGCTGGAGAATACTCTTGAGAATCCCTTGGACTACAAGATCAAACCAGTCAATCCTAAAGGAAACCAACCCTGACTATTCACTGGAAGGACTGATGTTGAAGTTGAAGCGCCAATACTTTGGCCACATGATGCAAAGATCTGACTCATTGGAAAAAGACACTGATGCCAGGAAATATTGAAGTTAGGAGGAGGAGGAGGCAGCAGCAGAGGATGAGATGGCTGGATAGCATCACTGACTCTACAGACATGAGTTTGAGCAAACTCTGGGAGACAGTGCAGGACAGGGGAGCCTGGCTGCGGTAGTCCATGCGGTCGAATGGGACTCAACTCAGCGACTGAACAACAGCAATACAGCATAAAGCACACCTATTAAAAAGTAGGTACGTGAACCCACTTTGCAGGTCATGAAATCAAGGCTTACTGGGGAAGGCTGTGGCTCGTCAGGGCTGGGAGATGGCAAGCCAGGACAAAAGGCCGTGGCTCCTTGGATCCTGAGTCCCACGGCTTGAAGTAGGTCCTGCACTTGCCTGTGATCCTACTTCTGTGGCAGACAACCCTTTAGACTCATCCCTGCCTGTGGGGAGAACAATTCTGCGTTTCAGTGATTAAGCCCCTGCAGGGCTTCCCAAGGCCAAGAAGGTGCCAGGTCAGAAGTTATAACACAGGGACTTCCCTGGTTGCCCAGTGGTTAAGAATCTGCCTTTCAGTGCAAGGGACATGGGTTCAATTCCTGGCTGGGGACTGGTCAGGAAACTAAGATCTCACATACCCGGGGTGACCAAGCTCATGTGCTGCAACTACTGAGCCCAAATCCTGTGGAGCCCACGAGCTGCAATGAAAGATCCTACATGCTGCAACTAAGACCTGATGCAGCCAAATAAATATTTTTTAAATTAAATTAATAATTAATTTTTTATAAAAAAGAAGTAGCAGCAGCACACATGGGAGCAAACCACCAACTGTGTCTTGGGCGACCCGGAGCCAAGACCCTCACCCTTGGACCCAGCTCTCCCATCCTCTAAGGGTGGGTGCCACACACCATCTCTCGCTGGACACCAAAGCTGCCCACTTCTCATGCCTTTGCTGGGTCCACCATCACCAAAAGTGGACCCTGGTTTTCTCCAAATCAATTAGCTAAGAAGCAAGGTGAGGAGTTTCACTGAAATCTAAGGTTGCAGAATGAGGCCTCCAACACTATGTCTCAAATGGGGGAGGGGGGTAGAGACTGTGGGAAGGATGGGCCATTGAGGGATGAGAGGCAGGGCAGGGCAGATAAGAGATCGCATCCACCAGACAGATAAAGGGACTACAATGACAAGGAGCTGGAAGCCATGCTGGCACGTTGAGAGAAAGAGCATATTAAATTTTAAACAAAGCCCACCCCGGGGGAACCTCCAGCCTTGTCTCCCAACCTGTGCCTCCCATCTCCAGCTCACAAGTCACCAAGTTCACAGAAACCGAAACATCCCTCATCTCTAAGGAGTTGGGTTTTGTTTTGTCACTGTGTCTCTGGGGGGTGGGGAGACTTGGGCCTCCCTGAGCCCCCGGGCTCTTCCCACCAGGCCTGAGAAAGGAGGGCAGGCTAGAAGCAGCTTCAGCTGGGACAGCCCTGCTTGGAAGGGGGAGCAACGAGGGGGCTGGGAACCAGAGCAGAGCGGGTACAAGAAAAGAGCTGGCAGTGCCAGGTCCAGATGGTGGGCAGCAGCAGAGATGTCACCAGGAGCCAAAAGGAGGGAAGAAACTAAGAAGTAGGGAAGGTCCTGAGAGGCCTCGCCAACTGCCATAAAGACTGTGCTGGCGTGGAGGAGGAAGAGAACAGAAAAGGAGGAAGAGCGAGCCCTGAGCTGGAGCAGGAAGGCCGAATTTAGCCCAAGCATGTGTTACTTCCTCTGTAATTCCATCAAACCTCCCCCACCCCACCCCAAGGTGATGATTGGGGAATGGGGCTGCAAGGGCTGAAGGTCTGGAGAGAGGCACTCCCATGGGGCAGGACCTGTGGGGCAGGGCCTGAAGCCTGCATACAGCATCCTCCATGCCAGCCCCACAAACACTAACCCAGCCGTGCAGGACTGGCTTCAGGTCTCCGGAGTCAGGACAGGATGTTTGTTTCACAAGCATCTTCTCCAAAGAAAGACCAGCCTAAGTCTGGCATCCTCAAAGCCAGCGCTGCCCCAGGCACCCGGAGGATGGGCTTCTTGAGGATTCCCTGGGGAGCCACAGGCCTGCACTCAGAGAAGACAGGAAAGGCTCTAGTCTCGGTGCTCAAGTCCCACTGTGAACAAAGGGGCAAGGATCCGCGGGTTTTCTTTCAAGGTCAGCTGTGCCCGGGGTCAATCAGGCATTCCTAGGCCAGTCCCTCTTAATCAATGTGCGTGAAACAGCTGAAAAGCAGTATCTTAAAAACGCACAGCCAAGTTTTATTAATAAAAGAATAAGACTTAGTATTCACCTGAAAGGAACCAAAAATACTACGTAACATTTCTGGAGGCCAATTTAACCATCTAAATCCAGGGCCATTAGAATGTATCCTGAGCCCAGTAATTTCCTGCTAGAAATGTATGCCAAAGCTTTAATAAAAAAATACCCAAGGTTGTTCACCACAGCATTCTTTACAAGAGAAAAAGAGGAAAAAAGTTTAAATTTAGGAGACTGCTTAAATATATATGGAAGAGTATATCATACACTGAAATATTAATAATTACAGGCATCTTAATTTTCTTCTTTTTGCTTGTTTCTATTTCCTAAATTTCTTGCAACAACCGTAAATCTCTTTGTAACAAGAAAAAAAAAATCAATAAAAGCTATTTTCTAAAAAACAAAAGGCAGAGATCCAAGAGACTGCATTCCTTGGACATTCGAACCTGAACTGGATTGGAACAAAACAAAACTGGACAGACACTTAAAACCACCTAAGAATATTTTTAAGGACTAAGAGGTGTTTTCCACTGAAGAGGAATTAAAATCCTCCAGAAGGGCTCCCCTGGTGGCTCAGTGGATAAGAATCTACCTGCAAATGAAGGGGACACAGGTTCGATCCCTGGTCCAGGAAGACCCCACATGCCACAGAACAACTAAGCCCGTGTGCCACAACTATTGAGCCCAAGCTCCGAAACTACTGAAGACTGTGCTCCGCAGCAAGGGAAACCCCTACAATGAGAAGCCCACGTACCACAACTAGAGAGTAGCCCCCAATCTCTGCAACTAGAGAAAACCCAGGCAGCAATGAAGACCCAGGACAGCCATAAATAAATCTTTAAAAAAATAAAACCAAATCTTCCAAAAAGCCCAAGTGAGAGCAGGGAAGGCAAGCGAAGAGCAGGGAGCTAAGTCAGGACCCAACCTTTCTGTCCCTAGAGTGACGGCATGGGGAGAACAGGAGGTGGGGATGAGAGCAGGCAGAGCGGCTGATGTGTGAAAAAACAACACAAGTGTTCCTTTCGTCTTTGATCAAGGAAAGAACAATGACCGACTCCTTTGACAGTGAATTCAAAGGGGAGAATTACAAAATGGCCAGTCTAAGACTTCACTGGTGGTTCAGTGGTTAAGAAACTGCCTTGCAATGCAGGGGACGTGGGTTTGATCCCGTCAAGGAACTAAGATCTCACACGCCACACAGTGAGGCCAAATAAATAGACTATAAAAATACTTAAAAAAAAAAAAGAAGAAGAAGAAGAACTTAGCTGATGTTACACAGAAATTTTCCAGATAATGAGCTAGGACACAAGAGGACAACAGAATCGGGAACTGTCGGGAAGGCATGAGAGGACCACGTGCACCATTTACAGAAGCTGGCCTGTGTGTAAGATGAGCCCCAGCCCAAGAAAGGAAAAAGTTCACCCGCCATGGACTTAATTATTCAAGCATCAGGAAAACTTAAGGAGCAACGGGAGCTGTCTGAATTTCTCCATTCCTCTTTCTGATTGAAGGCTTTAAAATCTATCTCAAAGATCAAAATCTGTCCATTGGGGAAACGTTCATGGGGTGCCTCCTTATCCATGCATGCATTCAGCAAACAGCCCAGAGCAAACTTAATGTGGGTACCACTCTGTAATGCTCAAGGCACTTCCACTTCCACTGGCCTAACAAACAAAAACAGACAGCGTGAACCACTAGGACGCGTCCTTTGTAAAGATGCGAGTAGCACAGTGACCAGGGGCTGGACATGCCAGCTCCAGCCTATGGATTCCAAAGACCGCCACAAACATTCCTCAGCCCCAGTGGACCCTGCCTCCTCCTTCAGAAAAGATGATTCCAACTTGGATAATCAATACGGCGCTGCCCATGAGGACAGCTGGTGCTGGATGATTCTGTGTCTCTTAAAGACATCAAATTCTCCCCCAGGTGAAGCTGTAGCCTACAGATGACAGCCTCGTATTATATACGCCAACACCTTTAGCTTTGTTCTCCATAGAGAATTTCTTTTCAGCTAAGAGGAAGCAGTCAATACCCTACTTTGAAAACAGCACAGGTGTTTTCTGCCAGACAAAAACGAAAACCCCAAATCAAAAAACCACCTCCCCTTCCTTTTAATTAAAGAGATGCCATCCAATTGCACCTGTATAAAGAAAGGGAAAGTTGTGCTTCCAGAATGTTCTGTGTTCTGTGCCCTGAAAACTTCCCCGCTGTAAAACAAAATGAAGGCACCAGGAAGCGATCCCTTGGCACCTGGCAGCTGGGACCTACCCGAGGCCAGTTCACACAGACAATAATAAAAGCTCCCTTGAAATAACGTAAAGCTTCAGACATTCTGATAAAAGCCAGGAACTTCAAAGGTAGGACCGCAGAGCCCATCCCTCATCCTCCTCATTGTGTCTGATGTGGAGGGCTGGGTTCTGGGCTGACTCCACCACCTACTGCCCAAGCTTTGCCCAGGAGGACCTGTGAGCCAGCCAGCCAGACAGCTATAGGCGGTAGGGTGGAACCTCATTTTTTTTTTTTTAAGCTTTTAGAGCTGTTCTTTTAATTACTTTTTAATTTTTTAATTGGAGGATAACTGCATTACAATGTTGTATTGGTAAAACAGACAGCTAGTAGGAAGCTGATACATAACACAAGGCACCCAGCTTGGTGTTCTGTGACAACCTAGAGGGGTGAGATGGGGTGGGGGAGGGAGGCCCAAGGAGGAGGAAAAAGTGAAAGTGGTAGTCGTTCAGTCTTGCTCGATGTTTTGTGACCCCAGGGACTGTAGCCTACCAGGTCCCTCTGTCCATGGGATTCTCCAGGCAATACTGGCATGGGGTGCCATTCCCCCCTCCTGGGGATCTCCCCCACCCAGGGCCTGAACCTGGGTCTCCTGCATTGCAGGTAGATTTTTTATCATCTGAGCCACCAGGGAAGCCCCGAAGGAGGGGATACATAGAAGGAGGGGATGTATACATATAATTATGACTGATTTGCACTGCTGTGAGTAGAAATCGATAAAATTTACTTTTAAAATATTTTCTTGTCCGTGCTGCATGAGTGATCCTAGCTCCTCGACCAGGGATCAAACCTGAACTCCTTGCACTGGAAGCATGGACTCTTAACCACTGGACCACCAGGGAATTTCCAGGATGGAACGTTATACTCACTCCTCTGCCCTGGGGGGTCAGCGGAGAGGAGGGCTGTCTAGGCCATGATGCACAGCCTATTGGTCCTTGACCTATGAGAGGCTGGTTAAAAATAAAGGAAGGAAACAAGAAAGTACTGATCTACAGATATGAGCCCAACGATTCTGCAGTGAGAGCTGCACTCAATGCTAGATTCCAAGGCTCTCTCTGTGAACTTGGGCAAGTCATTGCAGACTTTCAAGCTTCAGTTTCTTGGTCTATAAAATGGTAGTCTCCTTAGGGGCTGTTGAGCTGAATAACTAAAATAACCTATGTGAAAAAGCAGAGCAAAGGTGAGATCCTTCTTCTCTTCCTCCTTCCCACCCTAACCTCCTTCTTTGAAAAAAAAGTTGTTTTTTTTAAAATTAGGTGACATAAGGAATTCTCTGGTGGTTCAATAAGCAAGGAAATCAAACCAGTCAATCCTAAAGGAAATCAACCCTGAATTTTCATTGGAAGGACTGATGCTGAAGCTCCAACACTTTGGCCGTGTGATGCAGAGCTGACTCACTGGAAAACACCCTGATGCTGTGAAAGACTGAGGGTAGAAGAAGGGGGTGACAGAATGATATGACTGGATGGCATCACCAACTCAAGAGACATGAATTTGAGCAAACTCCGGGAGATGGTGAAGGACAGGGAAATCTGATGTGCTTCAGTCCACGGGGTCAGAAAGAGTTGGATGTGATTTAGTGACTGAACCACCACCATCAGTGGTTGCGACTCTGCACTTTCGCCGCAGGGGGTACAGGTTTGATCCCTGGTCAGGGAAGTACGTTGCTGCAAGCCACATGGCATGGCCAAATAAATAAATTAGGTAGTATACACACAAAATTCAAAAGAAGAAGGAACACACTGAAAAGTCCGCATCTGCTGTCAGTTGGTCAGTTCAGTCGCTCAGTCATGTCCGACTCTTTGCGACCCCATGAATCGCAGCACGCCAGGCCTCCCTGTCCATCACCAACTCCCAGAGTCCACTCAGACTCATGTCCATGGCATCAGAGTCAGTGATGCCATCCAGCCATCTCATCCTCTATCGTCTCCTTCTCCTCCTGCCCCCAATCCCTCCCAGCATCAGAGTCTTTTCCAATGAGTCAACTCTTTGCATGAGGTGGCCAAAATACTGGAGTTTCAGCTTTAGCATCATTCCTTCCAAAGAACATCCAGGGCTGATCTCCTTTAGAATGGACTTGTTGGATCTCCTTGTAGTTCAAGGGACTCTCAAGAGTCTTCTCCAACACCACACTTCAAAAGCATCAATTCTTCAGCGCTCAGCCTTCTTCACGGTCCAACTCTCACATCCATACATGACCACAGGAAAAACCATAGCCTTGACTAGATGGACCTTAGTCGGCAAAGTAATGTCTCTGCTTTTGAATATGCTGTCTAGGTTGCTCATAACTTTCCTTCCAAGGATAAGCATCTTTTAATTTCATGGCTGCAATCACCATCTGCAGTGATTTTGGAGCCCAAAAATATAAAGTCTGACACTGTTTCCACTGTTTCCCCATCTATTTCCCATGAAGTGATGGGGCCAGATGCCATGATCTTCATTTTCTAAATGCTGAGCTTTAAGCCCACTATTACCAGTCGCCTAGGTATTCTTGCAGCATGCCACACAGCCAGTCATTCTGTTTCTTTCTTACTTAATAGCTCGGCAACCACATCCACATACAGGGAGCTTTCACATTCCTTTTTACCGCTGAACTGAATTTTCAGTGCATGGACATAGGATAATTTATTTAACAGTTTTCAACTGATGGACAATAAGGTTGTTCCCGTTGCCTTTTTTTTTTTTTTGCTTTTACAAGCAATGAAGCAATGAACTATCTTGATAAATGCATCATTTCACATGTATACTATACCTGTGAGAGGAATCCCCAGAAGTGGAGTTGCTTGTGCAATTTTAATAAATATTGTCAAAACACTCTCTATACAGGTTGTACAAACTTATACTCTTTTAATAATTCGGAGAGTATCTGTTCCCACTGTCACTTCTTCATAGCAGAGTTAACACTTCTCGTAATACTGGTGGGCTGAAAGAACACTTAGTTAAGAACCATTTGTATTTCCTTTTCTGTGACTGGTCCATTAACCCATTTAAAAAATTGGGTTCATGGGACTTTTCTGGTGATCTAGTGGCTAAGACCCCACACTCCCAATGCAGGGGCCCAGGTTCCATTTCTGGTCAGGGAACTAGATCCCACACGCCACAACTAAGAGCTGGCACAAAGAAGTAAGTATTTTTAAAGCAAATTTGGTTGATGGTCTTTTTCTTATTGATTTCCTCTTTAAATATTAAGAAAATTAGCTCTATCTCTGATATATGTCATGAAAACTGTTTTCCCAGTTTTGAGACGTAGGAGACTCTTTTGACTGTTGATGATGATTTTTGCCTCGTAGAAATTTACTTGTGTAGGGTCAAGTATAATCAGCTTTTCTTCTATGGCTCCTGGGTTTTAAGTTGTACTTAGAAACTATTTTCCCTGAGTTCGTTTTTAACATCTAACATCTCTAATCCATCTGAATTTATTTTGTTTATTTTGTTATTTTGTTCTTTTTTTTTTTTAATGTAGCCATCTGGTTGTCTCACAGAGAAGGCAATGGCACCCCACTCCAGTACTCTTGCCTGGAGAATCCCATGGACGAAGGAGCCTGGTGGGCTGCAGTCCATGGGGTCGTGAAGAGTCAGACACGACTGAGCGACTTCACTTTCACTTTTCAGTTCCATGCACTGGAGAAGGAAATGGCAACCCACTCCAGTGTTCTTGCCTGGAGAATCCCAGGGACGGGGGAGCCTGGTGGGCTGCCGTCTATGGGGTCACACAGAGTCGGACACGACTGAAGCGACTTAGCAGCAGGAGCAGCAGGTTGTCTCAAGTCCAAATTTTAAAATGTCACCTTTCATATTAGTTTACTTTTGAGTCCCTTCTCTTCCATATCATGTCCATTTTCTCAGAATCATACTATTTCTCTCCAAGGCCCTCCCATCCCTTCATTCCATTTGTGAGCCAAGTGCTGATTCATGTTATCATGCTTGACAGTCATACAAGTTATGCTGAATGCCAGTATCTTAGAGTAGGTAGAAATTTCAGAAGCATCCTTTTATTTTAAAGCTCAGTCACTCAGATCCAAAGAGGTAAACTGGGCTTCCCTGGTGGCTCAGTGGTAAACAATCTGCCTCCCAATGCAGGAGAAACAGGTTCGACCCCGGATCTGGGAAGATCCCACACGCCACAGAGCAATTAAGCCCATGTGCCACAATTACTGAGCCTGTGCTCTAGAGCCTGGGAGCCACGGCTGCTGAAGCCCAAATGCTCTAAAGCTTGTGCTCCACAGCAAGAGAAGCCACTGCAATGAGAGGCTCGAGTACCACAACTAGAGAGCAGCTCCTGCTCTCCACAGGCAGAGAAAGACCATGCACAGCAACAAAGACCCTGCACAGCCAAAAACTAAATAAACTGAAACAAAAACACAAAGAGGTAAACTGGACTTGTCCAAGATCACAGGGTAGGTTAATGCTTGTGATTTGATTACTATTCAAGAAGAACAGAAATATTGATTTTGCCATAAGTTCCATTCAATCAATAGATATCTATTAAGCAACTACTCTGCCCAACAGTGAGCCAGGCACTAGGGATCCAGAAATAAATGACACAGCTCTGCACTTCTAAGAAGTTCAGAGTCCAGTGTGGGGTCTGAACACACATCCCCACAGCCTATCAGGTAAGGTGACAAGGGCGAATGAATGTACAAGGACGGGCTAATTTTGCGAGGGGCGGCATGAGGAAGGCTCAGAAGACGTACAGTCTTCAACTGTGCCTGACTTAATTAGGCTTTGGTCCAAATACGGAGAAAAGGCATTTGGCAATATAGGAACAACAGGACAAAGTGGGGTGTCTGGTGTATACAGTCAAGCAGGAAGTCATCTGGCTTAGTGTTAGTGGTGGGCAGAATGTTCAATGAAAAGGCTCCTCTGGCAATCCACGGTCATTCGCCAGCCTACATGTAGGTTTGGGCTCTGGTCTCCAAACTACAAGCTAAGAAATGAAAATAATGACTTATCTGTAAGACCTTAAAGTATCTGGCAGAAGGCAAGACATATTCTCCCAGGAAGAATGTACTCTCATCCCACACCTTAAAGAATTCTCACAGATGGAATTCTAACAAACATAAGCTTACAACAGAAAAATCACAAAACACATAAGGAAATAAGCCTTCATGAGTGGGAGTGAGCAGAACCATCAAACAACAGAACCATACCTGCAAATACTGCAGACACTAGAATTACTGGATACAAAAAAAAAA
Organism: Aepyceros melampus; assembly: GCA_006408695.1. Classification (NCBI taxonomy): domain Eukaryota; kingdom Metazoa; phylum Chordata; class Mammalia; order Artiodactyla; family Bovidae; genus Aepyceros; species Aepyceros melampus. The sequence continues at coordinate 50,841 of SJXQ01003720.1, read as the reverse complement.
GAAAAGGTATGTATAACATGATTAAGGAAATGAAGATTTAAAAACCCAGGTAAAGAGTAAGAGATTTTTAAAAGTCACACATATTTGAAAAATAATAAAACAAGAAACACGATGCTCATCCAAATTATAAACTTAAAAATGAACATCAAAGAAAATAACTGCAATGGATTAAAACACAAAAAGTATATTAAAACCTGTGAGTTAATACTGATATTAAAAATACATCAGAGGAAGGGCTGAACAGAAAATCAGAGATAACTGAAGAGAGAGTGAACTGGAAGACAAATAAGAAACCACCCAGAAAACACTATGAAAGTGTTGAAATTAAAGAGAAGTTAAGAGATTAAAAGGACAGAACCAGATCTAGCATATATCTAATCAGAGTTCTGAAAGAGAAATCATAGAATGATAGGTAACAGTCAAAGAGATAAAGGATAAAAATTTTCTAGAACTGATAAAGTCACTAATCTTTGGTTTCAGGAAGTCTAATGAATTCTAGGCCAAACAAAATATAATCTACCCCTAAACACATTAGCCTGAAAACAAACAAACAAAAAAACCAACAACCAAAAAACCCCACATACTCATGTGCACATGTGTGAACACACACCACCACCACACCACCACCACCACCACAATAACAAAAAACAACCAGAGAAGAAATAGCCTGAAATCAATAACTGGGCTTCTCGATATCAATAAGGAAATCTGAAAGACTGCAGAATACCATCTTTAAATACTAAGATAAAATAATTGTCAAGCTAAAGTTTTATACCCAGTAAAATACTCTCTATGAAATAAAATTCTAATCAAACAGGAGCTGGAAGTTAATCATTAAATCACCTCCACCACAGATGTTCTGATTTCAGAAAGAAAGCCTGAGATGTGGGAAGAAATATGAGTAAACAAAATGGTAACTATGTGGAACTCAAAAGTTAACCAACCATATAGAACAATGAAAAGAAGGTCCAATTTGCGGTATTAAACAGTGAAACAAGATGAAGCTAAACCACAATAAGATGGAAATAAGATGGGGTTGGGGATGGTGTTTAGGTACCACTTCTGATGTTCAAGCTGGCTTTAGAAAAGGCAGAAGAACCAGAGATCAAATTGCCAACATCCGCTGGATCATGGAAAAAGCAAGAGAGTTCCAGAAAAACATCTATTTCTGCTTTATTGACTATGCCAAAGCCTTTGACTGTGTGGATCACAACAAACTGTGGAAAATTCTGAAAGAGATGGGAATACCAGATCACCTGACCTGCCTCTTGAGAAATCTGTATGCAGGTCAGGAAGCAACAGCTAGAACTGGACATGGAACAACAGACTGGTTTTTCAAATAGGAAAAGGAGTACGTCAAGGCTGTATATTGTCACCCTGCTTATTTAACTTATATGCAGAATACATCATGAGAAACGTTGGACTGGAAGAAACACAAGCTGGAATCAAGATTGCCGGGAGAAATATCAATAATCTCAGATATGCAGATGACACCACCCTTATGGCAGAAAGTGAAGAGGAACTCAAAAGCGTCTTGATGAAAGTGAAAGTGGAGAGTGAAAAAGTTGGCTTAAAGCTCAACATTCAGAAAATGAAGATCATGGCATCTGGCCCCATCACTTCATAGGAAATAGATGGGAAAACAGTGGAAACAGTGTCAGACTTTGTTTTTTTGGGCTCCAAAATCACTGCAGATGGTGACTGCAGCCATGAAATTAAAAGGCGCTTAGTATATTGTCACCCTGCTTATTTAACTTCTATGCAGAGTACATCATGAGAAACACTGGACTGGAGGAAGCACAAGCTGGAATCAAGATTGCCAGGAGAAATATCAATAACCTCAGATATGCAGATGACACCACCCTTCTGGCAGAAAGTGAAGAGGAACTAAAAAGCCTTTTGATGAAAGTGAAAGAGGAGAGTGAAAAAGTTGGCTTAAAGCTCAACATTCAGAAAACAAGGATCATGGCATCTGGTCCCATCACTTCATGGGAAATAGACGGGGAAACATTGGAAACAGTGTCAGACTTTGTATTTTGGGGCTCCAAAATCACGGCAGGTGGTGATTGCAGCCATGAAATTAAAAGACACTTACTCCTTGGAAGAAAAGTGATGACCAACCTAGATAGCATATTCAAAAACAGAGACATTATTTTGCCAACAAAGGTCCATCTAGTCAAGGATATGGTTTTTCCAGTGATCATGTATGGATGTGAGAGTTGGACTGTGAAGAAAGCTGAGTGCCAAAGAATTGATGCTTTTGAACTGTGGTGTTGGAGAAGACTCTTGAGAGTCTCTTGGACTGCAAGGAGATCCAACAAGTCCGTTCTGAAGGAGATCAGCCCTGGGATTTCTTTGGAAGGAATGATGCTAAAGCTGAAACTCCAGCACTTTGGCCACCTCATATGAAGAGTTGACTCATTGAAAAAGACCCTGATGCTGGGAGGGATTGGCGGCAGGAGGAGAAGGGGACAACAGAGGATGAGATGGCTGGATGGCATCACGGACTCGATAGAGGTGAGTTTGAGTGAACTGCAGGAGTTGGAGATGGACAGGTAGGCCTGGCGTGCTGTGATTCATGGGGTCACAAAGAGTCGGACACAACTGAGCGACTGAACTGAATGACTGAACTGAACTGAAGAAAGTAAAAGAGCCAAACTGGGGATATTTCCAAATCTCAAACAACAAATATGAAGATGGCAGCAGAGATGTACCCAAGGTGTGACATTCCTAGAAAAATCTGGTCACAGATGGGTGTGCTTGGCAAAGGGACCCTGCTCTAGGTCAGCTCCGCCCTTCCTGATCCTGTGCTCCTTAATGTGAACAGTTCCTCTAAACTGATAAATCATTCTCGTGATTATTAAACCCAGAAATTACACGGGGCTCTTGACTAAAGGGATGGAGCCTGTAGCTTCATTGATTCTAATTTAGTTATACAAGTGCTAACTGGTCAACTCTTCAAGTCACATATATTATAGCCATGATAAATCACACCACTGGCTTCTTGAATCTATTACCTGTTTAGGCAACAAACAGAAAATACATTCCCCTCAACTGGAAGAGATCCTGATGCTGGGAAGGATTGAAGGCAGCAGGAGAAGGGGTCAACAGAGGAGGAGATAGTTGGATGCTATCACCAACTCAAGGGACATGAGTTTGAGCAAACTCCAGCAGATAGTGAAGGACAGGGAAGCCTGGTGTCCTGCAGTCCATGGGGTTGCAAAGAGTTGGACATGACTTAGAAACTGAACAACAACAACAATAATGAAAGGGAGAGAGGAGGGGTGTGTGGAAGAGGGTGGAAGAGAGGAAAAAATATTTCTTTCTACTGAGGCCAAAATACAATATTGCTTACTGCTTATTGTTGTAATATAAGTAAAATAGTTGTGCAAAGTTGGCAAAATACTGTCTGCAGAACTGAACAGATCTTTGTGTTTTTCTTCATTTAAAAACTAAGATCTTAACTCTTCTTAGCCCTTCTCATTCTCAGAAGAAGTTTCCACATTCAGTGCTGAGAATGTTTGATGTAAACTTTTTGATTTTGCTAACATATACTCTTGGAAATGAAACATAGGACAAGCTGGATGCGATAGTTAGAACTTCTTTTTCTTTGTGACGAACCCTCTGAGGTGAAGTTAGTGCTCGGCTTATTATACAGGATTTGTTTTTCTTCTGTGGATTCCCAGCACCAGGTTGTCTCTTGGAAACAGCAATATTTTGAGCAAATTGCACAGCTGGTCCTTAACTGTATTTAGTCATTAAGAGTCTTAAAATTTGTGTTACTTTTAATTCCTGGCAAATTAAATTAATGTCTTAACCACAAAACATCTCTATTCCTCACACAATTTCATCTGGGAGGCTGTTTTTGAGGTGGCTTGGTTTAATTGGAAGAACAGTTTGGTTAGTGTCAAAGCTCTTGGCTCTGCCACTAAACAGCTGTGTGACTTTGGGCACATAACTTCACACTCTTGAGTCTGTTTCCCCGTCTGTGAAATGAAGGGGTTGACCAGATGACTTCTAGATGACATCCATGTTTTGGTGATAGCCTTGAACTTGACATGGATATTACTGACTTTCTAGAGATCATTATCCATTAAGATAGTACTTTTTAAAACATTTTGTAACATTTAAAAAAATGTATGTTTTATATAGATATGCGTGTGCTAAGCCACTCAGCCATGTCCAGCTTTTTACTACCCCAGGGACTGTAGCCTGCCAGGCTCCTCTGTCCATGGGACTCTCCAGGCAAAAATACTGGAATGGATAGATATGCATACATGCATACATATAATAAGAAAGTGAAAGAATGAATTTCATTAAATATCAGTGCTATTCATTCATTATGAATAAAGGCTGTACTTTAAGAATGATTTTTAAAATGTACATTTTAGGGAGTTCCCTGGAAGTCCAGAGGTTAGGACTTGTCACTGACATGGGCCTGGGTTCAGTCCCTGGTTGGGGAAGTAAGACCCACAAACCTTGTTGCCAAAACCAAAAGATGTACATTTTATATACACGTGAATACTTACATACATGAGAGAGAGTCAGAGACAGAGAGTTAATTAATTAATTTCAGTTTCAGCTACTGTTCAGCTTAAAATAGGACTCTCCAGGAGGCTAGGAGGGATGGATGATTTGAAAGGACCCCGAACTTGAAGTTCTGGCTCCAGTGTTTCCTACCTGTGTAACTGTGAAAAATTTTAAAGCTTACAATGAGTTAATATGTTGGTCTCCTCACTTGAAAACTGTAGTTGATCTGCTTGATCTACTGCTTAATATTTGAAACGAAAAGCAAATAAGATGGTACCCAAAAGCATTATGTAAATTATAAAGCACCAGACAAATGTCCTGAATTATTATTATTATTATTTGCCCAACTGTATCTTTTCCAAATAGCTGCTGAGTATCCTTAGGCAAATGAACCTAAACTTTTTCTCTAAAAAAAAAAAAACCCTAACAATAAGAGATTGGAGTTGATGAATCAAACTGAGACTAATTTGCTTAGAAAGGAATTCCTTCACTTGAGGCTCATGATTGTTAAAAGCAGATTGACTGTTGGAATTGACATCACAACTCACTGGGCTTTTGGAAATGACTGACTGAAGTGATTACAGCTACAGGAGGTCCTCATTATCCATGGATACCTGGTCCTAGAAATGCCTCTTTAAATGAAGGCACTTCACACTGTGTGTTAGCTGGTCTCCATAGCTGACTTTCAGTAAACTGTGTTTTCCAATATTCATACACTTGTGCAGCCTGTTTCTAGGCTCAACCTGAGCTGGTCTGAGATTGGCTTTAACCAACAGAATGCGGCGGTAATGATGCTATCTCAGTTAGGGACTCACAGTTTTGGAAACAGTTTGTTTTTGTGATTTGGGAAATCTTGAGCTACAATGTAAGAAGTCTGGCTACCCTCTCATGTGGAGAAGGAGAGACCCAAAGACTACATGTATAGTGCAAGAGGCTTATCCCTACCCCATCATCCCACTGACTCAGCCTTGTGGCTGTCTCTGGAAGGTACCACATGAATGAGCTGTCTTGAAACTTCATATCCAGCTAAGATCCCATCTGACTGCTGGCCCAGCTACAGCTAACCCAGCACAGTCTGGCTAACCCACACGGTTATGATTATGGGAGATAATCAAATGGCTGTTATTTAAAACCTGTTTTTTGGGGGGATGGTTTGTTACACAGCAGTGGGTAATCAAAATACACAGAGAACAACACTGAATAATAGGTCATATTTAAAGGACTTGATTAAAATTTCAAATTAGAAACATAAAATATTATAAAAACAAGTCAATATAGATAGGTCCTAATTCTTAGGATGAAAAATTAATCGAATGTTGGATTTGGGGAAAGAAGGCATGTAATTTTTTTGATGAAATTCAGTTCAGTTCATTTCAGTCGCTCAGTCGTGTCTGACTCTCTGCGACCCCATGGACTGCAGCACACCAGGCTTCCCTGTCCATCACCAACTCCTGGACAAACTCAAACTCATGTTCCTTGAGTCAGTGAAGCCATCCAACCATCTCATCCTCTGTCATCCCCTTCTCCTCCCACCTTCAATCTTTCCCAGCATTAGGGTCTTTTCAAATCAATCAGTTCTTTGCATCAGGTGGCCAAAGTATTGCAGTTTCAGCTTCAGCATCATCAGTTCTTCCAATGAATATTCAGGACTGATTTCCTTTAGGATGGATTGGTTGGACCTCCTTGCAGTCCAAGGGACTCTCAAGGGCCTTCTCCAACACCACAGTTCAAAAGCATCAAATCTTTGGTGCTCAGCTTTCTTTATAGTCCAACTCTCACCTCCATACATGACTACTGGAAAAACCATAGCTTTGACCAGACAGACCTTTGTTGGCGAAGTAATGTCTTTGCTCTTTAATATGCTATCTAGGTTGGTCATAACTTTCCTTCCAAGGAGCAAGTGTCTTTTAATTTCATGGCTGCAGTCACCATCTGCAGTGATTTTGGAGCCCCCCAAAATAAAGTCTGTCACGGTTTCCATTATCCCCCACCTATTTGCTATGAAGTGATGGGACCAGGTGCTGTGATCTTCGTTTTCTGAATGTTGAGCTTTAAGCCAACTTTTTCACTCTCCTCTTTCACTTTCATCAAGAGGCTCTTTAGTTCTTCTCCACTTTTTGCCATAAGGGTGGTAACATCTGCATATCTGAGGTTACTGAGGTTTCTCCCGGCAATCTTGATTCCAGCCTGTGCTTCACCCAGCCCAGCTTTTCTCAAGATGTACTTTGCATGTAAGTTAAATAAGCAGGGTGACAATATACAGGCTTGACGTATTCCTTTCCTGATTTGAAAACAGTCTGTTGTTCCATATCCAATTCTGACTGTTGCTTCTTGACCTTCATACAGATTTCTCAGGAGGCAGGTCAGGCGGTCTGGTATTCCCATCTCTTTCAGAATTTTCCACAGTTTGTTGTGATCCACACAGTCAAAGGCTTTGACATAGTCAATAAAGCAGAAGTAGATGTTTTTCTGGAACTGTCTTGTTTTTTCAGTGATCCAAAAGGTGTTGGCAATTTGATCTCTGGTTCCTCTGCCTTTTCTAAATCCAGCTTGAACATCTGGAAGTTCACGGTTCATGTACAACTGAAGCCTGGCTTGGAGAATTTTGAGCATTACTTTCCTAGCTTGTGAGATGAGTGCAATTGTGTGGTAGTCTGAACATTCTTTGGCATTGCCTTTCTTTGGGATTGGAATGGAAACTGACCTTTTCCAGTCTTGTGGCCACTGCTGAGTTTTCCAAATTTGCTGGCATTATCTTTTCACAAATCTTTTGCAAATTTTCACAGCATCATCTTTTAGGATTTGAAATAGCTCAACTGGCATTCAATCACTTCCACTAGTTTTGATCATAGTGACGCTTCCTAAGGCCCACTTGACTTTGCATTCCAGGATGTCTGGCTCTAGGTGAGTGATCACACCATCGTGGTTTTCTGAGGCATGAAGATCTTTTTCATATAATTCTTCTATTTATTCTTGCCACCTCTTCTTAATATCTTCTACTTCTGTACATCATTCTCCATACCATTTCTGTCCTTTATTTTGCCTATCTTTGCATGAAATGTTCCCATGGTATATCTCTAATTTTCTTGAAGAGATCTCTAGATTTTCCCATTCTGTTTTTGGAAGGCTTTCTTTTCTTTCCTTGCCATTTTTAAAAATGGGTATATCTTTCCTATTCTCCTTTGCCTTTTGCTTCTCTTCTTTTCACAGCAATTTGTAAGGCCTCCTCAGACAAGCATTTTGCCTTTTTGCATTTCTTTTTCTTGGGGATGGTCTTGATCACTGCCTCCTGTTCAATGTTACGAACCTCTTTCCATAGTCCTTTAGGCACTCTATCAGATCTAATCCCTTGAATCTATTTGTCACTTCCACTGTATAATCTTAAGGGGATATGATGATATTCTTTACTTTTGCACCCCAGTGATAAAAAAGGTTATTTTTGAAAAAATATTTCTGAAGATGTTTTCATTTTCTTTTTTTTAACCACAATCCTCCATTAACCAGTTTTATGCTTCATATTCTCTTTTGAAGCAGTGATCCTGATACTGTTAAAGGTCTAATTCTGTCACATCCTCATTTGTGTGGGTTTGTATATATCATAGGATTTGTGTGGGTATAGATCATAGGATTTCTCCAGTATCACTTTCCTCAACTTCATGATACAACGGCATCTCTCTTTTTTTAACTTTCAATTTCAGTTTGCAATCTATTTGCATCTTATCCCTTGATATTTTTGACTATTTGTGACAAGCCACAGAGATGAAGAAAAAGATATTCAGATGCAAGGCAGGAACAGAAATTGGGATGATGGAAACAGGAATGCTTAAATGGGAACTAGTTTTTGAATGGTCAGTTCATTAGTGTATAGATTTGGTTTATCTAAACCTGATAATGTTGGAGGGGGAGGGGTACGCATAGTGAATATATCACAGGATGAAATTCAAAAGTAGATCCCAGCAAATGTCACATTGCACTGAATTGACCTATGAAGGTATGTGTCTCTATTTGACTATGTGCTGTGTGTGTGGTGTGTGTGTGTGTGTGTGTGTGTGTGTGTGTGTATGTGTGTGTGTATGTGTGTGTAGTCGTAGTACCTGCAGTAGTAGTAGCAGTAGTAGTAGGGGAAAGGAGGAAATCTTTTTTCCTCAATAGTGTCAGTTCAGTTCAGTTGCTCAGTGGTGTCCGACTCTTTGCCACCCCATGGACTGCAGCACGCCAGGCCTTACTGTCCATGACCAACTCCCAGAGTTCACTCAAATTCATTTCCATTTAGTCGGTGATGCCATCTAACCATCTCATCCTCTGTCATCCCCTTCTCCCCCCATCTTCAGGGTCTTTTCTAGTGAGTCAGCTCTTTGTATTAGGTCGCCAAAGTATTGCAGTTTCAGCTTTAACATCAGTCCTTCCAATGAACACCTGGGACTGATCTCCTTTAGGATGGATTAGTTGGATCTCCTTGCAGTCCAAGGGACTCTCAAGAGTCTTCTCCAACACCACAGTTCAAAAGCATCAATTCTTCGGCGCTCAGCTTTCTTTATAGTCCAAATCTCACATCCATACATGACTACTAGAAAAACCATAGCCTTGACTAGATGGACCTTTGTTGGCAAAGTAATGTCTCTGCTTTTTAATATGCTGTCTAGGTTGGTCATAACTTTTCTTCCAAGGAGTAAGCGTCTTTCAATTTCATGGCTGCAGTCACCATCTGCAGTGATTTTGGAGCCCCCCAAATTAAAGTCTGACACTGTTTCCCCATCTATTTGCCATGAAGTGAAGGGACTGGATGCCATGATCTTAGTTTTCTAAATGTTGAGCTTTAAGCCAACTTTTTCACTCTCCTCTTTCACTTTCATCAAGAGGCTCTTTAGTTCTGCTTCACTTTCTGAAATGAGGGTGGTGTCATCTGCATATCTGAGGTTATTGATATTTCTCCTGGCAATCTTCATTCTAGCTTATGCTTCATCATAGTGTAAACTTTCCTAAAAATCTGTTTCTGTCTTCCTTTTTTTGAAGTATAATTGACTGACAGTGTGGTGTTAGTTTCTGTTGACAACAAACTGAATCAGATGTATGAATACATATATCCCTTCCCTGTTAGCCTCTTTCCCACCCCTGTAGGTCATCACAGAGCATGGAGCTGCGCTCCCTGTGCTACACAAATGAGTCAGAAAAACAAATATCACATATTAACACACACAAACACATATGGAATCTAGACAAATGGTACACATGAACCTATCTGCAGGGCAGGAATAGAGACATAGACGTAGAGATCGGACTTGTGGACACAGAGGGGAAGAAGAGGGTGGGATGAACTGAGAGAGTACAGTTGATATACATACACACTGCTGCTGCTAAGTTGCTTCAGTCGTGTCCAACTCTGTGTGACCCCATAGACGGCAGCCCACCAGGCTCCCCCGTCCCTGGGATTCTCCAGGCAAGAACACTGGAGTAGGTTGCCATTTCCTTCTCCAATGCATGAAAGTGAAAAGCGAAAGTGAAGACGCTTAGTTGTGTCCTACCCTCAGCAACCCCATGGACTGAGCCTACCAGGCTCCTCTGTACATGGGGTTTTCCAGGCAAGAGTACTGGAGTAGGGTGCCATTGCCTTCTCCACATACACACTAGAGTGTGTAAAATAGATGGTTAGTGGGAAGCTGCTATATAGTACAGGGAATCTCTCTTTTATCCCCTAGGCTTATATAGTATCTAGGATGTAATTTGCACCTGTGAAAGTGGACTGAACTGAATAGAGAGAAAGTCATTTGTTTGTGCATTAAAGAATGAGTGAAAGAGGAAAAAGTTTCATGAATAAAGGAAAATTTACTCTAACTCTATGATTCCAATAAGGCTCCCCCCTCCTCCACTTTTTCATTTTAGTTTGCAAGAGGAAAGGGCACATAATATGTAGAACTATACCCCAAATCCCAATGGATTATCCCACAAATAATTACTTTTCTTTTATATACAAACAAATGTGACAGTCTAGTTTCAATTACGCCTTCTTAGTGAGAAATGAAGAGAGCAGTGACTACATACATAAAATTCTCAAGCCTGCAAACTAAACCTCAGCATGATATATTTTTTAAAATAATTTCCAGCAAATACAGCATAATAGAAAACTGTCCAAATTTCAAATAGCTAAGATATTTATCTGAAATTACTGCTGCCAGATAATCCCCAAAATGTGGTGGCAGAGAGGGGAGCTTGATTTCAAGTTTTTGCAAACAGTGCTTAAGGATTAAAGTATTTAGGGGACTTTTCTGGTGGTTCAGTGGTTAAGAATCCACCTTGCAATGCATAGGATGCCGGTTCAATCCCTAGTCAGTGACCTAAGATCTCACATGGTCAACCAAGCCCGCATGCCCCAACTAGAGAGTCCTCACACTGCAATGAAAGATCTCACATGATACAACTAAGACCCGATGCAACAAATAACTAAATAAAAAAAATATATTTTAAATATTTAAAATATATACCACATTTAAGGAACATAACTTCCATTGGCAACACAGGAAATACAGATAACCGCTTGAAGATTTTCATAGAAATCTAGCATCACATTAAAAAAGAAAAAGCTTTCCACTGTAAATGACAGCTGAGTCCTAAAAGTTAGCAGAAGTGGCCACATTTTGGGGGACCCAGCAGAAAGCATCAGTTGGGAGATGGTTAAAATAAAGATGGTTAAAACAGACCAAATGGCTTGTGAAAAATAAGTAATATAATGAACATGGTGACACATGGCCTCTGTTCTGTAACCCTGGCAGAGTGCAAATTTGCCCAACTTTTCTGAAAAGCAGTTTAGCAACATGCGGCTATGGTTTTTAAATGTTACAATGTTCCTGGAGATCTGCCTTCAGGAAATATTTAGATACCTGTGAAAAATATTACTCCCAAAGGTTTCTTTATGGCATTATTTTAAAGAGTGACCAAAAATATCTAATAATATAGGAATATTTCCCTATAATCTAGGAATATTTAATTATAGAATAAAATGCTCTTTTAACATGTGAAAAAAAGGCAAAACTGTAAATTTATGGCAAGTGTATTTAGCCACATATATGTAGAGTTTAACTAGAAATACTAAAGTGTATGTGTATCTTTGGGCAGTAGACAGTGAAGATAAATGTTTTCTTTGTTGCAATTTAATGTATTTTCCAAGCTATGAAAATAAAAAGCTTATCTGTTTTGTTAAGTTCATCTTACCCCCCCTTTTTTAGATTTCACATATAAGCAATATCATATGATATTTGTTCTTCTCCGACTTAACTTCACTCAGTATGACAGTCTCTAGGTCCGTCCATGTTGCTGCAAATGGAAAACAGATTGATCATGTCTCTTCCTCCTTTAAAAACCCCCTAAAAGTTTCCCATTGCCCTTAGGATAAAATGCAAAATACTTGGCATGACCTATAAAACATGGTATGATCTAGTTCCTGTCTACCTCTCCAAGCATTTCACTCTACTCCACCCATTCACTCTAACCATTCTCCCCATGGCCTTTCAGTTACTCAAAAAGGCCAAACTCTTCAACTCAAGATCTTCTACAGACTCTAAGATTTGTGTAGTTTTCTCCCTCACTGATTTTGTGACATGATTCTCAACCCAATGTCATTTTCTTAGATGCCTTCTCTATTTTCAAGTCCGTGTGGTCCTGAGGGCATCTGAGAATGGTCCTAAGTGTATTCCCCTCACCCCTTCCTTGCCACAGTGCACTTCAGGTACCTTCTCCCATCATCCACATCTCTCCAGAAACCTCCACAAATTAACCCTTTCACACCCAGTTACTCCATTCTTTAAAAAAGCCGGTTATCAGATTCCTTTAATATTTATTGCATATCCCTTAAGTGCAAGACCCGGTGCTTGGCAGGTAGAGCCTATGAGAAATACTCAACATGCTTGCACTTATCTCAAAGTCTTTGATTGTGTGTCTGCCTCTTTTTTTTTTTTTTTCTGAGATAACAAACCCAGCCTACTCCCCCTCTACTTCCTCAATTCGTTTCCTCTCCTGACCAACTTGTACACGGCCTTCAGGAGGCAGTTTTCGCATCATTTCTAACTGGAAGCTTTTCCTGATGTTCCTCGTTATTGCTCAAGCAATCTGGGTAAGATGCCCACTTGAGGTGCTCTCATGTCTGAGGTTACCCTTGAAACTCACTTCTTGTCTCAATGTCTCTCCATTGGACTTTGAGCTTCTTGAGGACACAGTCCATGTCTTATCTCTCAGTTTTCAGCCCCTGGCAGTGTCTGGCACATAGAGGTACTTAATAAATAACTATATGCTTGCTGGTTTTAATCCAGCCTTTTTCTGTGAAGGATTTGAGGTAACTTACACAAAAGACACATAACGTAAAGAAAACAAATATTAAAGCCAAAGCAATGAAATAATAAGCAGAAGTAGAATTAGGACCAGAAGAGAACAACACATTTGTAGTTGTTAGAAAATGGCTAAAAATTTTCTCCCTGGAATATTTATAAATATATATGTGATATATGTAATTCTAAGATCATAGCATGTCCCTTTTATGACATATCACATTATTTTCCTAAATTAAAAGCACTGAAATTTATTTAAAATTATGGGAAATGTTTTCCCCGAAGTTTGAGAGCTATGAATTTTGATGCCTTGTTTGTTTTTCTAACTTTCCTATATCTTTGCTTTCTAACTTCTCAGAACATAGCAAATATGCCACTGTAGCTTAATCCTTCTGCACCCCATGCAGTACTACATACGAATACATGTACTTAAAAAAATTTTTTTCCCTTATGAAATAAAACTTGAACATACAAAAAAAAACAAAAACAAACAAACAAAAAAAACCCCACAAGTGGCTTTATCTTCAAGGATGTTCCTGCCTGAATTGGTAGACACCAAATATAAATCAGGCAACTAAAAATACTTAGTAAAATTGCTACGAGTGATTCATAGTAGTAACCACTCCTTTATAAGGAGTAAAACTGATAACATCTCTTACAACTAATTTTTTTTTTTAATACATAAGCCAACCACACTAATTTCTCTTTAGGACAGCTGAACTTCAACATAATTTCCCTGGAATCCCAGAAAGTCTTTCTGTTGCACAAATACCTGTCTATCTAAAAGGTATGGCCCACAAAATCATCTCAGGCCAGGTAGACCACACAGTAGACTGTCTTAGTTTCTGTGTCTTAGACACAGAAGAGTCTTGAGTTTCACTATCCTGCTTTAGCTAGATCAGACTTAAAGACTCAGCACCAGGTATGTGCTTTTAGATCGTCAGGCTTAGCCTGTTTGGTGTAAAAAACATAGTCTTGCAAAAGAAGGGCAAGGAGAGTCAGAGGACTCTTCACCTGAATTTAGCCCTTGTCTTATTCTAGAGACTTCCAAAACACTATCTGTTGTCTACTGGATACCTGTATGAGACTTGCCACCCATGCTTGAGGAAGAGGTGCTGACGTGCTCAGTCATGGCTGCCTCTTTGCAACCCCATGGACCATAGCCCATCAGGTTCCTCTGTCCATGGAATTTTCCAGGCAAGAATACTGGAATGTGTTGTACACATAGCTACCTTGGCTTTGATAACCACTTTAATGCCATTCCCACACATGGAGAAGTAGGTACCACCTCTGAGCAGTATTAGTTATAGGCAAGAAGCAGATGCCCAAAAAGTGTCTATACAGGGACTTCTCTGACAGCCCAGTGGTTAGGAATCCATGCTTCCAGTGCAGAGGGCATGAGTTCGATCCCTGATCAGGAAACTAAGATCCCATATGACCCATAGTGTAGCCAAAATATATTTAAGTGTCTGTTCAACCAATGAACAGTTTGAGCTCTACCCACCCTTCAGTTCCACACTGATGGACCATAATTGCAGCCAAAAACAATCTGATGCTCTCATCAGCACTGTGGCCTCTTTATCAGCTTGTTTTTGTCTTGAAATAGTAAGAGAAGCAACTTTGATTTGTAGGTTTGAGGGGATAATTTGAGCCTTCAGTTCTCAGAGACTGAAAGGCGGCATAACAGAGCCTGCTTTCCAGGCATGCACAAGTTTCACCTGCATATATTTCAATTCAGTCTCTGCTGAAGATCTTTGCTGAGGGTCTACCATGTCCAAAGGAGGAGGATACTATGGCACACAAAGATGAAAAAGGAACACTTGTGCCTTAGGAAGCTGAAGCATTCCAACATAAGTGCGTGATACAGGGCGAGCTTCCAGTGCAAGATTGCTATTTTCTGTGTATTAGTGGCACAGCTATGGTATAAAGCAGAGTGCAGTAAATGTTAGAAAAGAGGTACAGAGCAAGTGCCCTGGAGAATACTATTTGGACAACGTTCACCTGTGCTGGAGGGACTGGGAAGGTTTCCTGGAGGAGGTGGCATTTAGGCAAGCCTGCAGAACATGAAGATTTTAGCAAAAAGGCATTCGGGTAGCATGAACGATGAAAGGCATGTTTAGGGGTTTATAAGCAATCTTTTAGAACTAACACCCAAAAAAGATGTCCTTTTCACTATAGGGGACTGGAATGCAAAAGTAGGAAGTCAAGAAACACCTGGAGTAACAGGCAAATTTGGCCTTGGAATGTGGAATGAAGCAGGGCAAAGACTAATAGAGTTTTGCCAAGAAAATGCACTGGTCATAGCAAACACCCTCTTCCAACAACACAAGAGAAGACTCTACACATGGACATCACCAGATGGTTAACACCGAAATCAGACTGATTATATTCTTTGCAGCCAAAGATGGAGAAGCTCTATACAGTCAACAAAAACAAGACCGGGAGCTAATTGTGGCTCAGATCATGAGCTCCTTATTACCAAATTCAGACTTAAATTGAAGAAAGTGGGCAACACCACTAGACCATTCAGGTATGACCTAAATCAAATCGCTTATGATTATACAGTGGAAGTGAGAAATAGATTTAAGGGTCTAGATCTGATAGA
>SJXQ01003720.1:0-25049 GCA_006408695.1 Aepyceros melampus | reverse complement strand
TTTTTATTTTTTAGTTTGTTTTGCTTTACAATACTGTATTCGTTTTGCTATACATTGACATGAATCAGCCACGAGTGTACATGAACTCCCAATCCCGACCCCCACCTCCCCCCTCCCGCCCCACACCTCTCTGGATTATCCCCGTGCATCAGTCCCAAGCATCCTGCATCACTATCTTTCTTTACTGGAGAATTGACTGTCCTGTCATGGCCATCTGTGTCCAGCTTTTATTTTTATTTATTTATTTGTCTGTGCCACGCCTCTGGCAGGGATCTCAGTTCCCTGACAAAGAATTGAACCCACACCCTTGGCGGTGACAGAGAAGCCTGGTGTGCTGCAAAGGGTTGCGAAGAGTCAGACATGACTTAGCAATTGAACAGTAATCTGAGCAGTGAAAGCATGGAGTTCTAACCACTGGACTGCCAGGGAATTCCCTGTGTCCAGCTTTTAGATCAGAGTTCTAGAATTCTCTATCGTTAAGAAACAGCTTCCGGCATAACCCACTCGGAGCCCCAGGATTCTGCCTGATTGTTCCTCCTGAGGACAGGCTAGAGGGCTGAAGCCTCCTGTTGAGGAGCAGAAAGAGGAAGGGGTCCAGAATTCTGGAGAAGTGAATCCTTTTGAGGGGAGATGTGGTCCTGAAGGCCAGATGCCTCTGGGACAGAGAACTCTGTCCTCTATGAAACCTCATGTTGTTATACAAAAGGCTGTAATTAATACCACCGAGGCTCCGAAAAGACATCCTATCTTTCTAATAAAAAATGAAAGCTGCTGGGCCCAAAGCCCAAAGCGTGCAACCATTGCCAGCCCAGAAGCCTCCAGCAGAGGGCGTTCACAGGGACCGAGGTGTCCTCATGCCAACCACCCAAACTGCAGGCGAATGGACCCCTGCCCCACCTAGTTCTGCTCAGCCAGAGCAGGGCAGGTACCAGGAGACCTGAGGCCCCAGGGGATATGAGTCATTCAGAGAGGAGGCCTTGGAGTGTCGGGGGAGGCGGGAGATGGAGAACATGCATCAGGGTTGATTCCTTTGACCTCCAAATTGCACATCACTTTGTCACCCATTTCGTACTGAACAGGCTTTCCACCCTGGCGCAGAGCACAGGCGCTCAGCCAGGACCTCCCCACACACTGCTTCCTCACCTGCTGAAAGTGCCACTGGAATATATCATGTAAAACTCCCCATTCCATAGTATCATGTGACTGTCTCTGCCCGTTGTCAAGGCCTTTCACTATCTGCCTCCTGTCTTCCAGTCTGCCTCATCTCTACATACGCTGTTTGCTTCAGGCAGACTGGTCCCCTGGATGGCTGCCCCAAACTGCCATCCACTTTCCCTTTTGCGAAACGGCACCAGCAGGGCCCACTTCATAGTGGCTGTTGTGAGGATTCACATGCCTGGCACATGATGGATACTCAACATAAATGTTTGTGATGATGATAACTGAGGGTTAAAAAATGTATTTATATATTTGGCTGCACTGGTAGCATTCGAACTCCTAAGGAAGTGGCAACCCACTCCAGTATTCTTGCCTGGGAAATCCACGGATGGAGGAGCCTGGTGGGCTACAGTCCATAGGGTCGCGGAAAGAGTCACATGCAACTGAGGACTCACGCCTGTGCTTTTGGTGTCACATCCAAGAATTTATTGCAAAATCCAGTGTCATGGAGCATTTCTTCTATGTTTTCTTCAAGTTTGGGGCCTTATGTTTAGATCTGAATCCATTTTGAATTAATTTTTGCATATGCTATAAAGGGTCCAATTTTATTATTTTGCATGTGGATATCCAATTTTCCCAGCAGCATTTGTTACAGAATGGTCCACTCTCCCCGCAGAGTGGTCTTGGCACCCATCATTTGATTATATGTGTAAGGATTCATTTCTGGGCTCCCTATTCCACTGGTTTGTGTCTATAGTATCACAACATTTTGATTGCTGTATCTTTGTAAAATATATAGAAATTGAAACATGTGAGACTTCCAACTTTCTTCTTCTTTTTCAAGATTTTTTTTTTCAGTTCAGATTCCTTTGAGGTTCCATGTGAATTTTAGATAATTTTTTTTCTTAATTTCTGCAAAAAAGTCATTGGAATTTTGATAGAAATTGTGTTGAATTTGTAGATCACTTTGGGTAATAATGACATCTTAAGAATATTAAGTCTTTCAGTCCATTAACAAGGCATTTATTTCCATTTCTTTGTGTCTTCTTTAATTTCTTTCAGCAGTGTTTTGTAGTTTTCATTGTACACGTCTTTTCTTTTTTTATTGTTCTTTGTTAGTGTGTAGAAATGCAACTGATTTTTATGTGTTGATTTTGTATCCTTCACCTTTGCTGAATTTGTTTATTCTAACACTTTTTGGTGTTTGGAGTCTTTAGGGTTTTCTATGTATAAGATTATGTCATCTCTGAACAGAGATAATTTTACTTCTTCCTTTCCAATTTGGACCCATTTGATTTCTTTATTTCTTATATAATTGCTCTGGCTAGAACTTCCAGTACTGTGTTGAATAGAAGTCGTGAGAGTGGGCATTCTTGTCTTGTTCCTGACCTTAGAGGAAAAGTTTTCAGTCTTTCACCATTGAGTATGATGTTAGCTGTAGGCTTGACATACATGGCCTTTGTTATGTTGAGGTTATTTCTGTCCAGTCCTAGTGTGCTGAAAGTTTTTCTCATAAAATTTTGTTACATTTTGTCTAAAGCTTTCTCTGCATCAGTTGAGATGGTCACCTGGTTTTTGCCCTTCGTTCTGTTGATGTGTGACCTTTGTATACTGGATCATCCTTTCATCTCAGGAACGAGTTCTACTTGGTCATGGCACATAATCTCTATTTTCTTTTTGGCTGTGCTGGGTCATCATGGCTTTAAGAGGGCTTTCTCTAGTTGTGGTGAGCTGGGGCTACTCTCCACTGCAGTCCTCGGGCTTCTCAACACGGTGGCTTCTTTTGTTGCAGAGCACAGCCTCTAGGGGACGGGCCCAGTAGTTGTGGCACACAGGCTTAGTGGATCAGGGATCGAACCCATGTCCCCTCCTTTGGCCAGCAGATTCTTATCCACTGCACTACCAGGGAAGTCGGTACATAATCTTTTTAATGTGCTGTTGAATTCTGTCTGCTGATATTTTGTTGAGGATTTTTGCATCAGCCTTCATTTGGGGTACTGATCTATGGTTTTCTTTTATTGCAGTGTCTTCGGCTTTAATACGAGGGTAATGCTGGCCTCATAGAATGAGTTTGGGAGTGTTTCTTCCTCTTCACATCCTGTTGAAAGATGATGCCTAAAGCTCAACTTCTCTGTACGCTGGCGCCAATTCAAATCTTGGAGACAGAGCTTTGGATAAAGTAGAAAAGAGTAGCTTTATAGCTTTGCCAGGCAAAGGGGATCATAGTGGGCTAAGGCCCTCAAAACCAAGTATCCCAGCTTGGGGAAGACAGTGACAGCTTTTATAGTAATTGTTCAAAGAGGGCATGATCAGCTCATGAACATTCATCTGATGGACTGATGGTGAAGTAAGTAGGAGCCCACGTCATCAACCATCAGGTCGAACTGGTCTGGCGTCTACATATTATGGCCTACTATAATTAATTGTTACTTCTTCCACCTGGAGAAGGTTTCAGTATCTGCAGAATAGCTCAAAGATATTGTGTGTATCTGTTGATGGGGCAACAGGACTTTGCCCCAAGGCTGCTCTTTACTGTTTCTCCCTGGTCTCACATCCCCTTCCTTCCTTAACTAACAACTGCTTGAATCTGCCCATTGGAATTCAGGAAAGGTCATGGAGGATGAATGAATGTTGTTTCCTGTAGTCAAAGAAATGGGGGACACAGAAACGCTTTGTCCCCAGGAGCCCCACAGGGCGCTGCATAGTATCAAAGAGTTTGATGAGGATTGGTTCTAGTTCTCTAAATATCTGATGGAATTCTCCAGTGAAGCCATCTGGTCCTGGGCTTTCTTAGGAGGTTTTGTTTACTAATTCAATCTCCTTACATTAGTTATATGTCTGTTCAGATTTCCTATTTCTTCATAACCCAAGTGTGTATTTCTAGGAATTTATCTTTTTTCTAGGTTATCCAGTTGTTGGTGCACAACTGTTCATATATTCTCTTATAATCATTTTTATTTCTACTGAGTCTGAGGGCTCTAGAGCCTGTGTTCCAGAGCCCGTGGAACTGGAGAAAGCCTGCATGCTGCAATGAAGATACAGTGCAGCCAAAATAAAAATAAATAATAAAAAGAAATTTAAAAAAAGAAAAACAATAGAAAAGAATCAACATAATTAGGAGTTGGTTTTAGAAAAGATCAATAAACCCTTAGCTAGATTCACAAGAAAAAAAGAGAGGACATTCAAAAAACTGAAATCAGAAATGAAAGAGGAGACATTAGAAACTTTTCATCAAACTTCATTTGATGAAAAAGTGAAAGAGAGGCATCTTAGTATATTGTTCAGTCTGTATGCTAGTGAAACAATCCCTATTAAAAAGCCTCTAGACAGAGACTTCCCTGGTGGTGCAGCGGTTAAAGATTCACTTTGCAATGCAAGAGACCTGGGTTCGATCCCTGGTTGGAGAACTAAGATGCCACCTGCTGCAGAGCAACTAAGCCCATGCTTCGTAACAAGAGCCCGTATGAAGAGCCTGTGCATTGCAACAAGAGCCTGTGTGTGCACGTGTGCTCGGTCATATCTGACTCTTTGTGACCCCATGGACTGTAGTCTGCCAGGCTCCTCTGTTCATGGGATTTTCCAGGCAGGAATACTGGAGCGGGTTGCTATTTCCTCCTCTAGGGGATCTTCGCAACCCAGGGATGGAACCCAAGTCTCTTGCATCTTCTGCATTGGCAGGCAGGTTCTTTACCACTAGCGCCACCAGGCAAGCCCCTAAGGAAGGCCCAGCACAACCAAAATAACAGTAGAATAAAATAAAATCACAACCCTCCCCATAGTACTTCCCATTTAAGAGAGAGAAGCCTTTATGCAGAAAAAGATGTTGACATCTAAAAAGTCCACTGTTACTTTTGACAGAAAAAAAAAAAAATTGGGAGCCTCCTGAACTGTTTTGAGGTGTGTTTCCTGGGGTAAAGCCTGGAGATCTGTGGGACTAATTTATCTTAGCAGAAACCCACATGGGGAGGCCACAATTACCAACTTCTGATGGCAGAAGAGCCATCTGAGGAAGATGGTACAAGGAGTGTAAGACCTTTGAGGACCAGAGACAGGCTTACTTCAGGAGGCCCCATTCCAGGTCACGTGAAGCATATTAAAATGCATCTGTATCCATAATTAAATATAATTTATGTCTAACCCCTATGTAAGGATTGCATTGCAGTAGTCTGCTGGACAAATATTACATTTTGTAGACAGTTAAACATTTATCACTCGTGACTGTACCATTTTTAGGTTTTGAAGTCCATCCTTTGTGTTTGCTTGTTGTTCATGTTTTAGGTTGCAAACATTTGACTGGGCCTCAACTCCGTGCCATAGGATCTGGTGGGTGCAGCAGCGTGGGGCATACCAAGGCCAGTGAGTGACAGTTTCAGGAGCCTGGACAGGGAGCTCTCTACCCCTGAGAGAGCTGCCTCCACCAGAAGAGTTTCCTGTTCCCGGAAATAATTTCCTTTTAGGACAACTAAGGTCTGTTTAGCACCTAGTACATGCCAGGCACTGTCCTGCCATCAGAAATGCTGCAGGGAGGATTTCTGGCTTTAATAGGAAGCAGGAAATCATGGTCTCTGGAGTCTCTTCCCAGTTTAATGATTTCATGGGCATGAAGGCCTGGCTAGCAGCTGCCACTCATCCTGAGATTCCTGGACTGGCAGCATCAGTCCGGAGCTTGTTAGAAATGTGAATCTCAGGCCCCACTCCAGGCCTACCGATTCAGAATTTACATTTTCACAAAATCCCAGGTGATTCCCATATACATTGCCTTTTTTAAACTGTGATTAACCTGTGTCACAATGTTTTATTATGTGGGCTGGGAGCTGAGGCTTAGATGGGTGAAATGCCTTGCCCATGCTTCACAGAGGGCTGCCCTGCACTCCTGACCTGAGAATGCCAAGGTCCAGGGCCTGGAAGCCCTCAGGATGACGTGGAGCAAGCAACAGGGCTATGATGGATCTAGCAGGGACTGAAGCCAGTGGGCATTCACACTGGCCCTCGTGGAGCTGGCAGTCCTGGGAGTGTTAGACAAATGCCCATGTGATTCTGAGATAAGCTAGAAGACCTGGAAAGCTCACCTGGCTGCTGGGTGGCCATGAAGTTGGCAAAGGTTGTGTCATCTCCCGGTAGGGAGGTTTTGCCATTGTAAGGATGCTCCTGGGCTTCAGCCCCGGTCTCTGGCCTGCAAGACCTCTGTAAGGACTCACCCCTGATCTGCTTTATAGTGGCTTCTTTTCAACGTTTCTGGCTATTGATTTTTGCATATTTTTAATCCTTTATTTATTTATTTGGCCACATCAGGTCTTAGTGGCAGCCTGAGGGATCTTCAGTTGTGGCACATGGGATCTAGTTCCCTGTGTGCATGCTTAGTCATGTCCAACTGACCCCATGGATTGTAGCCCACCAGGCTCCTCTGTCCATGGAATTCTCCAGGCAAGAATACTGGAGTGGGTTGCCATTTCCTTCTCCAGGAGATCTTCCTGACCCAGGGATGGAACCTGGGTCTCCTACGTTGGCAGGAGGATTCTTTACCACTGTGCCACCTGACCAGGGATCACACCTGGGCCCCCTGCATTGGGAGCTCAGTGTCCTAGTCACTGCACTACCAGTGAAATCCTTCAATATTGACTTTTAGTATATTATCTTGTTATTTTGTCTTATTTTAGAGTACATCTATTTTAATTATTTTATTCTTTAGTGTATATACTTTATTGTTTTGGTTTGTATTATTCCCCATTATTTTTCCTTTCTAAATGATCTCATTGTACCTTCCATCCTTTCAAACATTTTATGCCTTCTGGTTTCCTTTCAGATCTTCTCTTTAATTATCTGTGTTTATTATTATATTTCCCTTCAATTTAAAAAATCATATTTTTCTGACTCAAAAAGCATCATGCATTTTTATTGCTAAATGTTGGGAAAATATAGGAAAGGGTATAAAGAAGAAAATTAAAATATCCCATTAAGCTCTTCTCTAGGGATAACCACTGTTGTTTTATTTTATTCTTTACAACTACTTTTTCTGTTCATAAACACATAGACATTGCTTTAACCATTTGTCTATGATATATATTGTAAATATTTTTCCTTACTTGATGTTTGTTGAAAAAAGCCTTCATTTTTATAAACAGTAAAAGTGGCATATGTTTGATGTAAAAATATCAGACAATCCTAATAGGTCTACAACAAAAATGCAGTACCACCCTCCCTCCATCTCTGGGAAACCAGCCTGAGACAACCACCAAGAAACTGTTAGGCAATCATCCTTCTAGACTTTGAAAATGCCTTTTCATGTTCAGATATTTCTCTTTTTTTTTTGCTAAGCTGCATGGCATATGGGGGCTTCCCTGGTGGCTCAGTGGTAAACAGTCTGCCTGCCGAGCAGGAGACTGAGGGTTCCATCCCCGGGTCAGGAAGATCCCCTGGCAGAGGAAATGTTAACCCACTCCAGTATTCTTGCCTGGGAAATGTCATGGACAGAGGAGCCTGGTGGGCTGTAGTTCATGGGGTGGCAAAGAGTTGGACACAACTGAGTGACTAAACAACAGCTATGGCATATGGGATCAGTTCTCGTACCAAGGATTGAACCTGTGCCCACTGCTGTGAAAGCATGGAGGCTTAACCCCTCGACCATTAGGGAAGCCCCTTGTGTGCAATATTTGTACTAGACATACTGTTCCACCTTTTGCTTTTCCACTCAAAGGCACATGAAAGGCATCTTTCAACATCAGCCCTGAGCAGTGTGGAGGTGGGGTTTTGAAGGGACCACAGCTAGGACACCCTGGAAGGCTGTACTTGCCAATCACTCAAAAGGTTCCCAAAGTAGTTAGCATACAAGAATCTGCAGCTGAATGAGGATCAAAGTACCATTTATTTCATTGTTAGCTGAGCAAAGGCCTGACACCAGAGAGGGCTGAGTCTGAGAAACTGCACAAAATGTGTGCCCTGATGCTTCTGTCTTGTGTAGCAATTCTTTTGTACTGCAACTAGCATTTGGCTGGTGACTTTCAGCCAGCATGACTAGGTTTCACCCCCATGGGCTGGGGTTGTGAGAAAGTGGCTTCCCCTGTCTCCTGGTTCCTCCTCAGGAGAGATACTAGTGCAGACAGCTGTCAAGGGTGGGGCTCTGCCTGCCTGAGCAGAAGTTTTCTGGATCTCTTGGATTCCACTGTAATGATAACATCCAACAGAGTTCTAAGTATGCTTCATATACACTAAACGTGGTTATTCTTCATGCATTCTAAATCATGTCCAACTGTTAGCGACCCCATGTACTACAACACAGCTTCTCTGTTCTTCACTATCTCTGAGTTTGCTCAAACTCATGTCCACCCCTGTCTCCTGGTTCCTCCTCAGGAGAGATACTAGTGCAGACAGCTGTCAAGGGTGGGGCTCTGCCTGCCTGAGCAGAAGTTTTCTGGATCTCTTGGATTCCACTGTAATGATAACATCCAACAGAGTTCTAAGTATGCTTCATATACACTAAACGTGGTTATTCTTCATGCATTCTAAATCATGTCCAACTGTTAGCGACCCCATGTACTACAACACAGCTTCTCTGTTCTTCACTATCTCTGAGTTTGCTCAAACTCATGTCCATTGACTCAGAGATGCCATCCAACCATTTCATCCTCTGTCGCTGTCTTCTCCTGCCCTCAATCTTTCCCAGCATCAGGGTCTTTTCCAATGAACCGTCTCTTCACATCCGATGGCCAAACTATTGGAGCTTCAGCATCAGTCCTTCCAATGAATATTCAGGGTTGATTTCCTTTAGGATTGACTGCTTTGATCTCCTTGCTGTCCAAGGAACTATTTTTGGATAATAATATTTTACAGAGGAGAAAACGGAGACACAGAGTGGTTAACTAACTTTTTCGAAGGTCACAGGGCTAGCTAGATGTCAAACCTGGATTTGAAAGCAGGCAGTCTAAAACCTGTGTTCTTAACTAATATGCTACTCTACTTCACCTACTAGTTCCTAGTGGCTTCTGGTTATTTGAGACTTCCCTGGTGGCTCAGACGGTAAAGGAATCTGCCTCAATGCAGAAGACCTGGGTTTGATCCCTGGGTTGGGAAGATCCCCTGCAGAAGGGAATGGCTCCCCACTCCAGTATTCTGGCCTGGAGAATTCCATGGACTATATAGTCTGTAGGGTCAAAAAGAGTCTCGGACATGACCGAGCGACTTTCTCTTTCACTTTCTAGTATTCTTGTCTGGAGAACCCCATGGGCAGAGGAGCCTGGCAGGCTACAGTCCATGGGGTCACAAAGAGTTGGACACGACTGAGGGGCTAACACTTTCACTTCACTTTCTGGTTGTTTATATCGTCCAGATCTAGCATCTGGGTTCACGGGATCACTTCTTCCTTCAGCAGGACACCATATTGCTACAGTGTCCCCTGGTTATGAAGCGATGGCTAAACTGCCTGGGCGTCCCAGGTGGCACTAGTAAAGAATCCGCCTGCCAATGCAGGAGACTTAAGAGACTTGGATTCCATCCCATGGTCGGGAAGATGCCCTGGAGGAGGAAATGGCAACCCACTCCAGCGTTCTTGCCTGGAGAATCCCAAGGACATAGGAGCCGGCATAGGCAGACTACAGTCCGTGGGGTCACAAAGAGTCGGACGCGACTGAGCAGCAGCAGTTAAGTGTGGACACTGTCTGTCGCAGCCACACCGTAACCATGTGAGCACGCATCTCATCTGCCTTCTGGGTCAGGAGGCCGAGGACTGGAACTGGCAGGCCTGGCCATGCTTGTCACAGTGTCTCTCGGGACTCGGCAGCAGATATCTGAAAGGGAAAGTAAGGGAATCTGAAGCGTAAGGGGATCTGAAGAAGATCAACTATTCTTTTACGTATCTAATTAATCTATTTTTAAATTCATTCAAAATATACTCATTGACCTCAAACTCTATATCAAGCAAAATTCTAGATGTCTCAAATACTTCATTCAACAAAACAGAAGTGCTAGATTTACTGGAACATATTCTGGTAGAAGACACAAAGTTTTAAACTGAAACTGAACTGAAGTCGCTCAGTCGTGTCCAACTCTTTGCCACCCATGGACTGTAGTCTACCAGGCTCCTCTGTCCATGGAATTTTCCAGGCAATAGTACTGGAGTGGATTGCCATTTCCTTCTCCAGGGGATCTTCCCAACCCAGGGATCGAACCCAGGTCTCCCGCATTGTAGACAGACGCTTTACCGTCTGAGCCACCAGGGAAGTGCAAAATTTTAAAACTAAACATTAATTAATATATTCTTAATGTGGTATGTTAGTTATAAAAGCAATGAAAAATGGAAAAGAGATGGTGAGTAAGAAGTGAGGAGAGAAACAATAGAATATTTTATAGCAGGGAACAAAAGCTACCTTTCACATAGTAATGTTGCTGAATCTCAGATAATTAATATTAAGCTGAAAAAACATGATGCAATATGATACCATATCCAAAATTCAGCATAAGTTATGAAAGAAAGTGTATTTATCTTGATAAAAGATTTGTTGTAAAAGTATTAGGAAAGCATGAAATGAAAATAATTGTGGTGAGTGAGAGAATTAGAAGGAACTTCCAGTGAATATCAGTAATATACTTTTCTTGATTTGCGTAGTAAACTAATGAATTCTCATGGTTGTTTTTAGAAATTATATGTCATTTTTGATAATTCCTAAAAGCACATTCTTTTAAACCATGGCACATCGTGCAATCAGAAGGAGTAATTCATGAACATCTAGGTTCTCTCCTCTTTCTGTCTCCTTTCAAAGATGCAATGCCTAAATTCCTCTCCCTCACCAAGCTCTCCGGTTCCCAGGCTGTCTTTTGTGTCTTCCAGTGAAGTTATTAGGCATTCCACGTTTCCTGTTAAATTTATGCCTAGGTATTTTACAGCTGTTATCGTTGTGAGCTCATGGTGTTTAAAAATACAGTTCTTACAGTTTTATGTTTTTATCTTGTCAAATCTGTCAACCTGTTCCTTTGTGCTTGCTTACTTTGATACTAGTCTTAGAAAAGCCTCCTCCACTCCAAGATTATGGAACTGTTTGCTTATATTTTCTTTCAAACCATTATGCTTTTACTTAGTATGATAAAAGTTTTTGTTCACATTTAAATCATGTAAGGGTTTATTTAGCATCTGGTATGAGGTAGAGCTCAACTTTAGATTCCAAACAGTTAGCCGGTTGAACCAATTCACTGTATTGAATTACCCATCTTTCCCCCATTGATTTGAAATTCCACATTTATCACACATGCAGTTCTTATATTTATTGAATCTCTTTTTCAGTTTTCTCTTCTGTTCTATTGATCTGCTATTCCCCAACCAATACTACAAAATGACTTTATTTCTTATTAGAAAAGCAATAAAGGCTTATTATAGAAAGATCAGAAAATACATAGACACGAAGAAACACAAAAAACACCTGTGACTGTATCCAGGGAACTACCATTTTATTTGGTGTTCATCATTCCAAAGCATTTAATTTATATAAGTATATATTCATAAAGTAAAATTAAGACCATGTCATATACATTGTTTTGTAAACTTTTTCACTTTATGATGCTCCAGGAATGTTTCTTTGCCAGCAAGTACTCTTCTTTTTTAAACTTATATATATATATATATATATATTCATTTATTTATTTGGCTATTCCAGCTCTTCATTACAGCATGCAGGATCTTTAGCTGTAGTGTAAAGAATCTAGTTCCGTGATCAGGGGTTGAACTCAGGCCCCCTGTATTGGGAGTATGGAGTTTGATTTTTTTTTTTTTAACCTAGTGGATAATTGTTTTACAACATTGTGTTGGTTTCTGCTGTACAACAAAGTGAATTAGCTGTAAGTATATATATATATATATCTCCTTCCTCTGGAGCCTCCCTCCCTCCCCCAGGAGTCTGGAGTCTTAGCCATTGGACCATCAGAGAAGTCCCTTTTTAAAACTTTATTTTTTCTGTAAAATATAACATTCATACAAAGAGTACACAAAGTGAATGTTTTTAGCTCAATGATTTATCATGAAATAAACACTCACGTAACCGCTATTCAAGTTAAAAAACACATGTCAGCATGCTGGAAGCCCATCTTGTTTGCTTTTAATCACTGCTTCCTTCTCACAAAGATAACTTCTAACCTCCTTGCTTTTCTTCCCCCAGAACTTTACCATGTGAACTTTAATTAGCAAACAATATAGTTTTGGTTTGTTTTTGGCTGCATGATTTGTGGGCTCTTAGTTCCCTGGCCAGGGATTGAACCTGTGCTGCCTGCAGTCCTAACCACTGGACTGCCAGAGAATTCTCCACTGTATAGTTTAGTTTTAGCTAATTTTTAAACTCTATAGAAATGGAATTGTGCAGTCTATAAGCTCATTTGTGACTGGCTTCTTTCACTCAGTGTTATTTTTGTAGTAGCCCTCCATGTTGTAGCAGTAGTTCATTTATTTTTACAGATGTATAATATTCCACCATACAACCATATGACAATTTATTTATAAATTCTACTTTCTATGCAAATTTGGACCATTCCAAGTTTTGAACTATTACAGGGCTACAATCATTTTTTGGTATTATATATCTTTTGGTGTATGTGTGTACATTTTTCTGTTGGTTATATACCTGGGAGTGGAACAACTAGTCATCAGGGTTACTTATGTTCAGCTTTCATACATACTGAAATAGTTTTCAAATGATTGTACCTTCCCATCTGCTGAGAACTGTAGTGGCTTTATGACTTTAAGGTTTTTTAATTAAAAAATTTTCAGCTTTATTAAAGTATAGTTGACCCAAAGTATATATATTTAAGGTGTATGATTTGATGTTTTAATATATTTACATCATGAAATGATTATCACAGTCAAGCTAATTAACCTATCCATCACCTCACATACTATAACATGGGAAGAGGAAAAATATTTTTTTCATCCCCTAAAGTTGTGATGACTATGAAAGAACAGAAAAGTTTGGGGTACCCTACTGCTGAAGTCCAGCTCCAGCAGCCAGGGGATCAGCCTGAAGGGATGAGCGGTGTTGGGAGGCAATGATGTAGCCTCTGACTCGAGGTACGGGACTACATGTTTATTTCAACCATCAGGTTCTCTTTCATACTTTTTTTTTTTTAAATATGGAACGCTTCATGATTTGCATGTCATCCTTGCGTAGGGGCCATGCTAATCTTCTCTGTATCATTCCAATTTTAGTATATGTGCTGCTGAAGCGAGCACATACTTTTTCAAAAGCATTAGGTCAGACATTTGACATTTTCAGTTCCCCTTTACCAAGATTATTGTCTCATTGTTGCCCTTCAAACAGAGTTCCTGCTTCAGTGATTCTCTCAGAATCATGTTCTCTTGTGATTACATCGTAACTCATGCTTATATCTGGGCTGCATACCACATTCCTCAGTTTATTTCTTATGTTTCTAAATCCTGCTTGCCCCTAGTATCCTAAACTCATTATCTCCTAAAAAGGCTTCTAACTATTCTTAATTATTCCTAATCCCTAAACTCAGCAAACTTCCTTTGCCATAAACATTTCCCTCACAAACAGGTCTCAGATAACAATCCTTCCCAAGGCCTCAAGCTTCGGCCTACGTGCTCATCCTAGGACATTCTTTGTGAAAATCCTTGAACAAATGTCAATGGTTACTTTATAGATTATTTTCTGGGCACAACTGCAGAAGGCTTTGTGCTTTCTCATGCTTCTCTCAAGAACAATAAGCACCTTAACATTCTTTCCAGCCAACTCAACTGAAGAAAGGAAGAAACAAATCAGAATCACAAAAGCCAACCCCTTCATCCCAGGTCCATGCCTGCTGGATGAGGAGAGGGGGCTGGGGCCGTGCCTCCATTTTGTCAGTAATGCCTGACGCAGCTCCCAACACCCTACTCATTCTGGAAACTACTAATGAGATCCTGGGACAACAAGTAAAAGCTGGCAAAAAGGTAAGAATTCTTACCATGCCAGCCTTCTGCATTTCTATCTGTGGTGTCTGGTTGAGAAAGGAAGGCAAGAATTTTTCTTTGCCTTCTTTCTCTCCAAACGTAGATTAATAGGAGAAACATTTGTGTAGACCACTTCTTTGGGTTTGGGCAGCTTTGATTATTTGATATCAATTCAATTCTCTCCCAAGGTAGGATTTAATTTTTTTTTTTGTCTTTGTCTTATTTGTCATAATGAAAAGAATCATAAGATAAAACATGAACATGGGTCCTATAAGCCTACCACCTGAGCTGGCCTCAAAAATAGGTGAGTTTAATTTTCACTGGACTGTCCTCTGTTTGGATTAACTATGTGGTGAGTCATCCATTTTAAAAAATATTTATTTATTTGGCTGCACTGGGTCTTAGTTGTGGCATGTGGAATCTCTCAGCGGCTGTGAACTCTAAGTTGTGGAATAAGATATATCCTAGACCAGGAAATGAACCCAGGCTTCCTGCATTGGGAACACAGAATCTTAGCCACTAGACCACCAGGAAAGTCCTTTATCATGCCTAATTAACCTAGGAGAAGGGAAATACCCAACTCTAGCAGGCTCTAGCCTTCCACCTGGGAGAAGTGAAATCCCTAACTCCTGTGCACTCTAGCCATCCTGTCCCAGGTAAGGCTGGTGTGGAGATGAAGAAGCACTTATGTATGAAGTTTATAGTTCAGATGCGCTGGCTCACTAAAACACTCAGACTTAATCATAAGACTATAGAATGCTTCTCCTCCCCCCAGGATTTAAACCACATTACTTAAGGCCTATTTACAGCAGTTATTTTTAACTAACATATCTTGCCCAGCTACCAAGAAAAAAATCACAAGAAGAAAAGCAAAAAACACAGTTGGAAGAGAGAGAGGGCAAACTTCAGAACCAGGCTCAGATATGACAGGGATATTGAAATGATCAGACTGGAAATTTAAGACCACTATGATTAATAGGCTAAGGGCTCTAATGGATAGAGTAGATAGCATGCAAGAACAGATGAATAATATGAGCAGAGAGATGGAAATTATAAGGAAGAATCAAAAGAAATGCTAGAGATCCAAAACACTGCGATAGAAATGAAGAATGCTCTTGATGGACTTAGTAAACTAGAGACAGCTGATGAAACAATCTCTAAGCTTGAGGATCTCTCAATAGAAACCTCTAGAAGATAATGTCAGCAAGCTGGCAGAATAGGAAGTTACCAGCCCTCGTCTCCCACAAAAACAGTGATTTGGGGCTTCCCTGGTGGCTCAGTGGTAAGAATCCACCTGCCAATGCAGAAGACACCTTTCCATCCCTGGTCTGGGAAGATTCCACATGCCGCCAGACAGCTAAGCCCGGGTGCCACAACTACAGAACCTGTACTCCACAGCCTGGGAGCTACAACTACTGAAGCCCAAACATTCAAGAGCCTGTGCTCCGCAACACAAGAAGCCTCTGCAATGAGAAGCTGGTGCACCGCAACTAGAGAGGAGCCCCTACTCACCGCAACTAGAGAAAAGCCTGAGCAGCAACAAAGACCCAGCACAGCTGAATAAACAAAAAGTTAAAAAAAAAAAAAAAGCCCCAAACCAATGATTTGGTGGCCATCACAAATAACAGTGCCTTTGTGGGAGCTTTGGGATCCAGGTAGGAGTTTGTAAACCCCTAGGTGAGCCCAAGACTGAGGAGGGCCTCTTTGAGAAGGCAGACCCTGCATCCCAGTGGCCGGGCCATGGACCATGGCCGCAGCGGCAGGCCCGGAAGAGCCCTCTACCCCCTCAGCAGGGGAACTAGAGAGTGTCACCCTTGTCACACCGCTGGAATGACCCACAGACTGGAGAGCTAACTGAACACCTGGAAGCAGGCCCTTCTGCTTTGCTCTCCCGTAGTCCTAGAAGCAGTCTTGATTACCGGGGGCCCTTGGCTGAGCCATGCCAATCGGCACCTCTAGCAACAGGTGTGTCGACTGCAGGCTTAACTGTGGGCAGCCCCATGACCCAGCTCTGGCCCCGTGCTGTGACAGTCTAGAGGTAGTTGTGCCAGTCCAGGGGTCCAGCAGGGGCCTGCCCAAGCTCACCCCATTCATGCCCCTGTCACCTGTGGGCCTGACTGTGGACCTGGGAGTGCCCATGAGACCTGGCCTCAGTCCACCTCAACCCTGGTCCCAGAGACATTCCCTTAAGTCTTGGGATCTTCGAGGAACCACTCCTGCCTGTGCCACGGTAATAAGCCCACTAGGTATGCATTTATGCTAGCTGTTTCATTTGTGTACAATTCTTTGTGACCTCATGGACTCTAGCCCACCAGGCTCCTCTGTCCATGGGATTCTCCAGACAAGAATACTGGAGTGGGTTGACATGCCCTCCTCCAGGGAATCTTCCTGACCTAGGGATGGAACATGAGCCTCCTGTGTCTCCTGCACTGCAGGTGGGCTCCTTTACCTCTGAGCCCCTGGGGGAAGCCCAGTAAGCCCCTTAACCAGACCCAACTGCAGACCCAGTAACAATTCCATGACCCAGCTCCAGCCTGGCTTTACCACCACCCTGGAGGCAGTCTTGCTGTCCAGGGACCCAGCAGGAGAAAGCCCTGCCAAAACCAGTCTGTAGAGACTAGGAGAGGTATCTGTTCCTTCAAATGCACAGACACCAGTGTAAGTCTACAAGTATCACACACACACACAAATCAGTTAATCATGAGAAAACAAAAAGAAACTAAAAAATGCAAAAAGTAAAGAATACATTCAGGACTTACCGGG
The DNA here is from genome assembly GCA_006408695.1 of Aepyceros melampus. Lineage (NCBI taxonomy): Eukaryota > Metazoa > Chordata > Mammalia > Artiodactyla > Bovidae > Aepyceros > Aepyceros melampus. Next base: position 8,206 of record SJXQ01003720.1, on the reverse strand, counting down.
ATACCATCAAATGAGATAACATACACACTGTGGAAGCTCCAGGGAAGAAGAGAGACAGAAAGGGGCAGAAAGCTTATTTAAAGAAATAATGGCTGAAAAAGCAAAGTGGAAGTATAAGTCATTCATTTGCGTCCAACTCTTTTCGAGTCCGTGGACTGTAGCCCACCAGGCTCCTCTGTCCATGGGATTCTCCAGGCAAGAATACTGAAGTGGGCAGTCATTCCCTTCTCCAGGGGATCTTCCTGACCCAGGGATTAAATCCAGGTCTCCTGCATTTCAGGTAGATTTTTTACCCTCTGAGCCATCAGGGAAGCCCTACCAGGGATCAGACCTGGGCTCCCTGCATTGGCAGCTTGGAGTCTTGATCACTGGACCACGAGGGAAGTCCTCTTGTTAATCTGTCTTTGTCAGTTTAATTTTCAAATCCAGCCGGGGACCCTAAGAGGGTTGAGGAGTACCTTTTATTCCCCAACAAATATGTACTTCTAAATGAAAGAAGCCAATCTGAAAAGGCTATAGATAAATGATTCCAACTATAGATCATTCTGGAAAAGGCAAAACTATGGAGATGGAAAAAAGATCAGTGGTTGCCAGAGATTTGGAAGGAGGGATGAATGGGTAGGACACAAAGGATTCTGGGGGGCAGTGAAACTATTCTGATGTAGTGGTGGACACCTGTCATTATACATGTGTCCCCACGCATAGAATGTACAACCAAAGTGAATTTGAATGCAAACCATGGATGCTGGATGACAATGATGTGTAGGTTCATTAATTATAACAGATGCATCACTCAGGTGGGGGTGTTGATAGTGGAGGAAGCTATGCCTGTGTGTGTACAGCAGGTATGTTGGAAACCTCTGTACCTTCCACTGAATTTTGCTGTGAATCTAAAACTGCCCCAAGAATAAAGTCCATAAATGTTTTTTTTTAATGACTCAGGGTCTTTGCCAACCACAGAATCATTCTTATTTACCTCAGGACACTTTCAGATTCTGTAAAAAGTCAGGATATCGGGAAAATAATTGTCCTATAATTAAAAAGAAAAGGAAAAGGGAATTTAATAGTGATTGCCCTAGATTTCTGATAATAGGCAAATAGGCCCCTTGAATTCCTCTTAAGAGGAAATCTACATCGTCTCTGTCTCCTTGAGATATACATCTTACTGAATCTTTGAAATATAAACATCCAAGGAGATAACTCTCAGCGAACAGAGCCATCTGAGACTAAAAGGAATAAAAAGGGGGAAAAGAGGCTCTTTGGAAACAAATTGATACTTGCTTTTTCTATAGAGTTGCTGGCCCTAAATTTAGTCTACATTCTCCATAGGAATATTGGTAAAAAGCTTTAGCCCTCATGAGCAGGTAATTTTAACTGTTCCATTTGCTGGAAACATAATTCAGATTAAGAAAAAAAAATAAGGCAAGGATGAGAAGCAACTAATAAAAATTAGTGAAATATGTTTTCTGTGTTTATACCTACCTGGTGGCCTAAAGAGAGAGAAGGAGGGAGGGAAGGAGAGAGGGACAGGGAGAGGGAGAATCTCATGGGGGTCAAGCCAGCTACACTGAATCGTTTTATTGTAAGGATTAAATGAGCTTTAATATCAATAGTATACAAATGCAAAAGTAGATTTTTGTTTTCTTTCTGTTACAAGGATACAATTTTCTTGGATTATTGGTCTGCTGTTAATGAGAGATTGTAAAAAGGGTTCTGTTTTTGTATTTTTAAGTATGATGAATAATTTTCCTAGGAAATAAATACAGATTTGATGGCTTATCAAAATATAATTTCCTGTGCTTGTTGACTTCATTAGGTCTTTGATTAGTTATAAAACCAAATCTTCTCAATATTAAAAGGGCTAAATTTTTTTTTTTTTTTTTTTTGGTCTCAAATATTTTAATTTCTATATTTGCCTTTGATATCTTTTATTGTCACTTTGGTAAATGAATACATGACTAATTGTTTCTTAGTGATCTATGATCCTGTTTAATCAAATGTTCAAACCTTTCGGCATTTTGACAAACTCTAAAAAATAAAATTCTAAATAAAGTCTTTTTGACCTCAGAGTAACTTTGAGATTTCCCAGAAGGCTCCTAAAAAATCTCAAAGGATTTGTTTTCTCACCTGGTAGAAAGAGAGATGTTAAATTGATTAGATTTATTTTTTATGTTAAATTGCATGGGCAGCATTGTTTAAAAAAAAGATGCTTAACCTTCTTTAGATTATATTTGTTGTATTTATGTTATTAGCACAAATCTTTCAGGGACTCCTCTGGTTGTCCAATGGTTAAGAAACCACCTTGAAATTCAGGGGACTCGGGTTCTATCCCTGGTCGGGGAATTAAGATCCCATATACCTTGGAGCAGCTAAGCCCCTAAGCTGCAAGTATTGAGCCTGTGTGCTACAACTAGAGGGTCGGTGTACATCAGTGAAAGATCCTGCATGATGCAATGGAGATCCTGCCTGCTGCAACTAAGACCCAACACAGCCAAATAAATGAATGAATAAATATTCTCAACTATATTTAAATGTTTCAGCAATTGTGTAAAACTTCTAGAAATTTGTTAATGTCCTTACTATCTGTTGCTTTCTGTCGTGTTTGAGATTGCATCCAAGTACTGCATTTCAGACTCTTTTGTTGACCATGATGGCTACTCCATTTCTTCTGAGGGATTCCTGCCTGCAGTAGTTCAGCAAAACGTGAACTGTGAACTTCCTAATGTTCAAGCTGGTTTTAGAAAAGGCAGAGGAACCAGGGATCAAATTGCCAACATCCGCTGGATCATCGAAAAAGCAAGAGAGTTCCAGAAAAGCATCTATTTCTGCTTTATTGACTATGCCAAAGCCTTTGACTGTGTGGATCACAATAAACTGTGGAAAATTCTGAAAGAGATGGGAATACCAGACCACCTGACCTGCAGAACTGGACACGGAACAACAGACTGGTTCCAAACAGGAAAAAGAGTACATCAAGGCTGTATATTGTCACCCTGCTTATTTAACTTATATGCAGAGTACATCATGAGAAATGCCGGGCTGGATGAAGCACAAGCTGGAATCAAGATTGCCAGGAGAAATAACTTCATTAACCTCAGATATGCAGATGACACCACCCTTATGGCAGAAAGTGAAGAGCTAAAAAGCCTCTTGATGAAAGTGAAAGAGGAGAGTGGAAAAGTTGGCTTAAAGCTCAACATTCAGAAAACTAAGATCATGGCATCTGGTCCCATCACTTCATGGCAAATAGATGGGGAAACAGTGGAAACAGTGACAGACTTCATTTTCTTGGGCTCCATAATCACTGCAGATCGTGACTGTAGCCTTGAAATTAAAAGACACTTACTTCTTGGTAGAAAAGCTATTACCAACCTAGATAGCATATTAAAAGCAGAGACATCACTTTGCCACGAAAGGTCCATCTAGTCAAGGCTATGGTTTTTCCAGTGGCCATGTATGGATGTTAGAGTTGGACTATAAAGAAAGCTGAGCTTCAAAAAATTGATGCTTTCGAACTGTGATGTTGGAGAAGACTCTTGAGAGTCCCTTGGACTACAAGGAGATCCAACCAGTCCGTCCTAAAGGAGATCAATCCTGACTGTTCATTGGAAGGACTGATGTTGAAGCTGAAACTCTAATACTTTTGCCACCTGATGCAAAGAATGGCAATGGCACCCCACTCCAGTACTCTTGCCTGGAAAATCCCATGGATGGGGGAGCCTGGTAGGCTGCAGTCCATGGGGTCGCTAAGAGTCAGACATGACTGAGCAATTTCACTTTCATGCATTGGAGAAGGAAATGGCAACCCCCTCCAGTCATTTGAAAAGCCCCTGATGCTGGGAAAGATTGAAGGCGGGAGGAAAAGGGGACAACAGAGGATGAGATGGTTGGATGGCATCACGAACTCAAAGGACATGAGTTTGGGTAGGTTCCGGGAGTTGGTGATGGACAGGGAGGCCTGGCGTGCTGCAATCCATGGGATCGCAAAGAGTCGGACAAGGCTGAGTGCCTGAACTGAACAATCCAAAAGTACTTAATCCTCAAAGAGAGTCATGGAAAAGACTCTGACAGATACTCTGGAGTACAAGTTTCTGATAATTCTGAGATCTTATCACTGGACTGGGTAAGAATTTCCAGAACTCTAGTAAAGAAACTGATGGATTCATAAAGCTGGTTAACTCAAGATAAAGCAGAACAAAAATTAACTATACAGGACTGAAAAAACTGATGAGGAAGACTATAAATTGTTATGATCTGTCTAAAACTTTGCTAGTTCCTCCCAGGTGGTTCAATGATAAAGAATCTGCTGTCAAGGCAGGAGATTCAGCTTTGATCCCTGGATCAGGAATATCTCTGGGAGAAGGAAATGGCAACCCATTTCACTATTCTTGCCTGGGAAGTTCCATGGACAGAGTAGCCTGGTGGGCTTCAGTCCGTGGGGTCACAAAGAGTCGGGCACTACTGAATAACTAAAACAAAAACAACAACAGTTCTTTAATATTTTATTTTCTGGATATGAGGGATTTTTTTCTTTTTTTTCATGTTATTTATAATTTACAGCAATTAATAAATTATACCATTATAAACAGAAGTAAAATTTCCTCATCAGTTGCATTATAATGAACTCTAATCAGATCTTCAGTGCTACCTACAGACTAACTGTTTAGTGAGTGAAAATTGCTGAGTTGTATCCGACTCTTTGTGACCCCCCCCCCATAGAGAAGGTAATGGCACCCCACTCCAGTACTCTTGCCTGGAAAATTCCATGGACAGAGGAGCCTGGTAGGCTGCAGTCCATGGGGTCGCGAAGAGTAGATCACAACTGAGCGAATTCACTTTCATTTTTCACTTTCATGCACTGGAGAAGGCAATGGCACCCCACTCCAGTACTCTTGCCTGGAAAATCCCATGGATGGGGGAGCCTGGTAGGCTGCATCCATGGGGTCGCTAAGAGTCAGACATGACTGAGCAACTTCACTTTCACTTTTCACTTTCATGCATTGGAGAAGGAAATGGCAACCCCCTCCAGTGTTCTTGCCTGGAGAATCCAAGGGACAGGGGAATCTGGTAGGCTTCCGTCTATGGGGTCGCACAGAGTTGGACACGACTGAAGCGACTTAGCAGCAGCAGCAGTATGGACTGTAGCCTGCCAGGCTCCTATGTCCATGGAATTCTCCAAGCAAGAATACTGGAGTGGGTAGCCTTTCTGTCCTCCAGAGGATCTTCCCTATCCATGGATCGAACCCTGGTCTCCCACATTTTGGCAGATTCTTTACAGTCTGAGCCACTGGGAAATGTCTGTGCCCCCCTGCCCCCAGGTTCATATGTTGGAATCTAACTCCCAGAGTGATAGTATTTGGACATGATTGGATCATGTGGGTGGAACCCTCAGGGATGAGACTAGTGCCCTTATCAAAAGAGACTCCAGAGAGCTCCCCTACTTCTACCATGAGGACACAATGAGAAGACAGCTGCCTGTGAACCAGGAAGTGGGTTCTCACCAGACACTAAACCTCCTGGCAACTGGATCTTGGACTTCCCAGCCTCCAGAAAGATGAGAAATACATTTCTGTTGTTTGTAAGCCACCCAGTCTAGAATTGGAGTAGGAAATGGCAACCCACCTTGCCTGGAAAATCCCATGGACAGAGAAGCCGGGCAGGCTGCAATCCATTGGGTCACAAGTCTAGAGTACTCTGTTACAGAAGTCTGAACAGACTAAGATACTACCTGGTCCCTCCAGGGTTCAGAAAGTCTGATTGAGCCTTGTAACCAATATACTGAGGCAACAGGGAAGCTGTGGGGTTTCCCAGGATGAGTCAGAAGAAGCTTTGCAGTTTCTGCCTTGTTCTATAAAACATGCTCTACTAAAGCCCTTAGACACCATATTAAATACTGTATAAAATCTGACTGCCCACCTGGGAAGACAATGTGAGGGAAACTGGGGATTACCTAGAAAAGTGGAAAAACCAAATTGAGCCCAGTTTGGTTTTCAGCTACTCCCCCCAAGGCACGAGGCATGAGAATGAAACCTTCTTGGACCTTCCAGCCTAGCCCAGCTGCCACCTGAATATCACCACTAGTGACCCTTGTCAATGCCATGTGGAAGCTGAAGAATCAGCCTTGCTCAAATTCTTTTTTTTGGCTGCACTATGAGGCTTGAAAGACTTTAGTTTCCTGACCAGAGATTGAACCTGGACCATGGTCACATTCTTGACCCAGATGTTTTAAGATCTATTTCAAGGTTGTTTTTTTTTAAGTCACTAAGTTTCATGGCAGTTTGTTTTCATCAATAGCTGCTGCTGCGGCTAAGTCACTTCAGTCGTGTTCAACTCTGTGCGACCCCACAGGCGGCAGCCCATCAGGCTCCACCGTCCCTGGGATTCTCCACTCCAGGCAAGAACACGAGTGGGTTGCCAGTTCCTTCTCCAATGCATGAAAGTGAAAAGTGAAAGTGAAGTCTCTTAGTTGTGTCCAAGTCTTGGCGACCCCATGGACTGCAGCCCACCAGGCTCCTCCATCCATGGGATTTTCCAAGCAAGAGTACTGGAGTGGGGTGCCATTGCCTTCTCCAGCATCAATAGCTAGCTAAAACAATATTAATGTCAAATACCTTCATTCTATTTTAGTTTGTTTTATTTCAGGTACATAACATTTAGATTTTCTTCCTCAATTGATTTGTACAAAGTCTCTTTTATTTTATTATTTTTCCTCCTATTTTACTCTTCTTATAGGCACCTATGCTATAACCTTCCAAACCTACCAACTACATTTATTAAGATACATGTCTGGTCTTGAAAATATATGACATTTTATTTTTTGTACATACTTTTACTTATTTTTATTGAAGTATAGTTGATTTACAATACTGTGTTAGTTTCAGGTGTATAGCACAGTGATTTAGTTTTATAAATATATGTGCTGTGCTGTGCTTAGTTGTTCAATCATGTCCACCTCTTTGCTCGGCAGGCTACTCTGTCCGTGGAAATTCTCCAGGCAAGAATACTGGAGTGGATTGCCATGCCCTCCTCTAGGGGATCTTGCCAACCCAAGGATCGAATCCAGGTCTCCCACATTGCAGACAGATTCTTTACTATCTGAGCCACCAGGGAACCCAAGAATACTGGAGTGGGTACCTATCCCTTCTCCAGGGGCTGTTCCTGATCCAGGAATCAAGCTGAAGTCTCCTGGTAGGTAGATTCTTTACCAGCTGAGCTACCAGGGAAGCCCATATATGTGTGTGTGTGTGTGTGTGTGTGTGTGTGTGTGCGTGTGTGTATAAGTGTCGGAGTGTCCGACTCTTTATGACCTATGGACTGTAGCCCACCTGACTCCTCTGTCCATGGAATTTTCCAGGCAGAATACTGATTCTTCACCACTAGCACCACCTGGGAAGCCCAACACACCAATCTCTCTCTTGAGTATAACTTCTCCCCACCTCACCTCCCCCAAAACTGTCTTGCAAAGGTTTCTAAGGTTTACAACAACTTTGTGTGTCATAAAAAGGACCTGGAAGCCAGCTGGATTCAACACTAGCAGAAAGGAGGAAGAACAGGGGCTAGGTTTTAGATGGAAGGATATCAGGGAAAAAGACCTGGATCCCATCAAGCAACATGGTAAGATCTCAGAAATTTACAAGTTGAGTGTAAAAAGGCAAAAAACAGGACATCGTTTAAAATAAGACATCAATTCTGTAACTTTAAAAATATGTACATGTACACCTGAAACTGGCAGTACATTGTAAATCAGCTGCCAGTTCAGTTCAGTCGCTCAGTCGTGTCCGACTCCCTGCGACCCCATGGACTGAAGCACACCAAGCTTCCCTGTCCATCACCAACTCCTGGAGCCTGCTCAAACTCATGTCCATCAAATCAGTGATGCCATCCAACCATCTCATCCTCTGTTGTCCCCTTTGCCTCCTGCCCTCAATCTTTCCCAGCATCAGGCTCTTTTCATATGACTCAGTTCTTTGCATCAGGTGGCAAAAGTATTGGAGTTTCAGCTTCAACATCAGTCCTTTCAATGAACAGTCAGGACTGATCTCCTTTAGGATGGACTGGTTGGATCTCCTTACAGTACAAGGGATTCTCAAGAGTCTTCTCCAACACCACAGTTCAAAAGCATCAATTCTTTGAAGCTCAGCTTTCTCTATAGTCCAACTCTCACATCCATACATGACTACTGGAAAAACTATAGCCTTGACTAGAC
>SJXQ01003719.1:27774-37942 GCA_006408695.1 Aepyceros melampus | reverse complement strand
TGGCGGTCTGGCCCCGCCCCCGAGCCCCGGCCCCGCCCACGGCCCTCGCTCCGGCGTTTGTGTCGGGCCCGGCGCCCTGCCGGGCAGTCCCCGCCTTGTCCCCGGGCGGCCATGGCGGCGTTGGCAGGCCGGCTCGCCAGGCGCTGGTACTTCGGGCTCCTCCGCAGGTACGTGCTGAGCCGGGCCCAGCGCCACGCGAGAACGCGCGTCCTTGCGGGGGCTTGCTGCCTGTCTCCGCCTCCCGCCGCAGCGCGCCGCGCGGGCTGGCCGGGAGCGCGACGTCGGCGGCCGCCTCGCGCTCGCCGTGCCCGGGGCCCGGTCCCGCCCCGCCGGCCGCTGCCGGGCTCGGAGGCGCCGCGCCGGCGCGTGGGGCGCCGCGTGCGCGGCCTGCCGGCTCGGGCCTTCCGGAGGAGCGCCCCGCAGTCCGCGGTGACCCGGGTGCCCCGCGGAGGACGTGCTCCGGGTGACTGCCGGCGGGGCGCGCGGCGGCCCACGCGAGGCCGGACCCAGGGCTCCCGGGGACGGGGAGACCGCGCGGCGCGCCAGCCGCCTCCGTAGAGAGGCACGTTCCCGGTTTATGTATTAAACTTAAGGTCGTGCTTTGTAATTGTTTTTAAAACTCGATTTTAAAATAAATACGTTTGTATCGTATTTTGTGGGAAAAAAATGCACATTTCGGCTTCATTGACATCTAAAAATTTTCTGTTCGTTTTCTACTTGAAACTTGCCAGCTGCCAGATTCGTGTAGGATTCAGAGTTTTTCCTTTTTGGGGGGGGGGGGGGATGATTCAGTTATTTAATATAAAACGTGTCCTTTAGTCGCTAAGTCTTTTGTGACCCAATGGATTAGAGCCCTCCAGGCCCTCTGTCCTTGGATTCTCCAGGCAAGAATACTGGAGTGGTTTGCCATTTCCTTCTCTAGGGGATCTTCCTGATCCAGGGATCAAACCTGGGTCTCCCGCATTGCAGGCAGATTCTTTACCACTGAGGCACCAGGGAAGCCTAATGTAAAACCAGAAGGCTAATTTTACTGAATGGCATTAATTCAAAGTTTGGGCTCACTCTTTGAAAATTACATTATTGCAGAGGAGGTGATACATTTGTTATGTTTGGGGTTTATTGGTAACATTTTAATCGTCTTGGATGCGAGTTTTTGCTGTGAACATCCACTGTTTGTTTGTGACCTCACTGCTGTGCTGTGATGCTTTTCCCTTCCCTCTGCTTACAGTGTGTGCTTAAAAAGGACTTACCTGGCCACGCTTGCTGTCCCCACTCTGCTGCTGGCTCTTTAGAGCGTGTCTGCTCAGGGTGCTTCACAGCCCAGCTTCAGGCCAAGTAGATTCCCCCAGGTAGGTCCTCCACCTCTCTTAGGAAAGAAGCACTATCTGCAACACCAACCAGTTTTCCTTCTGAAAACTTACCTTCCTTCTCCCCTCCTGTTATCTGTGTGTGTGTGCTGGGACACACGTGTTTGCCGAGCAGAGTTAGGCATTGACCTGATTAAAGTTTATACTTTGTTAATCAGTGACTACATCATAGTACCAAAGGCTCTTGTGCCCTTGGAGCAGAAGACCAAATTCCAGCAGCAGGAGCTGGCAGCAAAGTAAGGATTTATTGCAGGACTCCAAGGGAGTGGGAGAAGCAGCCACAGAAGCCCCCTCAGGGGTTTTTGGGGGGTGGGGAGGGGGGAGAGCAGAGAAGCTGAAGTTGATTATCCTCTGGTGACAGTAATCACTGGGTGTCTCTGGTTTCCGACTCTCTGGCCAGGTGGTCCGTGGCTTGGAGGTCTGTGGGCTTAGCCTGCTCTGGAGAAATAGCCCGAGTTTGCACATTTTGGGGCTGTTTACAACGGTAGTGTCAGTGCAAAGACGATAGTGTCAGCAGCAGCGGTGTCAGTCAGTCTGACTGGTTTCATAGCGCTGTTTACCCAGCATTGAGGTCAGAGGGCACGAGAAAGGGATTTTGGGCAGAAGGGCGACTCACGAAATCGGTCAGGAAACTTGGTTCTAGAGGGACGCAGGTTCACCTGCAGACGCGGTTTCCGGATCTCGGGACGCTGCGCTCTTCCTGTGTGCTTTAACCCTGTGGCCTCAGTATCCTCATTTTGTCTGTGGGGTGCATGTCAGTCATGTCCGACTCTTTGTGACCCCATTGACTGTGGCTCTCTAGGCTCCTCTGTCCATGAGATTCTCTGGGCAGGAATACTGGAGTGGGTTGCTATCATGCTCAGAGGTTGAGATTGTCTTGTCAAGTGTTTTATTTGACACGGGTTCATGGCGGGAATTATAATCATTTCACAAGCCAGAAGTATACAGGATAGTGCCTCTTAATAAGCCAGGAAAGAGTTTGACTTTGCCATCCAAGAGCTGGGCTTCCCTTGTGGCTCGCTCAGCTGGTAAAATAATCCACCTACAATGCAGAAGACCTGGGTTCAATCCGTGGGTTGGGAAGACCCCCTGGAGAAGGGAAAGGCTACCCGCTTCAGTATTGTGGCCTGAAGAATCCCATGGATACAGTCCATGGGGTCGCAAAGAGTCAGACATGACTGAGCAACTTTCACTTTTCCAAGAGATAATGTCCAGCTGCCAGCCTCAAAATAAAAGTGTCTCGATGCTGGAGCAGTTTGCTGGGGTGGCCAGACAGGCGGATTCCATGGTGCCCCCGTTTAGCTTTTACCACTACTGATAAGAGTCCCCTTCACCATGGCAGGAACTAGTGCCCCCAAGGTCTTGGAGAGTTATTTAGATCAGCAAAGGGGAGCTTTGCTGCTGCTGCTAAGTTGCTTCAGTCGTGTCCGACTCTGTGTGACCCCATAGATGGCAGCCCACCAGGCTCCGCCGTCCCTGGGATTCTCCAGGCAAGAACACTGGAGTGGGTTGCCATTTCCTTCTCCAATGCATGAAAGTGAAAAGTGAAAGTGAAATTGCTCAGTTGTGTCCGACTCTTCGCAAGCCCATGGACTGCAGCCTACCAGGCTCCTCTGTCCATGGGATTTTCTAGGCAAGAGTACTGGAGTGGGGTGCCATTGCCCAGGCTGAAACTCAGATCATCCCCACAAACTCTGGGCGTTTACAGTCTGAATGTCCCTTCACCGTAGTTGCATCACCGGTTTTGTTTGCTTGTTTTTAGCTGTACCAGGTCTTGCAGCGTGTGGGACCCAGGCTCCTTCCATTGAGAGCACAGCATCTTAGCCATGGGACCACCAGGGAGGTCCCTCATAAAACAACTTTGCTTCTAAAAAGAACATTTTTTTGCTCTTTGCCGTCGTCAAGTGGTTAAAACAACTTCAGTTGCACAAGAGGCTTGGCAGCCCTCAGACCCTGCCCGGCGCTCCTGCCCCACACCCCCTAGCCTCCTCCCAGGCTTCTCTTTACTTCCTGCTTCTGACAACCTTACTGGGCTCCCTGGCTTCTGGCTGCTTTTATCTCTGAGGGCCTTCATTACCGAAGTTAGCTTCTCTCTGGATTTCTTATCTAGGGACCGGTTTGGAAACCACTAACCATTGGCAGCCAGGTGGCTGGGGCAAGTGCAAGGAAAATGTGGCTGGAGGAGTGTAGCGTTGTGGCGTAGAGGAGCTGGAAACAGGAACCCACGTGTGGCTGGAGGAGTGTAGCGTTGTGGCGTGGAGGAGCTGGAAACAGGAGCCCACGTGTGGCTGGAGGAGTGTAGCGTTGCGGCGTGGAGGAGCTGGAAACAGGAGCCCACGTGTGGCTGGAGGAGTGTAGCGTTGCGGCGTGGAGGAGCTGGAAACAGTTAGGAGCCCACGTGCCGGTTTGCAGCCCCCTGCAGGTCCCAGCCCTTGGGCTGCACGTGGGCGGCCCCGCTATGCGAACCAGCCAGAAGGACTTTAACAACGCCGTGAGCCAGGTAAAGCTCCTGAAGGAGGATCCGGGCAGTGAGGTGAAGCTGAAACTCTACGCGCTCTACAAGCAGGTAAGCGCGTGTGAGAGAGAAGCGTCTGAGCACATGGGTCCTCAGATAGACACGCTCTGTGTTGCCCTGAGAAGGCAGCCTGAGTGTGGAGGTGCGTTGCTGCCTTTCCTCTAAAGAGTGTGTGCGTGAGAGTTTATTAGATTTCAGAGCACTGTTAAGGCAGATAGTCACTCCTTAGTATCACTGCGGAGTAAAAGGAGCTTCAAAGATACAACAACCAAAACAACAAGCAACAGCCAGCTGTCAGAGTGGCCTTGAGATAGTTGGGGAAATTTGAACAGGGATTGAGTATTAGATGACACCTAGGAGCTATTCTTAATAGCATCATAGTTATATAAGAAAAATTGATTTTTTTTTTTTTAGGAGTGCATACTAAGTACATGGAGTGAAAATGATGTGGTGTTTGCCATTCTCTAAAAAAAAATTAAGCAAAACGGAAAAGAAAAGGATAGTTGAAGAAATGTAGCAAAAATGAGAGTTAATTGAATTTGGGGGCTGATATTGGAAGCTCATTATAATATTCTACTCTTACCTATATTTGAAAATCTTTATAAAACCATTTCAAAACTTGAGTTTTCAGTTAGTTACAGTGTCTGAAAACTACCCAGAAAGTCAGACCCTCTGGGCTCCTGTGTCCTCTCTCTTTTTCTCTTTCTGTGAGCCTTGTGAGCCCCTCTTACTTGGATACTAGTGTGTATATTAAAGAATTTAACCTTGCCCCACGGGGGTCTGACCCTCGCCCTTGGCTTCTGGGAGGTAATTTCCAAGCCCTTGAAATGCCAAGCATGATAGACAGAGTCTTTGCCTGGAGAGTCTAGGATGGGATTTAGAGGGGACTGGCCCCCAGGTAGTGACAGTGGGGTCTGGAGCGGAGGCTGCAGTTACAGAGAGTCACTCAGAAGTGGCGGAGCCCCAGGGAAAACTGAACACCGAGGAGGCTTGGATGAGCTTCCCTGGTGAGTGGAACTCCGTGTGTGTGTCACAGGTCAGTTCGGAGACTGGGAGGGTACACAGTCCTGACTCTGCAGTGGTCGGTGGGGGCGGGTCACACTCACCTCTCCCCGACTCCACCACTGTGCTCCTCCCTGGCTGATCTGAGTCCACCCCGCCTGCAATGCCTGGTAACTGAGAGGAGGAGAGTGTGTCCTGTGAGCCATTGCCCCGAGTCAGCACTTCCAGGAGTCCTTGGTCTCACACCCATGTGTCATAAGCGGGGGGCAGTCTCACGGCATGTGTTGCCTCTAGCATCCCCGAGGGCTCACTCTTGAGAAATAAGTCTTTTTCTTCAGACCGTCTTAGCCTCCTTTACTGTCTTTGTCTTTCAAAGCCTCTCTCTTCTTTTCTCTTTTAGCTAGTTATATTATGAAAATTAAAAGCATGGTTATTAAATGGAGTTTTAAGTTGCCGTTTCTGAAAAGAATAGTGCATATATATATTTTTAATCTCAAAACACTCACTGCACTTACCCTCCTCCAGCTGCGGTCCTTCAATTAAGTGTCCTAAGGGCCGGTGGCTCTGGTGCCCACCCCTACCCCCCGCCCCCCTCCAGGGGCAACTCTGTTGCTCACTTACATCCACCACCATAGATTTGGGAGGAATTGGTGGGGAGTGGTACCTTTGAGTGAGCTCTCAGTATATACCGTGTTTTCTAAATGTTTGTTGGCTAGTTTCCTTTAAAGACTGTTTGCTTGAACCATCAATACAAACCTAACGAACGATTAGTTTTTTGAAAGCATGTCCCCAAACCCTGATCTTGCATTATGTTCATACGCAGGCAGTTATAACTTTAAGGACTGATAACCCATAATAGCATATTTTGGCTCTCCAGTCTTTTTTCTCCTGTTTGTACATTTTTAGCAGCAGCATCAAAGAGAGGGCAAGGGAGAGGAAAGTTCAGATCAGTCTCTACTTTGTGATACTGCCTGGGAGGGGAAGGCACCGTCACGCCAGTGTGCATTTTTTGGATCTCAGCTGTTTAAGGCCCAGTTTGCATGTGCGTTTGACCAGTAATTGCCCCTCTCCTTTCATAGGCCACTGAAGGACCCTGTAACGTGCCCAAACCAGGTATGCTGGACTTTATCAATAAGACCAAATGGGATGCCTGGAATGCTCTTGGCAATCTGTCCAAGGTACATGGACTCCCATCCTGCTTTTATTTCACTTTCTGTGCTCCTAAGGGAGGTGGGTGTTTCTCCCTTAAGACATAAAGATGTGCCTTCTGGGGATAGAGGTCCCTATATCCAACCAGGACCTTCACCAGGCGTACTTATTAGGACAGGAGGTGTCTCAAAATGCTTGTTCATTGACTGGGCTGCAATCACCATCTCTCTTTAGGAAGCTGCCCGACAGAACTACGTGGACTTGGTATCCAGGCTGAGCGCTTCCTCTGAATCCCCCAGCCCAGAGGCCCCTGCAGCAGATAGGAAGCAACTGGAAAGCAGTAGCCTGGTGGTGACCTCCGAAGACGGCATCACCACCATCAGGCTGAACCGTCCAACCAAAAAAATGCTCTCACCACTCAGGTAACACCATCTGCCCAGGAGTCCGTCCCGCTTGTCCTGTCTCCTCTGTTTCACTCAAAAACCATAGTGTTTCAGCATCCTTTTTGGTGCTGTAAATACAGCCGAGCAAGCGTTTGGCACTTTGCAAAGAGCGGGCTTGCAGACCGACGTGGAGAGGACCCGCTGGGTGGGAGTGGTCGTTTTCAGTTTTCTCCTCTCCTCGTCTTCCCTCTGTCACGCAGATGTATCGTGACATCATAGCTGCACTTCAGGCTGCAAGCAAGGATGAGTCAGTGATAACTGTTATAACAGGTAAGACATTTCCTTGCATTTCTTAAGTAGGTTTCTGCTTGGGGGCGGGGGAGGATTTTCTCCTAGAAAGGGAATTGAGTAAATAAGCTCTATCATCTTTTCTAGTGCTGAGATACCCTAATTCTTAAATACATAAACAGTATGGTAAGACATAGGGTTGACATCTTTGTCGTGTAAAAAGCAGGTACAATTTGGTAAGAAAGTGCTAAACCTGTTAGATAAATCGGTGAGTGAAATGAATGTTTGTCTGAAGACAGTTTAATGAGACAACAAAATGACAGTGTGTGTGAGAAAGTCTTGGCTTCAAAGAAACAAGGAAAATGCAACCAGAGTAAGAAGCAAGAACACAAATAAAAATGATGAGATACCATTTTATATTAATGCTTATCTGAATTAGCAAAAGGTTCTACTATACTGAATTCTGACAAGGCCACGGTAGAATAAATGCCCCTTGCTGACAGCAGCATAAATGACTTTAAAAAAGTGTTAGGCGCCTTTTAAAAAGATGGCATTTGACAATATGTAAAATGTTCACATACTTTGACACAGGAATCTCCCAAAACATTCTAAATACTCTAAATAACCATAATAAACCACATGATAGAACATCCTGTAGACTGTGTATTGCAAAAGCATTAAAAAGTATAACTGTAGGGACTAACCATATAGAAAAACGTTTAAGAAATAAAACATTAGCAATTATATCAGCACGTGATAATAACTGGACAATATGGATGCTGGGGGGCCTGGGCTGATGAGAACTTGATGATTGAACTTGGTAGGGGCTTTGCATGTATGTAGCTGTGAAGGTTAAAGTTCTGGACTCAGATCAACTTGAGTTTAAATCCCAGCTTCACTTCTTACTACCTGTGGGTGAATTCTGCTTCCTAAATGGAGAAGACGGTGTGTTCCTAACCCCACAGAGTGGTCAAGATGGTGACACGAGGCAGTGCCGGGCAGGGCTCACACAGGCACTTGGGAGGTGGGAGCTACTGCTGTGTTGGCGTGGCAGAAGCAGGAGTCGTTTCATTTTATTTATCTTCTTTTTTGGCTGCATCACACAGCTTGTGGGATCTTAGTTCCCCAATCAGGGACTGAACTCCGGTCCTTGGCAGTGAAAGTACAGAGTCCTAACCACTGGACCACCAGGGAATTCCCAGGAGTGATCTTAATTTTCAGTGAAATTTGTAAAATATATAATATTATATCAGAGCACTTTTAGTAAAAAAAAAAAAAGAGAGAGAGAGAGAGAGGTGAGGAGAAAGACACCTAACAGCTAATGAGAAAGGGTGAAGCGGGGCAAATGCGAAGATGCTCTGGCATCCCACGTGTATGCCTAGAAGAAGGAAGACAACAGGAACAGTCCAGCGGCAGCACTGGCTGGGTACAGGAGGAGAACAGTTTCTGATTTTTAGTTAACATTTTTTAAACTAGACATACAATGCAGGCACATCGTTTCTTAAAAATCCAAAGACTATGAAATGGCATATAACTAAACTAAAAACCCCAGTCCTGCATCCTAAAGAAACCTCAACTTTTCTTGAGCCTTCTAGAAACTGCCTGTGTGTGTGTGTGGTTCTCCCTGCCCCTCATTTTGTAAACAGAAAAGGAAGCACATAATAACACATACTCTGCCCGCCTTTCTGTCCTAACTGCATGTCCTGAAAATCCGTTCTCGGTCAGCACCTGCACATCTAAGTTTCCCTCTGCAGGACTGCAAAGTATGGAAGTTTAGGGCTCCATAATTTATTTCATCATTCCTCTGTCAGCGAACAGGTGGATTGTACTTAGTCTTTTGCTATTAAAATCATGCTGCAGGGAATATCCTCAGACATACATCTTTCAGTAAATGTGCAAAGAAGTGAAACTGCTGAGTTTCATAACTGGTCATAACGGCCAACAAGTGTATCATACTTGACGTTTGCCGAGCACTGGGCTAAGCATTTTAATTTGTTTGGTAGCTTTCTTAATTCGTAACTCTTCTAAGCTTTCTTGCAATAACCCTATGAGATTAGGCCCCATTATTATTACTAGTATTTTACAAGTAAGAAAACTGAAAGATTAAGTGCTGATAAATAGTGCTTATTCTCTGGGCTTCCCAGAGGGCGCTAGTGGTAAAGAATCTGCCTGCCAGTGCGGTTGGACCTCTGGATTAGGAAGATCCCCTGGGGGAGGGCAAGGCAACTCACTCCAGTATTCCTGCCTGGAGACTCTCCATAGACAGAGGAGCCTAGTGGGCTGCAGTCCAAAGGGTCACAAAGAGTCAGACATGACTCAGCGCACGTGCTTGCTCCATAGGTATTTTCTATATACCCTTCGCTTTTGGTTTCTTATTCTTTTTATCTACTTCCCTGGTGGCTCAGATGATAAAGCGTCTGCCTACAATGCAGGACACCTGGGTTTGATCCCTGGGTGGGGAAGATCCCCTGGAGAAGGAAATGGCAACCCACTCCAGTATTCTTGCCTGGAAAATCCCATGGACCGAGGGGCCTGGTAGGCTACAGTCCACGGGGTCGCAAAGAGTCAGACACGACTGAGCAACTTCACATTCTTTTTATCTAAGCATTGTAATAATAGGTCCTTCAGTTTTCAGAAAGGATTTTTGTTTGTTTTGCAGTTCTGTTATCAGTTCCTAGCTTATAATCAGAGATGATCAGTTTTTCTAATTTTTTTTAGAATCTGTTAAAGTTTCATGTATACTAGATATATATTTTAAAGCGTCTGCCTACAATGCAGGACACCTGGGTTTGATCCCTGGGTGGGGAAGATCCCCTGGAGAAGGAAATGGCAACCCACTCCAGTATTCTTGCCTGGAAAATCCCATGGACCGAGGGGCCTGGTAGGCTACAGTCCACGGGGTCGCAAAGAGTCAGACACGACTGAGCAACTTCACATTCTTTTTATCTAAGCATTGTAATAATAGGTCCTTCAGTTTTCAGAAAGGATTTTTGTTTGTTTTGCAGTTCTGTTATCAGTTCCTAGCTTATAATCAGAGATGATCAGTTTTTCTAATTTTTTTTAGAATCTGTTAAAGTTTCATGTATACTAGATATATATTGAAATATCTACCTTGAAGATTAAGAAGCAAAAAAAATGGCCAATTTTTTTTTAATATCATCCAGAAACACTTAAAAAGTAACTTCAGGGACATCCTTGGTGGTCCAGTCACTCCCTGGTCCCAGTGCAAGGGACACAGATCCTATCCGTGGTCAGGGAAACTAAGATCCCATATACCAGACAGCCTGGTCAAGTAATAACAATAAATGTTTACATTTAAAAATTTTAAGAATTAAAAGCAAATTACCCTTGATTGTTAAGGTGTAGAGTTATAATTATGTCGATTAAACTTGCCTTTCTAATTCATGTCATGTTGATTCCCTAAATTCTGCTTTCCCTTCTAACTTATCTGTCTTGGACTGAGA
>SJXQ01003719.1:6533-26621 GCA_006408695.1 Aepyceros melampus | reverse complement strand
GAACAGCTCAACACGCTCGTCTATTTCCGTGTCTGCAGGGATTTCGTCAACTGTTTCATCGACTTCCCGAAGCCTCTGGTGGCCGTGGTCAATGGGCCGGCCGTGGGGATCTCCGTCACCCTACTCGGGCTGTTTGACCTCGTGTACGCGACCGACCGGGTAAGTCCGCGGGCAGAAGCGAGTGACGTCAGGCTGGTGAAGACACGCTCCTCCAAACGCTGCTTTGGCGTTGCCGATAGTAACCAGAGGGCACGCGGTCGGGGTTAGAAGGGATGAAAGTTACATTTTCCCCAAAGAATTAGTCTGCCTTGACATGCTTTATTCTTCCTTCACTGTTAACCTGAATTTTCCTAAACACCAGTGTTGTCACGAACCTTGTCCCAGCCCTTTTGGTTCTGTTTATTCTCATCCTTTGACACAAGACTCATTCAACTTTGCTCTAAAATAGTCGGGAGACCTTCAGACTTGCGAGCACAGGTAAAAAAAACAAGAGCAGCTTTGAAGGTTATCTGAGGTTATTTGAAGGTTATGCAAGTGAGTTATTTGCTCATTCTTTTTTCAGTGTAAATGAACCCTAGAATCTAGAAATCTGGACTAAGAAAGGACTTTCTGGCGGTGTCTGCTTTCACTCCCGCCTTAGCAGATAAGAAAACCGAAGCTCAGAGAAGTTACTGCCTCATGCTCACCTTTGAATTATATAGATTTTCACGTCAGTTGCTACTATAGTAGTAATGTATGTCATAGTAGAAAATAAAAATTTGGAAAATATGGAAAAGTACAAAGAAAACAATTGACTTAAAAATCACTCCTTGGGACTTACCTAGTGGTCCAGTGGTAAGACTCCACGCTCCCAATGCAGGGGGCCAGGCCCACCCTTGGTCAGGAAACTGGACCCCACGTGCCAAGCAAGAGTTCGCATGCCGCAGCTAAAGGCCCCTCGTGCCACAGTGCAGAGCCTGCGTGCCACCACTCAACCCGCTGCGGCCAGGTAGATAAATGCTAAATATTTTTAAAAAATAAAACACTTCTCTCCTCACTCAGAGATAAGCAGTGCTAACATTCGGGTTATTTAGCTTACCTAATTTAGCCAGTCCCTGACACTGGAACCCTAGCATGTCTAGTTTGTTTCCTTATAAACAAAGATATGCTAAACATTTATCTTAGCACTTTGACCCTAGAACTAATAACCACCTCTTAGGATTATCAGAGTCTTAGAGTGACTGTTGCTTTTGTGGCAGTGAAATTTGCTGACGTACACGTATCCTTGCAGGGAACAGTTGGTTTTTGCCACTGAAGAGATTCTTGGTTTTGTTGGAGGTGCCTTCTCCAGTAACAGGGCCATTGATAAGGGTCCTTTACTCCCTGCTCCATCTTTGACTGGATTCCTTTCAATCCGATTGGGCATATTGTCGGATCTAATACTTATTAATAATTTCCCCGTAAAAATAGCAAGTGCACTTGGCTACCTAACCTTTGTAGGTAGAACTTTCTGCCCAAAGGCAGAAATTCAGTCTTCAGTCCCTTTCTCTGTGTTAAGTGACCCCTCAGCTGGCCTGCTTTGAGCAGGGTGAGAGCAGAAGCTCCTGACCTGAACGTGGTCTCTTTCCGTAGGACTTGAGAGCCAAATAAGGTCACATTCACATCTGTGCCCCAGCTAGATTCCAAATGATTGTCATGGGCATCATCTTTTTAAAGATTGCCAGGACTCCGTCTTATGATACAACTCAGAGGGAAATGTGTGTGTGTTATATATGCTGATAGATTGGGCCCACAGTAAGATATTTGACTAATAGTGACCACTGCTGAGAGTTCACCCAACTGAATTAAACCAAGATTCAATTTCAAATCAGAGAAAGACACAGAAGAAAGAAGCTGTGGAGAGGAATTGATTTTATAGGCTCTGTTCATTCCTGGCTTCTTGAATGTATACCATATTAAATGTGGGTTAACATTTAACCCATATAACCAACTATTCTTTATTATGGGCAGTAAGTCATGCCTGCCTATTACTGTCTCCATCAGCAAACAGCACATTTCCCCTTTGGCTCATGAAAAGGTGGAAGTCGTAATAATACTAGATAATTGAGTGGTCAGTCCACAGGAGACACTCTGCTGATGCCCATCACACATATTCAGTAAGCGCCCACAGTAACGGCCCATCCCCATTTCACAGATGAGAAAACCATGGCACAGAGGTCAAGAAGCTCCAGGGTCACCAGGCAGCCTGACGCCATTATCTAACCGTCTCTGCCTCTGTTGCCCTTATTTCTGACAGTTAGCTCAGTGGTGCTCATAGTAATGTTTATAAGTGAGTTAAATGCTGCAGATCTTAGCTTTCCATGGACCTGTTTGTGGCGCTTTCCAAGGTGGGCGCCTTCTTTGTTTTCTGATTATGTTCCTTCCTTCTCAGCACATTTTCTCCAAGAGGCTTTCTTCTGGGGGCAAAAGAGAAGGCAGGTGACTTTAATAACTGTTTTCTTTATACTTTTATTATTTTGATTTGTATGTGTCGCACATCATATGTTTTTATCTAACTATGCACTGAAAAAAACCTCAACCATGTCTGATAATGGAAAATGAAGTCTAAATATGCTGTTTACAGAAGTGTCAAATATAAGTTAATTTCCGAAGAACTTTTCATTCATCAAGAAACACAAAAATATTTCTGACATCTAGGAAAACACAGTTATTGTAGTCGAATAACTGACTGACTCTGTAGCCTAAATAACCAATATTAAAGTAGTTTTGGGTATTTAAAGACAAAGACCTTTGGGGCAAAATTAAGACAATTGAGAAAACAACAATAGAGGCTAACCTTGCTAGTATAGTTTTAAAATGAATCAGTAAAGCGATGGATCAACAATGTAATATAGAAACGCAAGCTGGAGAGAAATAATACGGCTCACAGAAAAGAAAGTACAGTTCAGTTCAATTCAGTCGCTCAGTCGTGTCCTACTCTTTGTGACCGCATGAATCGCAGCACGCCAGGCCTCCCTGTCCATCACCAACTCCTTTGTTGGCAAAGTAATGTCTCTGCTTTTGAATATACTATCTAGGTTGATCATACTTTTCTTCCAAGGAGTAAGTGTCTTTTAATTTCATGGCTGCAGTCACCATCTGCAGTGATTTGGGAGCCCAAAAAAATAAAGTCTGACACTGTTTCTACTGTTTCCCCATCTATTTCCCCTGAAGTGATGGGACCAGATGCTATGATCTTCGTTTTCTGAATGTTGAGCTTTAAGCCAACTTTTTCACTCTCCTCTTTCACTTTCATCAAGAGGCTCTTTAGCTCCTCTTCACTTTCTGCCCTAAGGGTGGTGTCACCTGCATATCTGAGGTTATTGATATTTCTCCCGGCAACGTTGATTCCAGCTTGTGCTTCTTCCAGTCCAGCGTCAGCATCACTAGCCGTCGTCGTTTACTTGCTCGGTCATGTGTGACGCTTTTGTGACCCCGTGGACTGTAGCCCACCAGGCTCCTGTGTCCATGGGATTTCCCAGGCAAGAATACTGGAGTGGGTTGCCCTTTACATCTCTAGAGGATCTTTCCAACCCAGGCATCGAACCCAGGTCTCCCGCACTGTAAGTGGATTCTTCACTGCTGAGCCACCAAGGGATTAAACCCACACCAAGACACCGCGATACACCTATGAGAACGGGTAACATTGAAAAGGCTGATGATGACGACAAGGTTGAGGGAGAACTTGGAGCATTTGGAACTTACACTGCCGGTGGCGTTGTTAAATGGTGCGGCCTCTCTGAAAACAGTCTGGCAACTTCTTAGAGAGTTAAACCACACATTTACCACACAGCCCAGCAATTGCACGCCTGGGTATTTATCCAAGAGAGTTGAAAATAGACATTCATCATAAGCTTACAATATCTAGAATACCGGAAATGCCACAGTGGCTTCAACTGGTGAATGGATAAATGAATTCTGACACACCCATCCAATGCAATACCGCTCAGAAATAAGAAGGAACAAAATCCTGGTACATGAGACAGCAACGTGGAGACTCAGGAGCCTTCTGCTAAGGACAGAGGCCTGAGAAAGGAGAAGAGGGCGCAGGATGTGTGATGCCATTGATAACGTTTGAGCAAGGGCAAAACTGGAGGAGCAGAGCCGGGGTCAGTGGTGGCTCAGGGACGAGAGGTGCAGGCTGGCTGCGGAAGGGCCCGAGGAGCCTGAGGCTGGGTGCCCGCTCGCTCGGTCGTATCCTGCTCTGCAGCCTCGTGGGCCGTGGCTCACCGGGCTCCTCTGTCCACGGGGTTCTCCAGGCAAGAACAGAGTCGGGGCCATGCCCTCCTCCAGGGGATCTTCCCCACCCAGGGCTCGGGCCTTTGCCTCTTATTTCTCCTGCAGGCAAGTCCGTTCCCACTACGGGCAATAGAAATATTCTACATCTTGACTATGGTAGTGGCTACGTAACTATACATTTGTTTAAAACTCATCAAACTGTATATGTTCAGAGAGTCCATTTGTGTGTAAACGGGCACACTTTGAAGATATCGTGGGTCCACTTCAAGACCACTGGGATAAAGCAAATATCACAATGAAGTGAGTCAAAGGGATTTTTTGATTTCCCGGTGCTTTGAGAAGTTACCTTTACGTTATAGTGGATTCTGTTCAGTGTGCAAATAGCATTGTGTCTAAAAAACCATGAGCTATTTTTACATATTTTAAAAACATTTTAATTTGAAAATTGCACTGTTGGGAAAATGGCATGGGTAGACCTGCTTGATAACAGAGGTGCCACAAACCTTCAATTTATTTTTTTGAAAAAGAAAAAATTAGTGTCTGTGAAGCACAGCAAAGCAAAAGGTCAGTGGAGTGAGGTCTGCCTGTGACACGGTCAAGTGCTTCAGTTAAGCATTGCAAGGAGGACACAAACAGATGGCGAGGTTTTTGAAATCACATGTGAAAAGATGATTTTCTTTTCTCTTTTTCTCTCCAAAAAGGCAACCTTTCACACCCCGTTCAGTCACCTGGGCCAGAGTCCGGAAGGCTGTTCCTCTTACACTTTCCCCAAGATAATGGGCTCAAGCAAGGTAGGTCTCAGAAGCCTTAAAAATAAATGTTAGTAAGTCTCTCCACTCCAAAAGCTGTCCCGACTCCCTGTTCTTTTCCTGGATAATGGGGACGACACAGAAGCACGTGATCTGCCCTGCAGATCCGAGAGTTAAAGAGAGGAGCCGGGCCGTGGGGAGGGTCTCGCGTGGAGGGGGTTGGCACTTGGTCTGCCGCTCCGCAGGCTGTGGGTCATGCTGAGCTGGATGCCCCTGCGCCGGGAGCCGCCCTGGCCTCCAGCCTTCTCTCCAGCCTGCTCCTCTGGGCAGGGCGGGCACCTAAGGGCCTGTGGCCGCTCCGGCCTGTCCCTGAGGCGGCAGAAGCCTCAGTGCCCACGGTCAGTGTGCAGGACCCCAAGGGGAGCATGACGGGGCAGGGCACTGGGGGTGGGAGAGGCTTGGCAGACATCCTCTGAGATCTGAGAGAGGACTGGGGGTGGAGCCTTACCTGTTGCTGTCAGATTTCCATGGGAAAAAAAATGTGGATTTTTTAAAGGTTTTTTTTTTTTTGGCCATGCCGCACGGCTTGCAGGATCTCAGTTTCCCAAGCAGGGACTGAACCTGGGCCATGACAGAGAAAGCCCAGAATCCTAACCACTAGGGCACTGAGAAATCCCTCTTTTAAATCTCTTTCTTCCGACACATTCCCTGAAGTGTTACACAGATTTGAACTTGAAAAGTTGGGCAGACCCAACTCGAGGGCTTAGAGCATTTGGCTGTGGAACAGTCTTTGAAGAACATAGAGAAAGATACCCACTCAGTGACCCCAGTTTTGTTAGAATGTGAACGTTAGTCTTCACCACCTTCCTCCAGTTAATGAGAGCTCATCTGACTGCCTGGGCAGGTCTCCTAGAGCCAGGCCACTGTGTGAGTTTCCAGGGAAGGGAATTTTGACCATTGCTGTTTCTAAAAGCTGGTTGTCACTCTCTATGACCATGAGTTTTCATTTTTTATTGTTGTAATTGTTTATTGTATATGAAACAAGAAATCATAGCTGCCATTTGTCGTAGACCCAATATCTGGCATTTCTGCTCCAGGTCCCGGCTCTTACCTCCCCAACATAGACCACAGCAGAAGCAGCAAGCTCCACAAGCCTTCTCGAGAGCCTGACGGTCTCAGCACACAGCCTGCACAGCATTGCCTGTGGGATCATCAGTTCTCCCTTAATGAGAAATACTGGTGGTCTCAAAGACCGAAGGAAATGTGCATGTGTCTGCTGAGGGCAGCTCGCTCTGAGTTACTGAGCCTTTCTTCACTAAAGTCACGTCCTAACCTTGCTTTTCATTCCAGGCGGCAGAGATGCTCATTTTTGGGAAGAAGTTAACAGCCCAGGAAGCATGTGCCCAAGGACTCGTTACCGAAGTTTTTCCCGACAGCACTTTTCAGAAAGAAGTTTGGGCCAGGCTGAAAGCATATTCAAAGCTCCCCCCAAATGTTAGTATTCGGGACTTGTTTGTTTGTTTTACTTGCAAGAACCGTTTGCCTTAAATAGGCAATTTTAAAAAAACAAGACACCTTCACTTGCTCTGAGCACGTGTAAATCTGATATTAAAAGTAACCATAATAACGTTAGAAATACTGACTTTTTAACGAAACTTACCAAATGGCCATTCCACTTCTGAGCTGTGGAGACAGAGGGGCAGTTCTTCCTGGGCTGATGGGACGCCTCTGCTGGGACTTCTGGCCTCGAACCCAGGTGAGCAGGCAGGTAGGTGAGCAGGCAGATAGGTAAGCTTCGCGGGGACGCTTGCCTTTCCACACATGCCTGCTGGTGAGCGACTCCTTCACATCCTCGCTGCTCAGACTGCAGTCCTGGAGCCAGAAGTGTGCAGTCGCAGGGCCTGCCCCACACCTGCCAAGGTAACGTGTGCACACACAAACGTTCGAGAAGCCCTGTCTTCCTTATAAGGTGTCACAGGATCAAAGGAACAACGGAGCCACACAATTATCAGAATTCTAGAATGACCCTAACTCCTCTTAGAATACCTCTTCAGCTAACTGTTGGTTTTGACTTTTCAGGCCATGAGAATTTCCAAGCAGATCATCAGAAACAGGGAAAAAGAAAAGTTGCACACGGTCAACGCAGAAAAAGCAGTGTCCTGATTCAGAGGTGGCTGTCAGACGAGTGCATGAACGCCGTCGCGAGCTTCCTGTCCAGAAAGGCGAAGCTCTGACAGCCGGCCTGGCAGCCGGGCGCCGCCAGGGAGGCGTTGTACCGCTGCTCCCGCTTGTGAGCCCCCAGAGTCGAATAAAGCTCACTGTGCCTTCTCTCAGTGCTTAAATACCAGTTGCTATGATTGTACTGTGCTGGAGCCTTGATGGGAAGCCCATGTCAGACGCGCTTGGGGAGCCTCTCTGGGCCCGTGGTCGGGGGCAGTTTCAGCTCTTGTGACATGAATGGCTGCCGCCAGGCGCACTGGAACAGGCTCCCCGGCGCCCTGCTCTGGAACGCGCTCACCGCGTTGCAGGCCGAGACCACGTGTTTGAAAACCACCACGGCGCTCTGCCGTCCACACAGGGTCACCGACTCGATCGGCCCAAACACCGACAACCTCTGCGTGACCGAGGCAAGGTCTTCGGTGGGTCGCATGTTCTTTTTCAGCCACCTGACAGGGAGGAATGAACAGAAAGGAGCAGGGCTATCAGAGGGTCGATTCGAATCTTAGTTTATTTCCACCCTATCATCTGCCGAAAAGACGTGGAGAATCAGACTGTTTCCCAGGAACGTGATATTCCGTATC
Source organism: Aepyceros melampus (assembly GCA_006408695.1). Taxonomy (NCBI): domain Eukaryota; kingdom Metazoa; phylum Chordata; class Mammalia; order Artiodactyla; family Bovidae; genus Aepyceros; species Aepyceros melampus. Next base: position 18,814 of record SJXQ01003719.1, on the reverse strand, counting down.
CGTGGTTATTTCCTCATGTATCGTCCCCTCTTCATTCTCATTTAAGATGGTCCCTTATAAAAACACGTCTGAAAGCTGCCTTCACTGTCCTTGTAATCTAATAAAAACACAACTTACGGGGCACAGTAAAATTGGTGCCGAGTGGGAAAATGTATAGCTGTGCACGCTGACGTGAAAAAGAAGGACCTGGCGGACGAGGAGTAAAGGCGAGGCCCTGCCACTCACGGTTGCACCCTGGGTCCCTGGCTGTGCTGGGGCGGGCTGGTGCTTCCCGGCTTGTGCAGCATAAAAGCCCTGCAGCTCAGCGGCTGGGTCCCTGGAATCCCACTCCAGCCCAGCTAGGTCTCCGCTCCCCAACCTGGAATGCGGGGCCCGCAGGGATCCCACACGCCGGCTCCGTCTCCGAGCACGCCTACAGACGCTGGGTGCGGCGGGGGGTGAAAAGGCGGCTCGTGTGTTTTATGCAGAGCAGAGCTTGTTTTCACACTCAACCACGTACACCAGAGACAAAGTCATTTTTTAGCTAAGGCATCAAGGGTTCGTGGTCATCCTGTAACATCTCTGAACAGGCCTGCCCGGGACAAAGCTAGCCACCTACCTGACAACTATGGTCGACGTCGGAGGCTCTTTTGTGTTTTTACTCCACAAGCGGCATTTCTTCCACCCTTGATTGGCGCTGTTGTTTTGTCTCCTTCTCCACAGGGGCATACTGCTTGGTTTGGGGGTCAGATTAATCTCTCTTGGAAATTGATGTCTTTCCAAGATCCTTTCTAAGCCAGAGAGTTCTGAATTCTCACCTAGTAATAGAATAAATTAGTGTTAGTCGCTCAGCTGTCTCCAACTCTGCGACCCCCACCCCCAACTGTAGCCCACCAGGCTCCTCCGTCCGTGGAATTCTCCAGGCAAGAATACTAGAGTGGGTTGCCATTCCCTTCTCCAAGGAATCTTCTCAGTCCCAGGATTGAACCCAGGTTTCCTGCACTACAGGCAGATTTTTTTTTTTTTTTGCCAGTAAACAACTTTGTCTTTTATTTGCCCGAGGCCAACTGTGGCAAGCACTGAGGCCCTAAGACTTCCAGAAGGTGGGGGGGTGGGGTGAGGACCCATCCTGCCTGCCCCATCCTGCTTCCTGCAGGAGATGCGAGAACAGATAAGTGTACCCTCGCGCCAGCAAGTATCTCCTCCGTTTTGTGTGTCAATCACTCAGTCGTGTCGACTCTGCGACCCCACGGACTGCAGCCCGCCAGGCTCCTCTGTCCAAGGGCTTCTTCAGGCAAGAGTGCTGGAGTGGGTTGCTGTTTCCTGCTCCAGCCGGCAGACTCTTCACCATGTGAGCCCCCGGGGAAGCCCTGAGCAGCGGGCATTAGAGCAACTCGGTGTTCCTTCCCATCCTGCTTGCGAAGGGTCACGCGGCTTTGGCTAGAGAATGGCATCCGCGCCGGTCAGCTGCTGCTTAGCTCTGCCGTTTCTTCACTCCAAAAATACCAGTGAGCAGCGTTTAGACCTTAGCCTGGGCCTGGGCATCTGAGAGACGCCCAGCATGCAGAGAGTGAAGGACTGCACAGGGCAGGCACTGAGGGTCTGATCTGTGATTCTCAAAGGGCAAGTGCTTCAGCGATAGTAACCACACACTGCCCTGACATCAAACATGCGGCTTCACACGGATGGCCCATAATCAGATCGCCCGTCGGCCGTGAGACAGAACTTGTGTCAGAATGTGTTCCAGGACACCGCTTCCTTCCTCCATCAAAACCATCTCTCCCCCTCCAAAGAAAAAGAGGGAGGGAGAAGGGAAGTCAGTTAAAATGCACGTCATTTACTGACAGAGCTGAGTTATCTTGCAAGGCAGGCTTTTTATCTCTGCCAACTGGTAACACATTGAGAAGCAAAAGCTAGTTTGCAGACCATGCTCCAAGCATCTCTGCAACCCATTCAGGTGCATTGAGAAGAAGCCGTCACACAGCCGCTGCAGGAAGAGGAGCTGAGCCTCGAGAGATTCAGGGCGGCCCTGCCTCAGACTCGGAATCAGATCAGAGCTCGTCCAGCCCCCGTTATTCCACCGGCTGGATCCCTGGAGGTCCTTCCCGGGCAGGGTAATTGGTAGAGACCCCCAGGAACATTGCCTCATGCAGACTAAGTGAACTAAGTGGTATGATAACAGTGATCAGCTTCATCCTTAGAGGCCAAAAAGTCACACCAAGCGGCTCGAGAGCAGGACTGAGTATGGGGCTCCCGCCTGCGGGCGGAGGCCAGGCCTGAGTATGGGGCTCCCGCCTGCGGGCGGAGGCCAGGCCTGAGTATGGGGCTCCCGCCTGCGGGCGGAGGCCAGGGTGCTCGGGGCGGTTCCTGAGCCCCACACAGCTGGGCTGCCCAGCCTCCCTCAGGCTCCCCGCACCCAATAGCAAGAGCGTAGGTTTGCTTGATTGTCAGGATTTCAAATATATTGATAATTCAGGGGACTGCAGCCTATATGGCAGGAACACTACCAACTGCTAAAGCTGTGTCAGTACCTATTTGTGTCTACACTGGAAGGCTAGGAGAGCAAACAGTCAACACACAACTGGAATATCATTGAGAAATCAAAACCCACTTCTCCAACCTCACATAAACGCTCACTGCATTTTCAATTTAAAAACTGAATTTTAATTACGAAAATTAAAGATACATGGAAAGACTTCCATTAAAATAAAATTAAACAGCTTAAGTATAGTGAGTGAAAGTCGCTCAGTCGTGTCTGACTCTTTGCAACCCCACGGACTGTAGCCGGGCAGGCTCCTCCGTCCACGGGATTCTCTGGGCCAGAATACTGGAGTGGGTAGCCTTTGCCTTCTCCAGGGGATCTCCCCAACCTGGGGACGGAACCCAGGTCTCCTGAGTCGCAGGCAGATTCTTCACTGTCTGAGCCACCAGGGAAGCAGTATGCTGCTGCTGCTGCCAAGTCGCTTCAGTCGTGGCCGACTCTGTGCGACCCCGTGGACTGCAGCCCACCAGGCTCCTCCGTCCATGGGAGTTTCCAGGCAAGAGAGCTGGAGGGGCTGCCAGCGCCTTCTCCAGGGAAGCAGAGTACACAGTGCAGAGAATGAATGAACAGAAACCTCGAGCCAGGAGACCAGCAGGGGCGCGCTCAGCCCGGTGTCCGCAGCGGAGCCCAACCCGGAAGAAGACAGACGCGCCCCCGCCTCTCCCGCAGGACTCAGCCGGCTGGTTCACTCCCTTTGCTTCCCTCCCAGCTTCCTTCACCTTCCCTGAAAGCGTCCCCTGTCCTTGCCTTGTGGTGACTTCCTCGTGGTTTGCTGATGTGCACTTCTCCGTGGATACCGAATAAACCCATCTTTGCTGGATAAACACTGGGCGGGCCTTTTAGTTCAAAGTCAACAACAGTCAAAGGAACCTCTTTCCTCCTCTCATCGCTGTCCTGCCACCATCCTGAATTTGTGTGTCTCCTTCTAGAACCCTTTTCTAAACAGTCAGGTACATATTTCCATCTATGAATTTACAGTCTTCTTTTGGCAAAAATGGAATCATTGTTATTAAAACTCTGCAGTGTGTTTTGTAGATATTTTAATATCCACTTTCTTTTTAACAGTATTTCACAGAATGAATGTGTCTGTTTAACCATTCTGTTGTTGAATGATAATAGGCTTTTTAGAACTTTTCACCTTTATAAACAGTGTTTCAACACACACCTTTGTTCTTGCCTCTGTGTGCAGGGTGGGCCAGTATTTCTCTAGGTCACTAAGCAGAAGTGGAATTGCTAAGTTGAAGGACATGCACGTCTAACAGGATGTTAAAATGCGGATTTTTCTGTTGGCTCAGTTTTGTCCTAAGCCCACAAAGGTCTGAAAAGCATCCGGTGGCGCCAGATACCCAACTATGAACAACAAACTTATCTATGTAAGAAAAAGCTAAGCATTCTTTTAGGCACGTGAGGTGCTGTAGTGCTGGGGACTGGAGCGTCTCCTAAGCCCCAGTATCCCCGGATGTGGCCTCACTTGGAAATAACCTGCAGATGTAGTTAAGATGAGGTCATACTGGAGCAGGGTGTGTGCTGAGTCACTCAGTCATGTACAGCTCTGTTCGACCCCACGGACTGTAGCCCACCAGGCTCCTCTGTCCATGGGGATTCTGCAGATGAGAATCCTGGAGTGGGTTGCCATTTCCTACTCCGGAGGTTGAACCCGAGTCTCTTGCGTCCCCTGGATAGGAAGGCAGGTCCTTTACTGCCAGCACCACCCAGGAAGCCCTGTTCTGGAGCAGAGCAGGTTCTTAATCCAGTATGGTGCTCCTCGTAGGAAGACAGACGTGCACACGGAGAAGACGGATGTCACATGTGCAGACGCTCCTGTGACAACAGAGGCAGAGAGTCGAGTGGTGTATCTGTAAATCGAGGAACACCAAGGATTCCCAGCAAACTCAAGAGACCAGAAAGAGGCAAGGAAGAATCCTCTCCCAGCCGCTCAGAGCCTGCTGACACTCTGGCTCTGGACTTCTAGTCTCCAGGCCATGAGACCATGCATTTGTTGCTTTAACCCCCCAGTCTGTGGGTCTACATTCTGGCAGTACCAGAATACTCTGCTTACTCTTCACTGAGTTCAATTCATTCAGTAAGCCAGCAACATACATTTTAAACTTTGACAAAGACTTTCAGATTAGCTTCGAAAAAGCCTGAAGCAATGAACATACCATCAGTTGTGACGGTATTAATTTCCCATGTGTTTATCATTATTGATCTTACAAAATCTGACCCCTCCCATGGCTTAAAAATACCTCCTCAATTTATCTTTTTTAAAATATTTCTTTCTTTGGCTGCACAGAGTCTCAGTTGCAGCAGGGAAGAGCTTGCATCTTTGTCGCTGCAAGCGGGATCTTTAACTGCAGCCTGCAAAATCTCAGCTGGGGCATGTGGGATTGAGTTCCCAGACTAAGGGCTGAACCCAGGACCCCCGCACTAGGAGCTTGGAGTGTTAGCCACAAGACCACAGGGGAAAACCCCTCCTTGCTTCCTTGATTACCAGAGTGTTTGAACACCTGTCATGTCTATTGGTGGTTTGTATTTCATCTTGTGAATTGCCAGTGTATAAAAAGTGAAGAGGAACTAAAAAGCCTCTTGAAAGTAAAAGAGGAGAGTGAAAAAGTTGGCTTAAAGCTCAACATTCAGAAAACGAAGATCATGGCATCCCATCCTATCACTTCATGGCAAATAGATGGGAAACAGTGGAAACAGTGTCAGACTTTATTTTTTTGGGCTCCAAAATCACTGCAGATGGTGACTGCAGCCATGAAATTAAAAGACGCTTACTCCTTGGAAGGAAAGTTGTGACCAACCTAGATAGCATATTGAAAAGCAGAGACATTACTTTGCTGACTAAGGTCCGTCTAGTCAAGGCTATGGTTTTTCCGGTCATGTATGGATGTGAGAGTTGGACTGTGAAGAAGGCTGAGCATTGAAGAATTGATGCTTTTGAACTGTGGTGTTGGAAAGACTCTTGAGAGTCCCTTGGACTGCAAGGAGACCCAACCAGTCCATTCTGAAGGTGATCAGCCCTGGGATTTCTTTGGAAGGAATGATGCTAAAGCTGAAACTCTAGTACTTTGGCCACCTCATGAGAAGAGTTGACTCATTGGAAAAGACTCTGATGCTGGGAGGGATTGGGGGCAGGAGGAGAAGGGGACGACCGAGGATGAGATGGCTGGATGGCATCACTGACTCGATGGATGTGAGTTTGAGTGAACTCTGGGAGTGGGTGATGGACAGGGAGGCCTGGCGTGCTGCAATTCATGGGGTCGCAAAGAGTTGGACACCACTGAGCGACTGAACTGAACTCAATGTCTATCTGTTCTAAAAGCAGAGACATTACTTTGCTGACTAAGGTCCGTCTAGTCAAGGCTATGGTTTTTCCGGTCATGTATGGATGTGAGAGTTGGACTGTGAAGAAGGCTGAGCATTGAAGAATTGATGCTTTTGAACTGTGGTGTTGGAGAAGACTCTTGAGAGTCCCTTGGACTGCAAGGAGACCCAACCAGTCCATTCTGAAGGTGATCAGCCCTGGGATTTCTTTGGAAGGAATGATGCTAAAGCTGAAACTCTAGTACTTTGGCCACCTCATGAGAAGAGTTGACTCATTGGAAAAGACTCTGATGCTGGGAGGGATTGGGGGCAGGAGGAGAAGGGGACGACCGAGGATGAGATGGCTGGATGGCATCACTGACTCGATGGATGTGAGTTTGAGTGAACTCTGGGAGTGGGTGATGGACAGGGAGGCCTGGCGTGCTGCAATTCATGGGGTCGCAAAGAGTTGGACACCACTGAGCGACTGAACTGAACTCAATGTCTATCTGTTCTATAAGGCACTTACACTTTTCTTGATTGTTATGTAATCTTTAATATAACCTGGATCTTGGGATTGATTCACAATACTGTAGGTTCAGGGATTAGGGATTAATCAGATGACAAAATGCAGGAGACCCAGGTTCGATTCCTGGCTTGGGAAGATCCCCTGGAGAAGGAAATGGTAACCCACTCCAATACTCTTGCCTGGAGAATCCTGCGGACAGAGGAGCCTGGCAGGCTTCTGTCCATGGGGTCGCAAGAATCGGACATGATTTAGCGACTAAGCCACCACCACCAGAAGACAAATCAGCCATTGTGTTCTAAAATCATCACCCCGATACCCGCCTTCTTACCCAGGACTTGTGTCTTCATCAGTGTGGCAGCTGCCACTTCACTCTCTGAGCCCCTGGGGGCCAGTAGCTACCATCAACCTCTGCCCTTCACCTGAACTAGAACAACAGGCTCCACCCAACTCTGCCAATCAGTCCAGTCATCACCCTCCCTGACTGATCCAGGAGGGACAGCCATTCCAACTGCAAAGCCTGTAAGGCCTGGGGGAAAACAGTGTTCCTCCAGGGTGGTGGAAGCCTGGAAAAAGAAAGAAGGAGGGGTAGGAAACAGAGCCAAGGAGTAAACTTCAAAGCCTGACCTTTAACTGGGAAGTTATCCCACTAAACTTAAAGCCAGATCTAGTAATGAACTTATACATTCACTGGTTGGTATTTGTCACTTAGGCCCTTCCCGTCTTTCCACAGATTCACAAAAGAGCAGGAGGTGGCGCTGGGAAAGGCAGTGTGTAGGTGAACCGTGCGTGAGCTCTGAGCATGTGGCCCCACAGCACGAAGGATGGACGCGGTCGAGGTCTCAGGCGTGAACCACACCTGCTCTGCAGGACTAGCTTCTCACTCGTGACCAGAGGGGCTTCGCAGTGGCATTAGTGGTAGAGAACCCGCCTGCAACGCAGGAGATGGTTCCATCCCCGGGTCGGGAAGGTCCCCTGCAGGAGGGCACGGCAACCCACTCCAGCATTCTTGCTGGAGAATCCCACGGACAGAGGAGCCTGGCGGGCTGTGGTCCATAGCGTCGCAAAGAGTCGGACGTGACTGAAGCGACTTAGCACACACGCACGCGTGACTACAGAAGGGGCGTGGGTGCCACGATAAACTGCAGGCTTCCTAAAGAGGCGGCGCCCGCCCTCGGCCCACGTACACTTTTTCTTGTCCTCCTCACTCTTGCAGGAGTGGAGCAGCTCCATCATACGATTGGGAAGCAGCTTGTGAAGGTTGGACAGCGTCTCAAAGGTGTGACGGAGAACCTCAGGGTGGCTGTAGTTTTTCGGGGTCCTAGGCTTCTCGAGGAGCGGGAGTTTCAGCTCCACTTGGCTGTTCTTGGCTGTCCCCATGATGACCCTCTGAGTTACGGAGAAGAGCGGAAGGAGGGCGGAGGCGGGGAGGCCCTGGCAGCGGCTCGCTCCAGCTCTCCGTCATCTCCAGGAAGGCGCCATGGGCCCTCTTTTCTGCCCTCTGGCTGCTGAGCATTCTGAGGGTCACAATGCCCAGAGCTCAGCCTGGAACCCTGAGTGCGCGCCTCGCTTCTTCCACCCAGAGGAAGGTCGCCTTTCACAAGTATCCCGAGTCTGACGGGGACTTTAGGCAGAAACCCATTTCCTGTCCAGACACGGACGATACCTAAGGGAAGGCAGGGTGCTTTGCTACGGGAGGGAACCCCGTGTGCGCACATCCGTGGTGTGTTCCCATCCGGCCCCCAGTGGAAGCCGAGCACCTTGTGTGACTCTAATTAAGGCTCTGCAGACCTACCTGGCCCCGGGGAGTGTGGCCACAGCAGCGAGGTCTCCAGGCGGAACCGGGGGAAGAGCTGAGGACATGTCCAGATCAACCCAGGTGAGCAGCTCAGCCGCTGCTGCTTTTCTTACCTAGACTCACACGAGGAGACAAAAGCAAACAAACAAAAGATGCTCAGCTCCGGCTTTACTAGAGAAGCCGTTCTCCACCGTGGACCAAAAGCAGACGGAGGATCAAGCAGGCAAACAACAAGGGCCTACTGGCGGCACAGAGCGCTGCACTCGCTGGCGTGCAACGGCCTCTCGACGGAACGGAAAGAACGCGTATGTGTGCGTGTGTGTGTGTGGTGTGTGTATGTGTGGTGTATGTGTGTGTGTGTGATATGTGTGTGTGGTATGTATATGTGTGCGTGTGTATGTGTGGTGTGTGTGTGTGATGTGTGTGTGTGTGATGTGTGTGTGTGATGTGTATATGTGTGTGTGTATGTGTGGTGTGTGTGTGTGTGATGTGTGTGTGATGTGTGTGTGTGATGTGTATATGTGTGTGTGTATGTGTGGTGTGTGTGTGTGTGGTATGTGTGTGTGTGCGTGTGTATGTGTGGTGTGTGTATGTGTGGTGTGAGTATGTGTGTGTGTGTGATATGTGTGTGTGATATGTATATGTGTGCATGTGTATGTGTGGTGTGTGTGTGATGTGTGTATGTGTGGTGTGTGATGTGTATATGTGTGTGTGTGGTGTGTGTGTGTGTGCGTGTGTGTGTGTGGTGTGTGTATGGTGGTGTGAGTATGTGTGTGTGTGTGTGATATGTATATGTGTGCGTGTGGTGTGTGTGTGTGATGTGCGCGTGTGTGATGTGTATATGTGTGTATGTGTGGTGTGTGTGTGTGATGTGTGTGTGCGTGTGTATGTGTGGTGTGTGTATGTGTGGTGTGTATATGCGTGTATGTGTGTGTGTGTGGTATGTGTGTGTGCGCGTGTGTATGTGTGTGTATGTGTGGTGTGTGTATGTGTGATGTGTGTCTGTGTGGGGTGTGTGTGTGTGATGTGTGTATGTGTGTGTATGTATGTGTGGTGTGTGTGTGGTATGTGTGTGCGTGTGTATGTGTGGTGTGTGTGTGTGTGATGTGTGTGTGATGTGTGTGTGATGTGTATATGTGTGTGTATGTGTGTGTGTGATATGTATATGTGTATGTGTGGTGTGTGTGTGTGATGTGTGTGTGATGTGTATATGTGTGGTGTGTGTATGTGTGTGTGTGATATGTATATGTGTGCGTGTGGTGTGTGTGTGTGATGTGTGTGTGTGACGTGTGTGTGTGACGTGTGTGTGTGATGTGTATATGTGTGTGTATATGTGTGTATGTGTGGTGTGTATGTGTGTGTGTGTATGTGTGGTATGTGTATTTGTGCGTGTGTATGTATGGTGTGTATATGTGTGTATGTGTGTGTGGTGTGTGTGTGTGTGCGTGTGTATGTGTGGGGTGTGTATGTGTGGTGTGTGTGTGTGTGATGTGTGTCTGTGTGGGGTGTGTGTGTGTGATGTGTGTATGTGTGTGTATGTATGTGTGGTGTGTGTGTGGTATGTGTGTGCGTGTGTATGTGTGGTGTGTGTGTGTGTGATGTGTGTGTGATGTGTGTGTGATGTGTATATGTGTGTGTATGTGTGTGTGTGATATGTATATGTGTATGTGTGGTGTGTGTGTGTGATGTGTGTGTGATGTGTATATGTGTGGTGTGTGTATGTGTGTGTGTGATATGTATATGTGTGCGTGTGGTGTGTGTGTGTGATGTGTGTGTGTGACGTGTGTGTGTGACGTGTGTGTGTGATGTGTATATGTGTGTGTATATGTGTGTATGTGTGGTGTGTATGTGTGTGTGTGTATGTGTGGTATGTGTATTTGTGCGTGTGTATGTATGGTGTGTATATGTGTGTATGTGTGTGTGGTGTGTGTGTGTGTGCGTGTGTATGTGTGGGGTGTGTATGTGTGGTGTGTGTGTGTGTGATGTGTGTCTGTGTGGGGTGTGTGTGTGTGATGTGTGTATGTGTGTGTATGTATGTGTGGTGTGTGTATAACCAAATCACTTTGATGAATACGTAGGCTCCTCTGCCCATGGGACCCTCCAGGCAAGAATACTGGAGTGGGTTGCCTTGCCCTCCTCCAGGGGATCTTCCCAACCCAGGGATGGAACCCAAATCTCTTACGTCTTCTGCAGGTTCTTTGCCACCAGTGCCATCTGGGAAGCCCTTTAAAACTAATACAACATTGCAAATTACCTACATTTCAATGAAAATAAATAAAGAAATAAAATAACAAAAGCAGACATACTAAATGGTCTTAAACCACCACACCTGAAAGCACAACCCTCAAGAAAGACAGGAGTTGCCAAGAACTACTCCCAGAAACTGGGCAAAAATGCAAACAATGAAATCTATTATAGGTAGTCCTGGCCAGGCTCCAGTTGAGCCAGGCTCACCATGGTTGGCCTATTCCATGAACTGGCTGGACACGCCAAATGGTCAGAAACAGGGAAAGCAATGGTAAACACTGGGCTTCCTGCGTGGCTTTGGGGGTAAAGCGTCTGCCTGCAATGCGGGAGACCTGGGTTTGATCTCTGGGTCAGGAAGATCCCCTGGAGAAGAAAATGGCAGCCCACTCCAGTACTCTTGCCTGGAAAATTCCACGGACGGAGGAGCCTGTAGGCTACAGTCCATGGGATTGAAAAGAGTTGGACACGACTCAGCAACTTCACTTCAGCTTCACATGGTGAAAGCTAGGAGTGTCTGTAAGTTTCTGTTTGTTTTTCTCCCCCTGTTTTTCGGTGGCGCCACGCAGCATGGGGGATCTTTGTTCCCCGAACAGGCACAGAGCCGTGCCTCCTGCATTGAAAGTGCAGCGTTTTAACCCCTGGACTGCCAGGGGGAGTCCCTGAGGGCCAGCTTTTTATCAAACTTCAAAACCCTTGGCCAGGACTATAAGAAAGTCATGATGGTATCATGGTCCCCAGCACAAGTGACACAAAATTCCACTTCTGAATTTTCAACTTGCAAATTTAAAAAATACAACTTTAAAAAGTAAACAGAAAGATGCATTTTAAATACAAATACATTTTAAATAAGTATAGAACTAACCGGAACCCCTGGAATAGAGTGTGAGTCTCATAATTTCATGGGTGCTTTTGGAGAGAGAAAGGAATTGGTGGAGGGGGAGGGTAGAATATTCTGGAAGCCAGAAGTTTCTCTCTTCCAAGCAGATGTGACTGGGTTGCTCTAAATCCTCTTTCACATGAATAGGGAAGAACAAACCATGTTTTAAGCCATTCAAAGGCCAAGGAAGGGAATCTATTAAAATAGATTTTTTCCAGTTCACATAAATTGACCTATATGTTCTTTTTATATTTTTAATCAAAGTACAGTTGATTTATAATGTGCTAATTTCTGCTGTACGGTGACTCAGTTACACATATACACACATTCTTTCTCATATTCTTTTCCATTACGGTTTATCACAGGATGTGGATATAGTTCCCTGCCTATAGAGTAGGACTTTGTTTCTCCCTCTGTACATGGCAGCTCACATCTGCTAACCCCAAACTCCAATCCATTCCTCCCTTACTCCCCTCTCCCTTGGCAAACACAAGCCTGTTCTTTATTTGACCCATATATTCTTTTTAACATTTTATTTGGTATTCGGGTATAGCTGATTAACAAATAATATTGTGATCATTTCAGGTGGACAGCAAAGGGACTCAGCCCTGCACACACACGTTATCTGTTCTCCCCCGCAGCCCACCTCCCATCCAGGCCGCCGCCTCACATGGAGCAGAGCTCCGCGTGCCGTGCAGCAGGTCCTTGTTGGTTCCCTATTTTATTTCTAAGACAGTGTCTATGCTTGGCTGTGCTGGGTTTGGTTGCGGCGTGCAGGCCTCTCTCGTGGCATGCAGGCTCAGCGTGGGGGCCCGTGAGCTTAGTGGCCCTGTGGTGTGTGGGATCTTAGTTCCCCGACCAGAGATCGAGCCCACATCCCTTGCATAGCAAGGCAGACTCTTAACCCCTGACCCCAAGGGAAGTCCTGTCCATTTTAAATATAGTGGTGTGTGCATGTCGATCTCAGACTCCCTAACTATCCCTTCCCGCCCCCATCTCCCCCACG
>SJXQ01003718.1:169039-197160 GCA_006408695.1 Aepyceros melampus | reverse complement strand
CACGTCATGCAAAGAGCTGACTCATTTGAAAAGACCCTGATGCTGGGAAAAATTGAAGGCAGGAGGAGAAGGGGACAACAGAGGGATGAGATGGTTGGATGGCATCACTGACTCAATGGACATGGGTTTGGGTGGACTCCAGGAGTTGATGATGGACAGGAAGGCCTGGTTTGCTGCAGTTCATGGGATCACAAAGAATCAGACATGACTGAGCGACTGAACTGAACTGAAGTTATATCCTTCATGACTTTGTTATTTTAAGGTAACTTTAGGTTCATAGCAAAACTGAGATAAAACTACAGAGATTTCCTATATACCTTCTGCTCCCACACATGCTTAGCCTCCCCCATTATCAACATTTCCTGCTTGAGTCACACATTTGTTAACAGCTTTGTGTTCGTGACACATTGTAATAGCACAAGGTCCATAATTTACCTTAGGATTCACTCTTGATTGTTTTACATTCTATGGGTTTGGTCAAATGTATAATGTTATATACCATTGTTATAATATCATACAGAGTGTTTTCACTGCCCTAAAAGTCTTCTGTGTTCTAGTGTTCAATGGGCCATGCTTCCACAGACCCCTGGAAAATAATGATCTTTTTACTGTTTCCACAAAATTATGCAATTGGAATCAGACAATATACAGCCTTTTCAAATTGTCTTCTTTCATTTAATAATATGCATTTAAGGTTCTACCATGTCTTTTCATGGCTTAATAGCTGATTTCTTTTCAACGGTGAATAGTATTTGGTTGTCTAGATGTTCCATTGTCTGTATTTATCCATTCAGTTATTGAAGGACATCTTGGTTGCTTCCATGTTTTGACAGTTATGAGTAAAGCTGCATTAAACATCTGTGTGAAGGTTTTGTGTAGATATAAATTTTCAGCTTCTTCGAGTAAACACCAAGGAGGGTCATGCAGTTGTTGGATTTTGTGGTAAGAGTATGTTTAGTTTTCTTTAAATAATTGCCAAATTGTCTTCCCACCAGCAACGGATAAAAGTTCTTGTTGCTAAATATCCTGATAGCATTTGGCATTGTCAGTGTTCCAGATTTGGGGCATTCTAATAGATACATAATGATATTTTATTTCAATTTACATTTCCCTGATGATATATGATATGGAGTGTCTTTTCATGTGTTCATTTACTCTCTGTATATCTTATAGTGAGATATTTGTTAAGATCTTTGGCCCATTTTAAAAACAGAGTGCTTATGTTCTTACTGTTGAGTTTTCAGAGTTCTTTTTATATTTGAATAACAGTCCTTTATTAGATGTGTCTTTTGCACATAATTTTCTCTGTCTGTGGCATATCTTATTTTCTTGACGTTGTCTTCTGCAGAACAGAAATTTTTTATTTTAATGAAGTGCAAGAGCTGCAGGAGACACAGATTTGATCCCTGTGTGGGGAAGATGCCATGGAGGAGGGCATGGCAACCCACTCCAGTATTGATATCTGAAGAATCCCATGGACAGAGGAGCCTGGAAGGCTGCAGTTCATAGGTTCACAAAGTCTCAGATAAAACTGGAGCGACTTAGCATACATGCATGCATTAAATCATAACAATCATAAATATGTATCTGGTAATAGAGCTCTGAAAGTTATAAATCAAACATTGACAGAATTATAAAGAGAAACAGACAAAGCCCAATCATAGTTGGAGTTTTTTAAATATGTTATTCACAGCAATTGATAGAACTGGAACAAAAATCACTTAGGACCAAAAGAAAATCTTAAAAAATACAATTAATCACTTTGTCCTAATAGACATAGATTAAATATGTATGAAGTGAAGTGTGAATCGTTCAGTCATGTCCAACTCTTTGCAACCCCTTGAACTGTAGCCTGCCAGGCTTCTTTGTCCATAGAGTTCTCCAGGCAAGAATCTGGAGTAGGTTGCCATGCCCTCCTCCAGGGGATCTCTTACAATTCATTGTATCAGCTAGGAAGTTTTGTAAAAATTTTTTAAAAGTGTTTAACCAAACAATTAATGGATGAGTTGAGTAGAGAGGCCTGCCAGAGACCTGCAGCTTAAAGATTCTAAGCCTAATGTTTTGAGCTTCATATTGAAGGACAGTTGAAATATTCTGGAGAATGTTACATTAGGCATTGTGGCATACAGTCCTTTTGGTGTCAGAAGATCTGACTTTGAGTTGTGGCTCTACCGTTAATCAGATTTTACCTGTCAGTGTCCTCATCTAAAAGAGACAAAGTCACAGATACTTTGTCCTTCCTCTCTCTTCCCTTTGCTCCCTACCATCCTGATTGTCCTCCTCTGCCTTGAATATATATTAAACACTTGCTGTGTTTCAGGAATGGTTTTGGGGTGGGGATGTAAATGAAATTTATGGTATTTCCTCTAGGGAAGTTTGTAGCCTTATAAGAAAACACATGATAATGCAGAATGGTAGATGTTAAAATGGTGATATATGCCATATATGATTAAAAGGTACCCGTATTTGCTCAACAATGTCATGAAAAAGTTTAAAGATGAGGTAATGTTTAAACTGAAACTTGGTGATGTGCAGACATTTGCCAAATGGGGGTCAGGGGTACGGGTAGGTTGGATCAAATGAAAGCATTCAGAAAGTACTTGTGTTTTTGTTTTCCATTATGATTTATGACAGAGTATTGAATATAGTTTCATAGCAGGACCTTATGTATCTGTTTTATATATAGCAGTTTGTATTTGCTAATTCTAGACTCCTAATTTATCCCTCCCCTACCCTCTTTCCCCTTTGTAACCATTAGTTTGTTTTCTATGTCTGTTGAGTTTCTATTTCATAAATAAATTCATTTGTGTCATATTTTACATTCCACATATAAGTGATATCATACGATATCTGTCTTTGCCTGACTGTCTTCAGTTAATGAAGATATCTGTCTTCAGTTAATCTCTAGGTCCATCATGTGGCTGCAAATGACATTATTGTATTATTTTTTATGCCCGATTAGTATTCCATATATATATATATATATATATATACACACCACATCTTCTTTATCCACTTGTTGATGAACATTTAGGTTGTTCCACTGCCTTGGCTATCACAAATAGTGCTGCTTTGAATAAAGGGGTGCATGTATCTTTTTGAATTAGAGTTTTTCGGGAGTGGGAGTACTAGATTGCATGGCAACTCTATTTGTAGTGTTTTTAAGGAACCGCAGTACTGTTTTCCACTGTGGCTATACCAATTTACATTCCCACCAACACGGTAGTGTGCTTTCCTTTTCTCCACACCCTCGCTATCCTTTATTATTTGTAGGCTTCTTAGTGATGACCATTTGACTGGTATGAGGCGGTACGTCATTGTACTTTTGATTTACATTTCTCTAATCATTAGTAATGTTGAGTATTTTATTGGTCATCTACATGTCTTTTAGTCTTCTGCCCTTTTTTTTTATAGACTTGTTTGTATTTTTGTTATTGAGTTGTATGAGCTATTGTATATTTTGGAAATTAAGCCCTTGTCAACTGCATTGTTTGCAAATATTTTCTCCTGCTTTGTAAGTTGTCTTCATTTTGTTTATGGTTTCCTTTGCTGTGCAAAAGCTAATAAATTTGATTAGATCCAATGTGTTAATTTTTGCTTTTATTTTTATTGTCTTAGGAAACTAAGAAAACATTGGTATGACTAACATCAAAGAATATTTTATCTATATTCTCTTCTAGGAATTTTATGATGTCATGTCTTACATTTAATTATTTAAGCCATTGACTTTATCTTTGTGTATCGTGTGAAGATGTGTTCTAACTTCATTGATTTGCACTGACTGTCCAGCTCTTCAATACCACTTGCTGAACAAACTCTTTTCTCCATTGTATGTTCTTTCCTCCTTTGTCAAAATTAATTGACCATGGGTGTGTAGGTTTATTTCTGGATTCTCTGTTCTGTTCCATTGATCTATATATCTGTTTTTGTGCCAGTACATGCTATTTTACTGTAGTGGAGACAGCACTTGTTTTTGAATAGATTCTTGAACATGTTTGTTTTTCTCTTACCTCTCTCCCATATGCAAAGTGGATAATTATAGAAATAGTATAAACCATTTATTGAGCTGCTATTCAGCCTGCTAAGCACTGTTCTATGCATTTTACATTAATTACTTAGAATCTAATAATAACTGGTGGTGTTCACCCAGTCCTGTCTGACTCTTTCTGATGCCATGGACTATATATAGCATGCCAGGCTTCCCTGTCCTTCCTTATCTCTGGGGGTTTGCTCAAAATCATGTCCACTGAGTAGTGGATGTTTTTTATTTCTTGATGATATTATTATCCCTAGTTGATAGATAAAGAAACTTAGGCACAGGAATTTTTAACATGTCTCTAGTCATGCAATGTGAGGTTGTAAGTAGTAGGATTTAAAACAGTATTCAAATCCAACTTTAACCTCTGTCTGCTTTTCATTATGTCTCGTGCTAAAAAAACTTTAAAAGTATATATTTATTTTATATTTTTACTTATTTATTGTCTGTGCTGAGTATTTGCTGTTGCGTGTGGGCTTTCTTTAGTTATAGCCAGCAGTGAGCATGGCCTCTAGGGCGTGCGGTCTTCAGCAACTCCAGTGCATGGACTTAGCTGCCCTGTGGCGTGTGGAATCTTCCTGGACCAGAGACTGAACCCACGTTCCCTGCATTAGCATGTGGATTCTTAACCACTGGACCAGCAATATTGTCCGTTTTAGTGTAGCCTTCTCAGTTTTGAAGTACAGATCAGGTGAAGAAACTTAGTTAAGGTTTGCTTTAATATCAAGAAAAGTATAAAACTCATTATTTTTAATCCTATTTATGTGAAATTGAATGATTTGACTGGGGCTAAACTGAATTTTATCTGTTCAGATAAAGCTCAGTAAACATTGACTTCTACAGCGCCACAGTACTTCTTTTAGCTTCTGTTTTCTTAAGGGATTTGACTTAAGTTAGGACTTCACTGGTGACTCAGAGGTTAAGCGTCTGCCTCCAGTGCGGGAGACCTGGGTTTGATCCCTGGGTCGGGAAGATCCCCTGGAGAAGGAAATGGCAACCCACTCCAGTATTCTTGCTTGGAGAATCTCATGGACTGAGGAGCCTGGTGGGCTACAGTCCCATGGGGTCAGAAAGAGTCGGACACGACTGAGTGACTTTACTTACTTACTTAAGAATTAAAGCCTTGTTTCTCTTTAGTAAATTGGGAAATAATAAGAAAGCATAAAGGGAAATTTGAGCATTGACTAAAAATATACTCATTCATTTAAATTTATGTCCACATAGAGTGAAGTCACGGAGAAGGCAATGGCACCCAGCACTCTTGCCTGGAAAATCCCATGGACAGAGGAGCCTGGTAGGCTGCAGTCCATGGGGTCACTAAGAGTCGGACATGACTGAGCGACTTCACTTTCACTTTTCACTTTCATGCGTTGGAGAAGGAAATGGCAACCCACTCCAGTGTTCTTGCCTGGAGAATCCCAGGGACAGAGGAGCCTGGTGGGCTGCTGTCTATGGGGTCGCACAGAGTCAGACACGACTGAAGCAACTTAGCGGCAGCAGCAGAGTGAAGTCATAGAATTTAAAAAATATATTTTAACAAAGGATAGAGACCTGTGTCCTATATCAGAGAAAAGAAGGAGATCCACTCAATCGTAAGCAATTTGTCCATTGTTGTGCAAGATTGTGCTATGGCTGGATCCCAGATCGCCTAATACTTCGTCTCATGATATTTTTGTTGTATTGTTCAGACTCCAGACTTAATAATTCTTGGAGTATCTTGGCGTGCAGATCAAAAGCGTATAGTCCTTAAGAGTCTTGACTGTTACTCATACATATTGTGTACTATCTCTACTGCATATTTGCCCTTCACTAATTGTTTAGTTTTCCACTGATACCTTAGAAAAAATAGTCTTTGCCTTATAAAAAATATATAAAAATATTGAAAGAAACAATATATTGGAGTTTTCAACACTTTTACCTTCTAATATTATAAGGTATTCAAGGATTTTTTCTAACAAACCTATTATCACCCAGCTTTATTGGACTGACATTCTTCTACAACTTGATTTTTAATTATATTCTTATTATACTGTCTAACAATGAAGTGAATCACTTAAGTGTGTTGTTATTAGAGTAAGTCAATTATCAAGAAGGTATTAATTGGCCTGTTTAGGGAGTGGTGATTTTTAAAAATGCCAAATTTTGATTTTTAGAGTTGTTGTCTTCCAGTGGACAGTGTTATCAACAGATAATCTTTTCTGTGATGAAACACGGAGCAGTCTTTCAAAGATGTTTGTGTAACTTGTGTAACATAGCTATCCATTTACCAACTATTTGTTACATGGGACAAGTAATAATTTATACCGGGTGATATGTATGACTCAGAATGTGTTTTGCAAAACCAGTTCCTCTTTTAATTTTTTAGTTTAGTTGTAACCATCTCTTGCTAAGACTGTGACTGTTACCTTATAACAGGTATCCACCTGTAACTGGCATACATTCCTCATGTCTCCATGCATCCATGGTATTGCCAAAAAAGTTATATATTTTTTAAAACACAGATTTGATCTTGCAACTTGTGAAAGCAAAAGTGTATCACTGTTTATGTCACATGGAATAAAATGCTTAGGATATTAGTCAAAGTTTTCCATTTTCTAGCTTTAACTTGCATTTTCCAGCCTCATTTTGGTCACTCTTTTCACACTAATACACTTAAAGTAAGCTTCTTGCCTTCCCCAAGTATCTATTAATTATTCCTGCTGTATAAGCACATGGTTAAACCATTAGCTCACTTTGGATTGCTGTCTTCACTCTCCATTGAAATCTTACTCTCTCTTCACCCATGCAAAAATGTAGCTCACGTGTAAAAGCGTCCATGATATATATTCCACAAAATATGCTTTACCCACTATAAGCTTCTCCTTGGCATTCCCCTTAGCTCTGGGAAATTTTCTCATACTTTTCATTTTATAGTTTATCTTCCTCCATCTTTTATATTCTTTTTCCTGGACCCCCTATCCAAGGTTTGATATTTGCCCTTTTGGATTCATCCTTTTTCTCTCCTCTGTCATATATTTTGAGGATCCATTTATGTTTATTCTGTGTGCTGAGAGATTTTTTTTTAATGTTTATTTCCAACTCACAATTTCAACAGTCATTGTTAACTGAGTGTATTTTTAAATTTCTCTGTTTTTGTTCTTGTTTTATTGAGAGTATATTGTCTCAAATATCTGGAGATATTAATTAGATGGTGGATAAAATTCTTTTGTTTCTTCATTTATCTTGGCTTTTCTTCATTGTGCTGCATGGTTAGTGATTCTTGGTTGACCCTTCAGATGTATGAATGGGGGACATATAAGAATAAGGGATAGGAATGATTTAGAGTTGAGTGGGTAGGTAGGGAGACAGCTCATTTACTAGCAGCTTCCTAACTGTCAGAATGAATAGAGATTCATGTGCAGTATCCAGTATTTCAAAAGTTGTCTAGATATTTCCTTTAGTCTCTTAACAGAAGAGTCTCACATTATTTGTACTGGGATATTTTTTGCCTGTTTTCACAGGTATTGGTGGGGAGAGGGGTTGGAAAATTAAATGGGCATCTGGTCTATGCACAAACTTTCCATTAAGCCTTCTGTTTTCGTATTACATATAGTGTCTCAGCACAGTCTCTTTGAGTTCTGTTAGGAATGCTGGTTCCTACTTCTGCTGCAGATCCTTTTATGACTTTTCCTAGGGTATGGCTCCTTCACCTTGGTTGATCAGTCAGCAATCTTTCTAATTTCCAGAAATTTCTTTAAGTCTGCTATTTCTTGATGACACTCCTCTTTTTCTCTTCCTTATTGTGAATTTATTTCTTTTTATTATTTTATTGTTAGTTTTAATGGCTTTTAAAGAGTAACATGAGACATGTTTATTCAGCCTGCCATCTTAACTTGGAAGTTAGCTTATGCTTCTTAAGGAGAATCTCATTCAGAAAATGAAGATCATGGCATCCAGTCCCATCACTCCATGGGAAATAGATGGGGGAACAGTGGAAACAGTGTCAGACTTTAGATATTTTTTGCCTGTTTTCACAGGTATTGGTGGGGAGAGGGGTTGGAAAATTAAATGGGCATCTGGTCTATGCACAAACTTTCCATTAAGCCTTCTGTTTTCGTATTACATATAGTGTCTCAGCACAGTCTCTTTGAGTTCTGTTAGGAATGCTGGTTCCTACTTCTGCTGCAGATCCTTTTATGACTTTTCCTAGGGTATGGCTCCTTCACCTTGGTTGATCAGTCAGCAATCTTTCTAATTTCCAGAAATTTCTTTAAGTCTGCTATTTCTTGATGACACTCCTCTTTTTCTCTTCCTTATTGTGAATTTATTTCTTTTTATTATTTTATTGTTAGTTTTAATGGCTTTTAAAGAGTAACATGAGACATGTTTATTCAGCCTGCCATCTTAACTTGGAAGTTAGCTTATGCTTCTTAAGGAGAATCTCATTCAGAAAATGAAGATCATGGCATCCAGTCCCATCACTCCATGGGAAATAGATGGGGGAACAGTGGAAACAGTGTCAGACTTTTATTTTCTTGGGCTCCAAAATCACTGCAGATGGTGATTGCAGCCATGAAATTAAAAGACACTTACTCCTTGGAAGAAAAGTTATGACCAACCTAGATAGTATATTCAAAAGCAGAGACATTACTTTGCCGACTAAGGTCTGTCTAGTCAAGGCTATAGTTTTCCAGTAGTCATGTATGGATGTGGGAGTTGGACTGTGAAGAAGGCTGAGCGCCGAAGAATTGACCCTTTTGAACTGTGGTGTTGAAGAAGACTCTTGAGAGTCCCTTGGACTGCAAAGAGATCCAACCAGTCCATTCTGAAGGAGATCAGCCCTGGGATTTCTTTGGAAGGAATGATGCTAAAGCTGAAACTCCAGTACTTTGGCCACGTCATGCAGAGTTGACTCATTGGAAAAGACCCTGATGCTGGGAGGGATTGGGGGCAGGAGGAGAAGGGGACAACCGAGGCTGAGATGGCATCACTGACTCGATGGACGTGAGTCTGGGTGAACCCCAGGAGTTGGTGATGGACAGGGAGGCCTGGCGTGCTGCAGTTCATGGGGTCGCAAAAAGTCGGACACAACTGAGCAACTGAACTGAACTGAACTGAACTGAACTGAACTGAAGGAGAATCAAGTATAAAACTGTAGCAACGCTTCATTGCCTTCCCAGTCTAGTTGGAGAGAAAATGCATATGCCAAAAGAGATAAGGACTCTCATTACTAACTAGAACCGAAGGTAGAATACTTGGCAAACAAAGTATAGTATTTGGACCACTCTGATTTGACTCCATGTTTCTATCATTCTTTGAAAGTCAATTAAAAACAATTGAGTGGAGGAAAAGGAATATAGCAAGACAGTTGGGCATCAGTATTTTTATGATTCTGAAATAATTTTTTTCCAAGATGAAGTTTAAAATGTGGAATAAAGGGAAGTGGGAGAGGCTTAGAGGTGTTAGAAGATGGTTAACTCAATATGTGCACATTCAGAATCAGCCTGTCCCCTTTGTAAGTGCCTTATATCTTTAGCAGGCATGTCTGCAGCTTCTAAATGCTTCTATATTTTTCTCATCATTCCTTTGTTCATTTATTTATTCAACAATTGTGATTCCTTCCTATAAAAAATAAATGCCTATTTTGTGCAAACAGATGTCACACATGACAGTGTAAGCCCAAACACCAAATGTTTCTCCTTAAGCAAATTTACATGTAGATTGAATAAAAATCTACATAAATCTGCATTTCTTGGTTCTTATAGGCAGAATATCATATATTGTAAAGTATATCAATTAGAGTGATTAGAGAATATTGGAAGAAGAACAGCAAAAATAGATCCATATTGATCTCTGAATGGCTTCCCTGGTGGCTCAGATGGAAAAGAATCCACCTGCAGTGCAGGAGATCCAGGTTTGATCGGGAAGATCCCATGGAGAAGGGAATGGCTACCCATTCCAGTATTCTTTCCTGGAGAATCCCAGGGACAGAGGAGCCTGGTGGTCTCCAGTCCATGGGGTCCCAAAGAGTTCGACATGACTGAGCGACTAACACTTTCACTTTAAACCTCTGAATGGAGTCAGAGAATAATGTATTACCATGAATCATTATAATCCTATCAGCATTTTATTCCAAAGGTACCATGTGTGGTGTCACTTTGGCACTAAAAATAGAAGTTGTTTTATATAGCAGAAGTAGCAGCTGAGAAATATGGCTTGGCATGAGCAATTCACTTAACCCCTTATAATTCAGTCCACCTTTTTTTCAAGTAAGGTTTGGACTAAATAATCATTAATGGTCTTATTGATACTAAATCCAGGATTATTTAAGTACTTACTGAATGATAGTTGTTTGCAGGCATTAGGCTAAGTCCTTTGGGAAATACTAAGATATGTATGTCACAACCCCTGGCCTTTAGGAGAAGATAAATCCAAAAGTGCAAATAAAGGCATACACAAATACCACATTATGTAGATATATATTGTAAAAACTAGATAAAAGAATCAATTAAGTGGGGAGAGAAGATTATTTCTGACCTGGGCGATTAAGAATGAATGCATAGAGGATCACATGAGTTATGATACTCTACTCTTCAGTAAGATTTTGATAGACAGCCACGACAAAGAGAGTAATGTACCCCATCAGCCTGAGTTGACATACAGAGGTGAGAAAACATGAAGTGTGTTTAGGAAAGCACAAGCTGTGCATGTGTGCCCAGTCACTCAGTCGTGCTGACTCTTTGCAACCTCAGGGACTTTAGCTCACCAGGGTCCTCTGTCCATGGAATTTTCTGGGCAATAATACTGGAGTGAGTTGCCATTTCCTCAAGGAATCTTTCTGACCCAGAGATCAAACCTGCTTCTCCTGCATTGGCAGGTGGATTCTTTATCACTTAGCCACCAGGGAAGCTAAGTCAGCCAGCTTTATTAGAGTAATGGGAAAGGAAGGGGAAAGTACATCTAGAGGTAACATTATGAGTGGTCTAACCTACAATTTAAGACAAGTATTGTAAATTTTTGAGACAGGGAGACCAACCAGCTACAGTTTCTTCAGAGAACATATACAAGTGTAGAAGAAGTTAAGAGGAGATCTGATGCTGAAATACCAATAAGGAAACTATTACACTCATCCAGGTAGAAGGTAGTTAGGACCAGAAGTAGGGCAGTGGCAATCCAATGCAATGGTTGGGGCAGGTGAAAGGAAGGATGCATGCAATTCAATAAATGATTGGATAAATGTAAGATTGGAACCAGTGTGACTGGAAAAACAGAGGCACCTTTAATAAAAATTGCTGAGGCAAGAAGTTGATTTTTTTGAAGAAATAAGATGAGCTAATTCTGCATCTTTCAACAAATCCTTCCCACTTATGTTGCAGCAATTTTGGTATAATAGCAAAGATAGAATATTCTCTGTAATTCGTGTCCTTTTCTTACAGGCCATTATAGTTTCTTAGGGATTTCATTTTTGGTCAATGATTGTGAATCCAAATTGCCTTGTGTGCTCATTTGGGGAAGGATGGGAGTATATGATAGAATGGAAAAAAGTTTTGTTTTGTTTTGTTTTCAGAATATCATGAAGATTAGAAGTAAGAGTGGGATTTTACTTTAGATTTGGAAAAGCAGTTCAATTACAAATGATCCATATCAAGAATTGTAATAGTAGAAAATGAAATCAAATCAAGTGCATCCATTACTAGGAACTATGGGGAAATAAGTGAAAGAATTTTGATTACACAAACAAAGTATGAACATATATAGCTCTAATTAAAACTGCTATTTCTCCCTTGTCTCAATTGTAGTAGTTGACCTGTGCTGCTCCACTTCATCTGAGTTGATAAACTGCACTTTCTAGAGTGGGGAGTGAGAAAGGGAGTGAAAGTAAAGGACTGTTAGGAGGGAGCTTAGGAGAAAAAAAATAGAAGATTTGGAAGTACTATCTTATCAGTTTAGTGCAGTTCAGTCACTAGGTCGTGTCCGACTCTTTACGACCCCATGAATCGCAGCATGCCAGGCCTCCCTGTTCATCACCAACTCCCGGAGTTCACTCAGACTCAAGTCCATCAAGTCAGTGATGCCATCCAGCCATCTCATCCTGTGTCGTCCCCTTCTCCTCCTGCCCCCAATCCCTCCCAGCATCAGAGTCTTTTCCAATGAGTAACTCTTCACATGAGGTGCCCAAAGTATTGGAGTTTCAGCTTTAGCATCATTCCTTCCAAAGAAATCCCAGGACTGACCTCCCTCAGAATAGACTGGTTGGATCTCCTTGCAGTCCAAGGGACTCTCAAGAGTCTTCTCCAACACCACAGTTCAAAAAGGTCAATTCTTCGGCACTCAGCCTTCTTCACAGTCCAACTCTCACATCCATACATGACCACTGAAAAAAACATAGCCTTGACTAGACGGACCTTTGTTGGCAAATTAATGTCTCTGCTTTTCAATATGTTACATAGGTTGGTCATAACTTTCCTTCCAAAGAGTAAGCATCTTTTAATTTCATGGCTGCAGTGATTTTGGAGCCCCCCAAAATAAAGTTTGACACTGTTTCCAGTTTCCCCATCCGTTTGCCATGAAGTGATGGGACCAGATGTCATGATCTTAATTTTCTGAATGTTGAGCTTTAAGCCAACTTTTTCACTCTCCTCTCTCACTTTCAACAAGAGGCTCTTTAGTTCCTTTCCACTGTCTGCCATAAGGGTGGTGTCATCTGTGTATCTGAGGTTATTGATATTTCTCCCAGCAATCTTGATTCCAGCTTGTGCTTCTTCTAGCCCAGCGTTCTCATGATGTACTCTGCATAGAAGTTAAATAAGCAGAGTGACAATATACCGCTTTGATGTACTCCTTTTCCTATTTGGAATCAGTCTGTTGTTCCGTGTCCAGTTCTAACTGTTGCTTCCTGACCTGCATATAGGTTTCTCAAGAGGCAGGTCAGGTGGTCTGGTATTCCCATCTCTCGTAGAATTTTCCACAGTTTATTGTGATCCACACAGTCAAAGGCTTTGGCTTAGTCAATAAAGCAGAGATAGATGTTTTTCTGAAATACTATATAAAGCTCTAAAAACAATTTTTAAACAATCTTATAGTGTATAGGCAATGGTGATGTTTTTTTTCCTTCTGATTCCTACATAGCATCAGAGAGCAGAAAAAGTGCTGCCAAATTATGCTTCCACATGAGGGACTTCTCAGTGTCAGATTACCTGCATGAGACACTTGTTTAAAAATAAATAAACCCTGTTTTGGGGACTCTGTGACAACCTAGAAGGGTAAGATGGGGAGGGAGTTTTGCGAGGGAGGAGACATGAGTGTTCTATGACTGATTCTTGTTGATGTATGACAAAAAAATCACAAAATTCTGTAAAGCAAATATCCTTCAATTTACAAAATTAAGTGGCAGAAAAACCCTGTTTTGTGTGTCATATTACTTTTCCAATGAGTATTCTCCTTTTGCATTAGAATTTGTAGTGTTGATTTTATCTTTTCCATGTAATTATTTGGTTATATGTAATTATTTAGCTGCCTTTAGAGTCATAACTTGGGAAAGTTAGAGATTTCTTTAATTCAGCATTTCTCTAAGGATGTTAGTCATCTGTTATATCTAAGAAAGGTCTCTGGGAACAATTAGGTTGAGAATTTGCTGGGTTAAACATTGTTAAACAAGGTTTTTTAGTGGAGGTGGGGGAGGCTATGAAATATCAGAGACTTAAAGAGTCTAACAGCAGTAAAGAATCTGCCTACAGTGCTGGAGATTTAGGAGACCTGGGTTCAGTTCCTGGGTTGGGAAGATTCCCCTGGAGGAGGAATGGCAGCCCACTCCAGTATTCTTGTTTGGAGAATCTTATGGACAGAGGAGCCTGACAGACTAAAATCCATGGGGTTGAGAAGAGTTGGACATGACTAAGCAACCGAGCACACACATACACATATATATGATCCAACTAAGAGGAAACTACATTTAGCAGCAATTCACAAACTTATTTTACCACCATCTTTTTCTCATGAAATCTTTTTCCGAACCATTGTTCCTCAGAACACTGTTCCTTAAATTTACAGATAAATTCAAAAAAGAGATAATTGACTCATTCAAAGTTTTATGACTGTTGAGTTAAAGAATTGGACTTGAATCAGGGTCTCCTACCTACCATACTCTGGAGAAGGCGATGGCACCTCACTCCAGCACTTTTGCCTGGAAAACCCCATGGACGGAGGAGCCTGGTGGGCTGCAGTCCATGGTGTCACAAGGAGTCAGACACGACTGAGCGACTTCACTTTCACTTTTCACTTTCACCCATTGAAGAAGGAAATGACAACCCACTCCAGTGTTCTTGCCTGGAGAATCCCAGGGACGGGGGAGCCTGGTGGGCTGCCGTCTGTGGGGTCGCACAGAGTCGAACATGACTGTAGCAACTTAGCAGCAGCAGCAGCAGCACCAGCAACCTACCATATTCAGATTGGCTTCCTTTTTTCCTCTAAATTCAAAACAGTCTTTAAGAACTGCTACGTTGTACTTGAAACTAGATCTGTTAAATGCATACAAGGGAGTTCGGAAAAATAAATAAAATTAGAATGATTGAATTACTTTATTATTGTTTGAATTGGCACATAGGTTGAAAGAGCTCATTATTATTTGTAACCTAAGTTACATTTTTCCAATCAGGAAATTAAAGAAAACATCAAGTTATCTTTCAAATTCCAAAAAAAATCTATAATGGTACAGTATTGTGTGTATCCAAGAGCTTCCCCACTTTCACCCCGAAAAAGATTGGAGAAAATAACTGTATATAATTTGCTGTCAATTTTTCCAGACCCCATAACTATATAAGAAACATGTACCTTTTAAAAACTTCTCTGTATAGACAATGTTATGGTAGATACACTGTTCTTCCCCTTAATTTTTTTACTCAGCAGTATTACAGATTTATCTTGCCCACAGTAATACATGTAGATCTTTTAGTGACTCAGTGGTATTACATTATATAGCTTTATTATAATGTATTTAATCAGTTCCCCATTGATGGACTTTAGGGTAATTGTTGTTTAGTCGCTGTGTCCCCTTTATGCAAACTCATGGACTGCAACCCTCCAGGCTCCTCTGACCATGGGATTTCCCAGGCAAGAATACTGCAGTGGGTTGGCATTTCCTTCTCCAACCCACTGATTCAACCCTTATCTCTTGCATCTCCTGCATTAGCAGAAGCAGGCAGATTCTTTATGAAATGGTGTGAGTTTATTCTTTCACTGCCAGCATTATTACAATAGGAAACTTTTAAATGATATCCCTTTTACTGAACTTGAAAAAAAATGATTTTATACTTAATAATGAATAACTGGAGATGTCTTGCTATGTTAATCTTAAAATCATGAGATAATTTATAAAGCATTAACAATAATCATAATCTCTTTTTCTTTCTTCCTCTTCTGCTCTTCTCAGAGCAAATTATTCATGGAAGGATTTAGAAGCCTAAAAGAAGGAGAACCAGTGGAGTTCACATTTAAAAAATCTTCCAAAGGCCTTGAATCAATACGGGTAACAGGACCTGGTGGGAGTCCCTGTTTAGGAAGCGAAAGAAGACCCAAAGGGAAGACACTACAAAAAAGAAAACCAAAGGGAGACAGGTAATCATTTTACTTAACAGTCTGTGAGTTTATTTGGAAAAGATTTCTGAAATCTCAATTTATATTTTTATTATGCTATTAAATCTAGCCACAATAAAATAAAATGCCACCACTGAGTATTTGAATAGAATTTATCAAAAATATAGGCTATCTTGCAATTTGAACTCTCTGCAGAATATATTTAACTGAGCCTTCAGCATTAGGCACTGGGCAGTCCCTTAAGACTATTAGATAGGTGAAGTTCCCAATAGACAGAGGTAGGTCCCCTCAGTACATCCTAACACTTCACCTGCTTTTTTCAAATGAGAATACATTTATTGTTTGGACTGTTTTGAAAGATAATTCACTAGTGAAAATTCAAATATAGAAAAATCACCAAATATCTTAACTACAGGTAGGTGGGAATCATGATATATGTGCAGTGGTTTTGATTTTTCATTTTTTTCACTTAACAGTGTATTGTGGGACATTTCATGTCAGTCTTTATCATCTATGTAAATTCCCACTGTGTGAATGTAACAAAATTTAAACACGGCTCTGTTAAATTAATGTAATTGTTAACTTTAGGCTATTTCCAATATTTTTAATTTACCAATAGCACCGTAGTAAGATGCTTATATGTACATTTAAAAAATTGTCTGATTCTGTCATTAAGGGATGCATACCTAATAGTGAAAAATCTGGATCAGAGACTATGCCCTTTAAAATTTTGGTATCTATTTCCAAACTGTTCTTCAGAAATAAGGTCAGTGGATAACCCCTTTAAAAGTGGGACTGTTCATTGAATAATGTCATCTTTTAAATTTTTGCCAATTACATAGGTAAGAAATGAAGCTCATGTTTTCCCTTTGCATCCTTTGACTAAGTTTAAATATATTTTCATATGTTGATTTTCATTTTTATTTTTTTCTTCTATGGATTGCATGTTCTTTGTCCTTTGCTTATTTCTTCTGAGATGTTCATTTGTTATTGTTGATGTCTAAGTTCTCTCTCTCTTTAGGAAAAAAAAAAACACAGTTTTCCTCTTTCCTATGCTGGGAAAAACTCAGTTCTTCCATGTTATATTTCCCTCCTTTCTGTCTCCATTACTTTTACACAGAACATTTAACTTCTGATCATCAAATGTGTGGAGGTTTTTCCCCACACTAAGTAATTCTCCACAATCCAGCTGGATGTTCTACAGTTGAACTTAGTTTTACAACATCTACCTGGAGATAGTATCAGGTCCCACAGGTTCAGGGCTCAGTCTTAAGGACCATCCTACCATATTTCAAATGCTGATTGCCTTGCAACTTCTTCCTCAGTTGGCTTTAAATCAGAGGTTTCCAAGACCCGCTCCTCAGGTTTGATTAATTTGCTATAGCAGCTCACAGAACTTAGAGAAACCCTTACATTTACCAGTTTATTAAAGATCATGATAACAGCAGATAAAGGTTACAGATAGAGATATTTTACATAAGGTGAGGTCGAGGAGGGTCCCAAGCATAGGAGATTCTGTTCCCAGGGGTTGGGGTGCTTTATCCTCCCAGTGTGGATGTGTATGCCAGTCTGGGAGCTCTCTGGATCTTTACTTTTGGAATTTTGTGGAGATTTCATCACATAGACTTTATTTTTAGCCCCTTTCACTTCTCTCAAGAAAATTGGGATAGGACTAAAAATTCCAAGCTTCTGGTCATAGCTTGGTCTTTCCAGTGACCAGCCCTCACTCATGTGCCATCTAGGAGCCCACTCACTGTCTGTCACCTAATAAAATAGAAGACCCTCCTGTCATGTAGGAAATTACAAGAGTTTCAAGAGCCCTGTGTCAGAAACAGAGGTCAAAAACTGATATCAGATAAAGAGGTACTCCTAGTGTTCTTATCACTTATGAAATTACAAGGGTTTTAGGAGCTCTGTGCCAGGAACTAGGGGCAGAGACCAATATATTTCTTGTTATCTCACATTCTCTTTGTATACTTACCATATTAATCTTTTTTTCTCAAATAGATAGGAAATACCTGTTTCAGCTTATGAAATATTTCTTACATAATATACATATAAGTAAAATACCATATGATCAAATAGTGTATGATAAAATATGATACGATTTATCTTGCAAATACTACGTAATCTCACTTACATATAGAATCTAAAAGCATAAACCAAGGTCTTGTAAACAGAAAACAGATTGGTGGTTGCCAGAGGAGATTTGGGGACCTTTCATATGAATTGATATTAGAGTAATATTAAGAAATTGTTTATTTTGATGGGAATGATAAGGTGTGATTTTTTTGTTACTGATTCAATCTCTTTTGATTACTGATTCTTACTAGTAACTGATATGCTTAGATTTTATTTCTTCATGATACAGGCTTGGTAGATTGCAAGTTCTTTGGAATTTATTTATTGTAGTTTCTTCAATTTGTTGTTGCTTAGTCACTAAGTCGTGTCCAATTCTTTTGCGACCCTGTGGACTATAGCCTGTCAGGCTCCTCTCTTCGTGGGATTTCCTAGGCAACAATACTGGAGTGGGCTGCCCTTTCCTTCTCCAGAGGATCTTCCCAACCCATGGATCGAACCCATGTCTCTTGCATTCACAGGAGGATTCTTTACCATCTGAGCCACCAGGGAAGCCAGTTTGTTTAATTTGCTTGTATAAAATTGCTCATGGTAGTCTTTTATAATCTTTGTATTTCTGTTGTATCAGTTGTAATGTCTCCTCTTTTGTTTCCAATTTTATTTATTTGAGTTCTCTTAAAGTTTGGCTCAAGCTTTGTCTTTTTTGTTTATCTTTTCGATAAGTTTCATTTATCTTTTCCATTGTCTATTTAGTGGTCTTTATTTTCTTCTTTCTACTAATTTGGACTTTGTTCATTTGCAACGTTTAGAAATTGACTTATTTTACTCAATATAATGGTTTTGAAATTCATCCAAGTTTTTGAATATATCAATACAGTATTTCTCTCTTATCTGCAGTTTTGTTTTCTGTGGCTTCATGAAGCCCCAGAAAGTTATCCATGGTCAACAGCTGTCAAAAACATTAAATGGAAAATTCCAGGAATAAACAATTTGTAAGTTTTAAACTGTGCACTCTTCTGAGTAGTGTGATGAAATCTTGCATCATTTTCTTTGTCTTACCAGGGATCTGTATCGTCCCATTGTCCAGCATACACTGTCATCAGTCACTTAGTAGCCATCTTGTATACTAGATTGACTGTCATGTTATTGCAGTGCTTGTGTTCACATAACCCTTTTTTAAACTTACTAATGGTGCTGAAGCAGAGGAGTAGTGATGCAGGCAATTTGGATTTGCCAAGAACATCCACGAAGTGCTTCTTTTAAGTGAAAAGGAGAAAGTTCTTAACTTAAAGAAAAAAAAAAATCATATGCTAAGGTTACTAATATATGATATGAAGAAGTCTTCTGTGTGTGAAGTTGTGAGAAGGAAAAGGAAGTTTGTGATAATTCTGCTGTTGCACACCAAACTGCAAAAGTCATGGTCACAGTGCATGGTAAGTTCATAGTTAAGATGAGAAAGGCACAGTAAGATGTTTTGAGTGAGAGAAACAGCTTTTATTATACTATACTGTTATAATGTTTCTCTTATTAGTTGTTAATCTCCTGGTGGCTCAGATGGTAAAGAATCTGCCTGCAATGTGGGAGACCTGGGTTTGATTCTTGGGTTGGGAAGATCACCTGGAGAAGGACATGGCAACCACTCCAGTATTCTTGCCTGGAGAATCCCCATGGAGAGAGGAGCCTGGATGGCTGCAGCCCCTGGAGTTGCAGGGTCAGACAGGACTGAACGACTAAGCACACATGCTTAATTTATAAATTAAACTTTATCATAGGTGTGTATATAGAAAAACATCTCATGTATAGGGTTTGGTGGTGTTCATGATTTCAGGCATTTTCTCAGGGTCCTGCAATATATTAATATCCCCCACAGACAATGGGAGCTAGTGAAGTAATGAAGAAATAGTTCATTCCTTTTTATTGTTTAGTTGTATTCCATTGTATGAACATAGCACTCTTTCTCCACTTATCTATTGAAAGGCATTTAGGTAGTTTCAGGTTGACAATTATGAATAGAGCTGCTGCAAACATTTTTGTACAGGTTTCTGTGTGAACATAAGTGTTCATTTATCTAAGTGTGAGGCTGCTGGATAATCTGGTTCTAAGTTTATGTTTAACTTTATAAGAACCTGCCAGATTTTTCTCTAGACTGATTGTACCATTTTGAATTCCCTCCAACAACATATGAGTATTCCAGTTGCTCTGCATCTTGACCAGCATTAGGTATTATCAGTATTTCTTAGAGAATGTTAAGCACTCTAACTACAATGATATTTCATCATGGAATTTCCATTTCCCAATTAGCTACTGATATTTAGCTCCTTTTATGTTTTTGTGTCATCCTTACATCCTCATTAGTGAAGTGTTTGTTCATACCTTTTGCCCATTTCATTCTGGATTCTTTTCTTATTGTTGCAGTTTGAGAGTTCTTTATATAAAATGTGGATACAAGTCCTTAGATATGTGATTTGCAGATATTTTTACCTCTGAGTTTATAGTTTATCTTTCCAATCTCTTATAGAGCAAAAGTTTTAAATTTTGATAAAGATATTTATCAATCTTTTACTCTATGTCATATTTAAAAAAAAATCTTTGATTAACCCCAGATTTGATTAATCACAAAGTTTTTTCCCCTGTGTGAGGTGTGAGGTTCAAGTCTAGGCTCATTTTTCACCTTTGAATAACATGAAT
The DNA here is from genome assembly GCA_006408695.1 of Aepyceros melampus. Lineage (NCBI taxonomy): Eukaryota > Metazoa > Chordata > Mammalia > Artiodactyla > Bovidae > Aepyceros > Aepyceros melampus. Next base: position 176,786 of record SJXQ01003718.1, on the reverse strand, counting down.
TGTTGAAACACCATCTGTTGAAAACTATATCTTTTCTCTTGAAATGTTTTTAAATTAAAAAGTTTAATTTCTATCAAGTTAAAAGATTAAAACTTTAAAGTTTTATTATATAGTATTAATATGTTTAACACATTCAAATTTGGTTTCATCACTCAGAACTTATTTGTTCTATATATGTATATACATATAATAGAATTATATCTTGGGAAGATCTATGTTCTATGGCAAGAAATAGAAATAATTTTAAAGATTCTGTCAATTTTAAGTAAACTATTGACAGAAGAAAATGGGTTTACTTTTAAATTCTGCTGAATGCTGTTGAGTGTGCCGACAGTAGTGTCCAGCTATGTAATAGCAGTACATGTTAACTTGTTTTATTTTAAATCCTCCTTGTTTAAAATATTCTCTTGAAATTTTAAATGGAATAATTTTTTATTTATATTTGCTGTTTACTTTTTTCTTATGTTCATTATCAGATAGTAAAGAGGTTTAATCATCTTATAAAAGCTCTCTTTATACTACTGATAAAACAAAAATTGTTGTTAATTAAAAATTTAAAAACTCATTCTCAAAAACTGGCTTATATTTGCTATTTTTTATTCTTTGAAGAGCTGCAGTTTACTCTGAGGAAAAAAAAAAGTGACCTCTAACAGAATAAAATTGTGGGGCAAGATAGGAGAATGATTTTTTTTTTGGTCCCTATCTTTCCTATTTATATGAAATAATCATGTCACCCTATAATATAGAGTTAAATATTTTATATAATAAAATTTTAGTTCCTATTAATGAATGTGTTAGATTAGTAAAAAGGATGTGAACTGAAGCAAATGGTATGATAATGTTTCTATATGTAGGTTAAAGGATTTAAATCCTTTAAAAAAATATGTGTAATTTTAAAAATATTTGAAATATATATATATGATAGGTATATACACATTGAGTGTATACATAAAACTGTGGTTTTTTAATTTATGTTTTTTTAAACCTCCTTTTTTATTCTGATTTTTTTCTAGCAGAGTGACTATCTTCTTTGTTCTCCTGAACCTTCCACATCTTTTGACCCAACCACACAGTCCAAGAAGTGCTATTCATAATAATAATGCAAGTTCCTTTTCAACAATGTTGACTTGAGATTTACAAAATAACTTAGAAAATAATGTCAACGTTGTGTTGCTTTTATTCTATTTCAAGCAGTAATACGTTTGCATCAGTGCATTGGCAGATGAGTAAGCTTCCTGATTTTCTACATGAGTTGAAGTTTAAATGTTTTTTGTTTAGAAAGAAGGCTAATTTTTATGTTGTTCGTTATTACTGCTTTTGGCATGGAAGTGCAGGAAATTGCTTTCATTTGTTAATGTTAGAAATACTTATTAATTTATCATTTTTAAGATGTTTTCATTTAGACTTAAAAATTGATTATGAAATTTGAAAATCCTTATAGTTGAGTGTTAAAATGGTGTTAGAATGGTACATTATGTTTTATTTACCATCTGTGGCCAGAACAAGGTGAATGTAAATAGAAACTCATTATATATGTCTAAATTATTCTCTGTTGAAGAGCTTACTTGTCTGTTAAAAAAAATTAGAGTTGTATAATAGAGGAATTATTTTTTACGGGTCCTAGTTTTGTGGTTTCAAATTCTTTAAATTTGCAAGGTTTTGAAGTCTTAATGATTTTTTTTTTGCTTTTGTTTTTAATCTATTTACTTTGTCCTCATTGAAGGACTGTATATTTTCACTTGTCTATTAAAAAGAAAAATATATTTAATGCCCTCATTCACCTTTAGAGCAAGGGGGCTCAAAACTGACTGATGGTAAGCCTCCTCCACACCTCTCCCCAGAAGCCTCTATGGCAAAATAATCTCTTCCTATTATCTCTGTCATATAATGTGAAGTTTTCCAGGTACTTTATAGTTAGGAATTCTAGTGCTATATTTTTGAAATCAACATGGCATACCTAGGTTTATGGTGCTATTTTATTAAGGATATCTGTTTTATATTAAAAGTTCTTTCAGTGATTTTTTAAAATATTTATATGTCCCAGAACCTGCTCCCAAAAGAAAAATAAAAATGTTGAAGATGTTTGAAAAATGTAAATCAACAAATTCCAATAAATAACTGTTTCACCCTGATCCTTGTGTGATTAGATTTAGGAATTTGCTGTTTAGTAGGTTCCTATTGTGGAAGAGAAATCTCTCAGGCATGAATTGATAGTTCAGATCCTTTGAGTTCTGTCTAGTCTGACCTATGACCCCTATTCTTACAAGGTCAACATCTGAGGGCAGGAGATTAAGGCAGTTTAAAGACTGGAATGGTAAATGGAATGGAAAAATTAGCCAGCACATTTTGGGTGCAAAACATCAAAGTCATCAAATAGTTTGCTTATTTTAAACCTGGCTTGTGGTTGTAACAAGCTAATTTTACTGTGTTTTTTGGAATCAGAAAAATTTAATATTCATAATTCTCAAGATTCTATTTATATGTTATTAACTGTATAATACAAATTAATAAAGCTTAATCTTTTGAAATATCAGGAAATGTGGAAATGTCACAATTTCAATACATTTTAGCTTTTCATTCAGCTTAGATGCTTAATTTAAATTAAAAATAGGAACATATTTACCTTAGCTTTGAATGGAAATAATTTTATTTTATCAACATGTTGAATAAAATATATGTTCAGTTGTATATAATTTAAAGTGACCAAGGCTTTAGTTGTAACTATATGCCATTGACTTTTAAGAAAAATCTCTTTTTAAAAAGTAGAGATAGAAAATAGAAGAAAGTAAATTGGTTAAGCAGAGACAATTTCCTTTTTTTTCCCCCTTGTTCCTAGACTTTGCTGTTTCATATTTTACCTCTTTCCTGCTTATGCCTTTAATTGTATGCTTTTCATTGTAATTTCAAAATAGACTTTAAATCTTAATTCCTAAGTTTTGGTCTGTAGTAAGCAATTCCCACCACCCTTTTACATTTGTTTGTAGCCTGGACAGCTGTGAATTTGCATCTTCTGCTTCCCTACTAATAACTGGCAAGGACTAGAGTTGAATAACTGAACTGTTGAGTCCACATTTCCATTCATTCATACAGTGACTAAGGAAATTAGTAACACCAAAGGAATACTCAAGTCTCCTTAATTCGCCTGCATTTTTTATTCTCCCCCAAATTTTCCTTATTATATACTTAATTTTAGGGTGTTTCCTTTCTTCTTGTGATTACTTGCCTAGAGATCTCTTAATGAGGCAATTATGGTTGTTTCCTTCATTCACATTATTTTAGCAGATGCTCTCCCTGCTGTGACCTCTGTTCAGACCAGGCAGACAATGTGCCGTTCTCATCACCCTCCACAAGACATTGTGTGGGCTGAGTTTCATTTGGCGCTGCATAGGTCTCCCAAGATGACTGATAAAAATGGTCAGAAGCCAAGTGGCAAATAATCACAATTTTAGGTTGATTCTCTGATTACTGTTTTATTCTAACCCAAATAAATAGTAAAGTAATACCTATTAGGAAAAAAAAAAGGTCCAGAAGCAACTCATAATAAGTAGAAGTTGTGTGTCTAAACTCTGATATTTAAGGATCTAAAAGTGTAAAGCCAAACTTACAGCTCTTAGATTTGGGAATGATTTTAGTTTTCTTAAACAAGACCCAGAACACACAACTGTAAAGGATAAGGTTAAATTGACTGTTTCAGAATTCAAAACTTCTACCTGACAAAGATTTCAGTCAGGAAGATAGTACCACTTTAAGGGTTATGAAAACCAGAGATTTATAACTTAGACAAACGTGGGAGAGTTGGTGGGGAAGGCAAGAGTCAGCACATTAGAGAACTATTCACTAACCAGTCTTCAGAAGCCCTGAACTAGATAGACAAATCAGAGCTTGCAGGGAAATCTGAAAAGCCAAGCATATCTGGTTTTGCAGAGGAACCGGGAAGAGCTGTGGAATCTGCTGCCTCTGTGTTGCCACAACCTCTCTGGGTTTGCAAAGAACTCATGGGATCTGAGTCGGACATGATTAAGTCACTGAGCATGCACATGCTCTAGGTTTGCAAACAAGTGATGGTGTCAGGCTGATGGTCAGCAGGACCAAATTTGGGAAGACAAGCTAGGTACAGAGCACCACAGAGGACACACTAGAGCCTGCCAGGCAGACTCTGGGCTACTGTGTCTCACCATGATACCCTTCCAAGAACTGTGGCTTCTGCTTTATTTTTGCTTTCTTTTGTAGAATACCAAGTTCTCTTTTGGCTGACTCCAGCTACCTTTATCAGTCTGGATTGCTTTTTAAAATCTCACCATAATGTTGAATAATAAAGCAAGTTGCAGAGTGATCCATGCAGTATTATTCAACCTGGAATCATCCAGGAAAAAGACTCTGAGGAGTATAGTCAGCAGACATAACCAAACTGACATAAAATAGTCCAGCACCAACAGTGTAATCCAAGTCAGAAAATACAATATAGGGTGGGAAAAGATACTTGCAATGTGTGTAGCATGAAAGAATTAATATCCATAATGTATAAAGGACTATAAATCAAGAAGAAGTAAAAGCCCAAATGAGCAAATAAACAGCTAACCTTTATCAATCTGGATTACTTTTAAAATATTTCAAATTTAATTAAAAAATTAAAATTTAATTTTATTTAATTTCAGATTTAATCTGTTAATTTTTTCAGTTATAATCATCATTTTAATTACTTCCCTTCTCTTTATTGTGAATAGCATTAGATTATATCAAAAGACTTCCATCTGTTAACATAATTCTGTAATTTTTTACTTCAAGTTATTGATAAAATGAATTACATCTACAAAGTCTGAAGTTGAATAATTCTTATATTCTTGGGGGTGGAGAAACCCATCTTAGTCATGACATGCTAATGTATTCGGTTTCATAATGTTTATTTGTCTTCATGAACTTGGGCTGTAAAATGTGTTTTCCTCATCATATTTTTTTATTAAGTTTACTTTGTTTCATGTTTTAGGGAGGTTTCTATTTCTATGTTGTGAGGGATATTAATATACATAAGAACTAAATTTGTTGTTTAATCACCAAATTGTACCCAACTCTTTTGCGACCCTGTGGACTATAGCCTGCCAGTCTTCTGTCCATGGGATTTCCCAGTCAAGAATACTGGAGTGGGTTGCCATTTCCTTCTTCAGGGGAACTTCCCTACCCAGGGATCAAACCCAGGCCTCCTGCATTGGCAGGTGGATTCTTTACCACTGAGTGATCAGGGAAGCCCCAAGAACTAAAGTACTGGTCTCCAAATTGGAAAAGCTACACTGTAATAGATAGACAAGATAATAGATTCATTTTCTTCATACATGAAACAAATACATCTTGATACTGTTTTATATTTATTTTTTGTTTTATTATGTATAGTAGCATGTATCTGCTTTGGGCTCCCCTCATGGCTCAGCTGGTAAAGAATCCACCTGCAATGTGGGAGACCTGGGTTCTATCCCTGGGTTGGGAAGATCCCCTGGAGAAGGGAAAGGCTACCTACTACAGTATTCTGGCCTGGAGAATCCCATGGATTGTATAGTCCATGGGGTTGCAAAGAATTGGACACAACTGAGCGACTTTCACATGCATCTACTTTATGAATACAAACAAATATATATATATTGGGATGGATATTCAAAAATATTTTACTGATAAGTGTGTGTGATCAAAATGACTTGGAACCTGCCGCTTAGGTATAGAATGGAGCTACAAAACATCTAAGCCCCTCATTTGCCTTTTATAGTTAAAAAAATTAATTTTCAGTCTTTTTTATTAGGTTTTTATGCTTCTTATTGGTCAAATTTGGTATATTTTGCTGGAGAATTATTTACTTCCTTTATATTTTCTCATGCGCTCAGTCCCATCCAACTTTTGGTGCCCCAAATAGAGTGGAGCTCACCAGGCTCCTCTGCCCATGGAATTTTCCAGGCGAGAATACTGGAGTGGTGTGCCATTTCTTCCCACAGGGGATCTTTCTGACCAGTGATTGAACTCGACTTTTGCATCTCCTGCATTGGCAGATGGATTTTTTACCAGTAGTGCCAGCAGTATATATAGCCATAAAGTTGCAATGAGAATCACTTAATTCTTTTAGTCTCTTCCATTTATGCAGTTGGATTTTAATACTCTCTAGGATTTTACATTTTTATTTTCTCTCTTCCTGTTCAGGCTTCTTGAAGATTACCTTTTCAAAGAATTAGTTTTTCTCTTGTTTATAGTTTCTGCTGCTTTTGTTGGTTTTCTCTACTTCTTTACTTTCAGATCTTACAGTAAAAATCTTCAGCTTTTGTTAATTTTATTGTATTTTTCTGTTTTCTGAAGTTGAGTATTTAACTTATTTTTAGTCATTATTTTTATTAACAATAGATTTCACTTAAGTATTCCTTTAAGAAAAGCTTCACTGTGTTGCATAGTTTTTGGTGTGAATTTCTAATTATTTTCTAGATAACTTAAAATTTTCGTTTTAGTATTCATTTTGCTTTCTGATGGTTTATAGGGTAAAGAATCTTCCTGCAATGCAGGAAACTCTGGCTTAATCCCTGGATCAAGAAGATCCTCTAGGGAAGGGAATGGCTACCCACTCAGGTATTCTTGCCTAGAGAATTCCATGGAGAGAGAAACCTGGTGAGCTACAGTCTATGGGACTGCAAAGCATCGGACTTGCCTGAGTGACTGACGCTTTCATTTTTGCTTCAAGGATTATTTCATTTTTTTTCTCTGGCTGGAGATATGTTGGTTACTAATCCTTCTGGTGTGAGTAATATGAACCAGCTGATAAAGGCAGTGGTTGCTGTGCCAGCATTACATGGGAATGTTGTGAGAAATGCAGATTCTCAGGCCCCATCAAGATTTACCTCAGGATGTGGGCCTCAGCAGTCTGTCTGTTTTTTTGTGTTTTTTTTTTTTACAAACCCTCCAGGTAATTTTGATGTGCTCTGAAGTTTGCAAACCACTGGTTCCTCCTTAAGGAGGAAAAGAGGAAAGATATTAATACAGAATTTTATAATTCTAAGAATTAGAATAGCTTTAGATACATTTGAATTGAAGTGCTCAATTTGCATGCCAGGAGGGACAGAATTAACGGCAGTTCTAGCAGAAGCCCAGGATTGAGTCTGTGGCTAACCTGTAATGCGGGACTCTAATTTGTTAGACAGAAGTCATTTGCCTACCCTTGAGCTGAGGAGTGAGGTGAGCCCTATCCAAACCATAAGGATTTAAAGTAGAGGAAAGAGAAGTCTCCAAAAGAAACAAAGGGCTGTTATGAAAAGAAATGTTGGATGAGTTAGGCAGAAACAATTGATATCCATAAAACAGTGCTGTCCAGAGAAGCAGATCTGCAAACTGTTCGCTTCCATTCTTGAACACTAGGAACTTGTGCTATAATGTAAAACATCATACTTCCTTCAGTGGTAAAGTCATAGTACAAAAACAGGGTTGCCTGTGCTAAATATCCATTTTTTTATGCGTTTAGGAATTTTCTACTGTAATGTGTTCACATATTTCTTTTCTTGTTTCCTTTTTCTCTTTTTAGAGCCCTTTTATTCAACCATTAGTTCCAAAACTGGCCTTTAATGTTTCTTCTTTCCTTAGCATTTCCATCTCCTGTCTGTCTGTCTGTTGTAAGATTGTCCCTCTTGAACTTCCAGAATATCGAGTTCTCAGGTGTTAACTCGCTCCCTTTGCTATACTTTCTATTTAAATTTAAATTTTAAAATCATGCTTTTAGTTCCAGACAGAC
>SJXQ01003718.1:9620-168877 GCA_006408695.1 Aepyceros melampus | reverse complement strand
TGTTTTTCTCCCAACTGTTTATTTCTCAGGTCATAGTTTTCCTTCCCTCAACAAGGATACAGCCCTGCCTTTTAGCATTTCTTGTGCAGAGGCAAATCTCTAAGCTGTGAAAGGTATAGTTTCTGCTGTTCTGAGCTGTCAGTAAACTGAAAACACGACCCTTCTGCTAAGGGAGATAGGGAGATGAGGGGATGGAGGGCAGAGGAGAGAAGCTGTATCTTCCTCTGGTTACTGAAAAATATATTTAATTTACCAAAAGAACAAAACACGAAAACACTTAGCAACAAATATTAATGAGAAGTATGTAGGACCTAAATAGAGAAAATGAATGCTTTGTTAGCGTAGAAGAAAAGTAAACACATCTAAAATCTATCCTGGATTCTGTTATCATTGTGTATGTGTTTGGGTACTATTAAAAGTGACAGTTTTTCCTTCTTTTATTTTTATCATCTTTTTTTCCTAAATAGAATTGATTTTGTTTAATAAATTTTCAAAGTGTTTATAGTTTCCCATGTATGAAATGCTTTCACCTACAAATAATAGTCCTACTTCATCTCATACTTTTTGGCATATCTAATTTTATTTCTCTTTCATTTGTTGAGTTCCTACATTTTGTTTCTGTCTTTCTTTCTTATATGTCAGATAAATACTGATCTATATTTTTTTCTGGCTTATTTCTTTTAACTCTTAAATCCATCTAAAATTTGATTTGGAAATTTACCTAAAATAAAGCTTCATTCTAAATTTCCCATACTCAGTATCTCTCGTTTGAACTCTTTCTACTAATTTATGAAGTTTCTTTTGTTCTATAATGATTTCTTCTATTATTATTTCTAATATGTATGTTTCAGGACTCTAATTTGGTATTGTTTGTCTTGATTTTTATTCAACCAGTTGTCTTTATTTCTCTGTATTTTTAATACCTAGAAAACAAATCTCCCTTTATTACTGTTCTAAAATATTCTTGTAGCTCTTAGATGAACTTTAAATCTCTTTGTCAGTCTTCCTGTCACTACCAAGAGAATCCCACTGGTATTTTGATAGGAATTCAAGTCATTTTATTCATTCCTGCGATACAGGAATCCCAACTTTACAATTGATAAATCTGAGGAACAATACTATAAATAGAAATTTAAATTTTCATGATAGAGTCATAAGTCTGATCATAGCTGTAAACTATTACTTTATATACCTGGATCATTTTTTTCATGCTCTAAAAATTGTATTAATACAAATAACTGTAACAGTTTAACATCTTTATATTTGTTAAAAATAATTTACCTCTATGTACTAAGTAAATTGGAGAAGGCGATGGCCGCCCCTCCAGTACTCTTGCCTGGAAAATCCCATTGGCGGAGGAGCCTGGTGGGCTGCAGTCAGTGGGGTCGCTAAGAGTCGGACACAACTGAGCAACTTCACTTTCACTTTCACTTTCATGCCTTGGGCTTCCCTGGTGGCTCAGAGGTTAAAGTGTCTGCCTGGAATGCGGGAGACTCGGGTTGGATCCCTGGGTCAGAAGATCTCCTGGAGAGGGAAATGGCAACCCATTCCAATACTCTTGCCTGGAGAATCCCATGGAGTGAGGAGCCTAGTAGGCGACAGTCCATGGGGTCGCAAAGAGTTGGACACGACTGAGCGACAAACTACTACTACTACTAACTACTACTACTACTACTACTACTACTACTCCTTTCATGCATTGGAGAAGGAAATGGCAACCCATTCCAGTATTCTTGCTTAGAGAATCCCAAGGACAGAGGAGCCTGATGTTCCACCATCTATGGTTGCACAGAGTCGGACATGACTCAAACGACTTAGCAGCAGCAGCAGCAATAAGTAAATTTGGATCTCTGGTGTCTGTATTTGAAAGATGTTGTTAAAGACAGAAGAGAGGGGACTTCCTTGGTGGTCCCGTGGCTAAGACTCCATACTCCCAATGCAGAGGGCCTGGCTTTGATCCCTGGTCAGGGAACTAGATCTCATATGCCGCAAAAAAGAAGCTCACGTGCTACAATGAAGATATAAATCCCATGTGCCACAACACAGCCAAATAAATAAATAGACTTTTTAAAATAAAGGGAACAATAATTCTATAGGTACTTGTTTATGTATAGCAGTTAAACTGTTAAAAGTAGAAACAGAAAAAGCAGATAAATAATCCCATCACAGACTGAAAATTATGGGAGTAACTGAAGGCTTCATTTGTTTCTTTGTCTATTCTAGGTATATTTTATATAGGTAGATCTGTTTAATTAAATACTGAGTGATCCTTTACCCAGTCATTTTAAATTATATTTTCTTAAGAAATTGAAAAGCTATCACATGTGTACACTCAGTCGTGTACAACTGTCCATGGCCCCATGGACTGTAGCCTGCCAGGCTCCTCTGCCCATGGAATTTTCTAGGCAGGAATACTGGAGTGGGTTGCCATTTCCTTCTCCAGGGGATCTTCCCGACCCAGGGGCAAACATTTGAGCCGTGCTTTTAAAAACTCACTCATTTTTTGGCTCAGGAAGGAAGTCTGATGTCTTGTCGTGCACGGCCAGGCTCCTTTCCAAAGTCCAGTTGGTTGGATGCTAAGCAAAAACCTGGCCAGAACTCAGATCTGTAAACTTTACCACATGCCTCCAAATGGTCAGTATACAATGTCCTTGCTCTCTAATACTGCTGTTTAAAAAGTCTTCCATATTCTTTCATTCATGAACTGTTTTCCTTCTATTTGGCATTTTTTATAGTTATAATTTTGATCAATACTAAGTGGATTTTAATGTTTTAAAATCACTGTTTTTATATTATCAGGTCAATTATAGGCCTCATTAATTTTTTAAAAATTTGTTAAATCAGATATAAATCACCAAAATATCTGAGAAATGTTGATTTAGCCACTTTGTTTTATTAGGAAATTCAATACATGGTATAAAAGATAAGACTGTTTTACAAATGATGTAAAAGATATGTAGGACTCATGTAGGCTAAGTAGGTATATCTAAATGAAAAAAAAGCACTTATAACAGGAAGTTGAGAGTTTTTTTTTTAGTCTTTTTATTATTTATTTATTGGAGGCTAATTACTTTACAATATTGTGTTGTTTTTGCCATACATTTACATGAATCCGCCACGGCTGTACATGTGTTCCCCATCCTGAACCCCCACCCTCTTCCCTCCCAAGAGAGTAAATCTTAAAAGTTCTCATCACAGGAAAAATATTTCATAACTCTGTAATGGATATTAACTAGCCTTTTGTGGTTGTCATTTCACAATGTATAAAATGTTGAATCATTATGTTATATACCTGAATCTATTGTAATGTTGTATGTCAGTTATAACTCAAATTTTAAGAAACAGATAATCAGGGGACACCTAGTTACAATGGAATTATTAAAGAATGTTTTGTTCCAGCTTTGTGTTCAGTTCTCTCAAAGGACTTTTTTTAACAGATTCAGAGACGCGTGTGTCATAAATCAGAAGGCCATGAGACCTACAATCTGAGTTACTTGAACGTATAAAATCCATGAGAATAGGATCTGATATTCCTTATTATTGTATATCTAGTGTGGTATATAACTAGTGATAGGTAAATATTTCCAGTGTCTGTGTGTGTGTTTGTCTACATATGTATGTATTCATATTTGCCTAAATATATGGTTCTTTTATAACCTGATAATTTTTAGTCATTAATCTATTTTCCATTGTTACACATTTTCATCTTAACTGAAACCCATACCATATTCAAATTTCTTCTAAATAACTGGAAAATGTCCTCTTCAGGTGGTTTACATAACTAGTGTCTAAAGTGGTGAATTTCTGAATTTCTCCCTCTATATGTGTCCATTTTTGTATGTATGTATAGAAGCAATTTTAAATTGAAATATTTTTCATTATGTAGCATATTCCTCTATTCCTAAGAATATATTTTTGCCTCAAAGTATATTTTTACTGTAAATATCAATAAAATCAGGGTTTTTTTGGTTAATATTTGTCTGATGTTCTAGTCTGCTAAAACTGCCATAACCAAATACACAGATGGGTGGTTCAAATAACAATTTATTTCTCACAGTTCTAGAGGCAAAAGTCTAAGATCAAGGTATAAAGATCAAGGCAGGTTTTGTTTCTCCCGACGCCTCTGTCCTTGGCTTGCAGATGGTGCCTTTTCACTATGTCCTCACATCCTGGTGTTTCTTCCTCTTCTTATAAGGCTACTAGTCATTTTGTATTACAGTATCACCCTTAAGACTTTATTTAACCTTGAGTGAACTCCGGGAGGTGGTGATGGACAGGGATGCCTGGCGTGCTGTGATTCATGGGGTTGCAAAGAGTCAGACATGACTGAGCAACTGAACTGAACTGAACCATATATATTATGTGTGTGTGTGTAATTTTATTTATTTATTATTTTTATTTTTGACTCTGCTGGGCATCAGTGATGTGTGCTTTTTTTCTCTAGTTGCAACAAGCAGGGGCTACTTTCTAATGTTGCGGTGCATGGGCACCTCATTGTGGTGGCTTCTCTTATTGCAGAGCATGGGCTTCTGGAAACAGGCTTCAGTAGTTATGGCACATGAGCTCAGTAGTTGATGCTCACAGGCTGTAGAGCACAGGTGCATGGGCTTAGTTGCCCTATGGCATGTGGGGATCCTCCCAGACCAGGCATGGAACCCATGTCTCCTTCATTGGCAGGTGAGTTCTTTACCACTGAGCCATCTGGGAAGCCCCTTGGAGGGGATCAGTTCAGTTCAGTTCAGTTGCTCAATCACGTCCAACTGTTTGCAACCCTGTGGACTGCAGCACGCCAGGCATCCCTGTCCATCACCAACTCCCATAGTTCACTCAAACTCATGTCCAGTGAGTCTGTGATGCTATCCAGCCATCTCATCCTCTGTTGTCCCCTTCACCTCCCACCTTCAATCTTTCCCAGCATCAGGGTCTTTTCAAATGAGTCAGTTCTTTGCATCACATGACCAAAATATTGGAGTTTCAACTTCAGCATCAGTCCTTCCGATGAATATTCAGGACTGATTTCCTTTAGTATGGACTGGTTGAATCTCCTTGCTGTCCAAGGGACTCTCAAGTCTTCTTCAGCACCACAGTTAAAAGCATCAATTCTTCGGCGCTCAGCTTTCTTTATAGCCCAAGTCTCACATCCATACATGACTACTGGAAAAACCATAGCCTTGACTAGATGGACCTTTGTTGGCAAAGTAATGTCTCTGCTTTTTAAAATGCTGTCTAGGTTAGTCATAACTTTCCTTCCAAGGAGCAAGCATCTTTTAATTTCATTGCTGCAATCACTATCTGCAGTTGGAGGGGATATATAAGATCTAATATAATTTCCGTCTCTTTTTTTTCAATCTATTTATATTATTTTGTTTTATATGTTCCTTATAAACATATATCTGATTTTTATATTTTTAAATCTAGTCTAACAATCAGTATTTAAACTTGTACATATAGTCTGTACACATTTAATGCTGTTATTGATATATTTTTACTATAGGTTTTATGCTGTCTATTCACTCTGGATTTTTTTCTCTTTTTTATGTTGTTTTCCTTTCTCCTTTCCTTGATTGAAGTTTCAATCATTTACTCTTTGTTTCTTTCACCTATCCCCCTCAGTTGTATAGAAGTTATACAATGTATTTTTAGTCTTTTATGATTCCCTTGAAATTCTCCCAGGCTTAACATAAGTTATCAAAGTCTAAAGTTCATCCACAGCTTAATTAAGGCTGACGTTCATCAGTAATGCACTGGTATAGTCATCATACTGTTTATTTTATTAATCATTCTGATTGGCTAGTATCCATGATGTAATAATTGTTAAATATTTTTAATATTATTTCTGCTTTTGATTCCTCTCCATCAAACAGTAATACTAGAGTAAAGCCTAGGAACCTCCTCCAAACCTTTGTTATGTTTCAATTTTTATTTTTTGACCTATAAATAATTATTATCATAATTTTTATATTAGTCATTGTTACATACATGCTTAATGAATTGTATACATCTCTGACTTTCCTTCTGAGATAATTTTTCTCAATATATATCTTTTGGAATTTTCCATAAGTACACCTGTTTGCAGTAAATCCTATTGTTTTTATCTCAGTATATATTTTATCTTGATTCCTAAAAACTAGTTTCACAAGGTATGCATTTGTAACTAATGGATATTTTCTGTCAGCATTGTAAAGATATTATGATACTGATTCTTGGTTTACATTAATGTAGTTAAGATATCTGCCATCATTCTAGTTGCTGTTTCTTTGCAGGTGATTTTTTTTCTGTCTAGCTGCTGGTGAAATCTTTTTGTCCTGGGTTTTTACAGTTTCAGTATATTATGTATACATGTAGATTCATTTCTCTTTGTCTTGCTTAGTATGAGTAATAGTCCCTTAATGTGTATATTCCAAGTTTTTCATCCCTTCTGGAAAATAATCAGCCATTATATCTTCAAATATTGCTTTCCATTATTTTCTCTATGCTCTCTCTTTATTACACATGTTTATGATAGGGTGTCTTCCCTGGTGGCTCAGAGGTTAAAGCATCTGCCTCTAATGCGGGAGACCTGGGTTCGATCCCTGGGTTGGGAAGATCCCCTGGAGAAGGAAATGGCAATCCACTCCAGTATTCTTGCCTGGAGAATCCCATGGACTGAGAAGCCTAGTAGGTTACAGTCCACGGGGTCGCAAAGAGTCGGACACGACTGAGCGACTTCACCACCACCATGATGTACTTTAGACATTCTTACTCTATTCTCAATATCTCTTAAACTCTCTTTTAAATTTTTAATCTTACCTGTCTATGCTGTATTCCATGCACTTTTCTTCATAGCTATTTTCCAGTTTACTAATCTAACCTTAAGCGTCTGCCTCTAATGCGGGAGACCCGGGTTCGATCCCTGGGTCGGGAAGATACCCTGGAGAAGGCAATGGCACCTCACTCCAGTATTCTTGCCTGGAAAATCCCATGGACGGAGGAGCCTGGTGGGCTGCAGTCCATGGGGTCACAAAGAGTCGGACACGACTGAGTGACTTTACTTAATCTAACCTTTAGCTGTGTCTAAGTGCTGTTTTATAACTCCACTAAGTTTGAAATGTCAGCAGTATTGGTTTGGTATCTAACAGTTCTATTGAACTTTATATTTTCAAATATACCTGGTTATTTTTGCTAGTCTCTTATTGATTGTTCATTTTTATAACTTCATCTTTCATTTCTTTATAAACTTTGTCTCTAGCTATTTTATAAGCTGTTCTTTACGATTTAAGTTTTAGAAATCTAACTTGGTGGTTTGTTGTTTCTACTGACCGTTACCTCATGGTGATTTATTTCCTGGTGTCTCATCATCTTTGATTATAAGCTTATACATGTTTGATTATAATCTATGAAAATAGTACAGAAGAAAAGTTATGACCAACCTAGACAGCATATTTAAAAGCAGAGACATTACTTTGCCAACAAAGGTCCGTCTAGTCAAGGCTATGGTTTTTCCAGTGGTCATGTATGGACGTGAGAGTTGGACTGTGAAGAAGGCTGAGTCCCACTCCAGTATTCTTGCCTGGAAAATCCCATGGACGGAGGAGCCTGGTGGGCTGCAGTCCATGGGGTCACAAAGAGTCGGACACGACTGAGTGACTTTACTTAATCTAACCTTTAGCTGTGTCTAAGTGCTGTTTTATAACTCCACTAAGTTTGAAATGTCAGCAGTATTGGTTTGGTATCTAACAGTTCTATTGAACTTTATATTTTCAAATATACCTGGTTATTTTTGCTAGTCTCTTATTGATTGTTCATTTTTATAACTTCATCTTTCATTTCTTTATAAACTTTGTCTCTAGCTATTTTATAAGCTGTTCTTTACGATTTAAGTTTTAGAAATCTAACTTGGTGGTTTGTTGTTTCTACTGACCGTTACCTCATGGTGATTTATTTCCTGGTGTCTCATCATCTTTGATTATAAGCTTATACATGTTTGATTATAATCTATGAAAATAGTACAGAAGAAAAGTTATGACCAACCTAGACAGCATATTTAAAAGCAGAGACATTACTTTGCCAACAAAGGTCCGTCTAGTCAAGGCTATGGTTTTTCCAGTGGTCATGTATGGACGTGAAGTTGGACTGTGAAGAAGGCTGAGTGCCGAAGAATTGATGCTTTTGAAGTGTGGTGTTGGAGAAGACTCTTGAGAGTCCCTTGGACTGCAAGGAGATCCAACCAGTCCATTCTGAAGGAGATCAGCCCTGGGATTTCTTTGGAAGGAATGATGCTGAAGCTGAAACTCCAGTACTTTGGCCACCTCATGTGAAGAGTTAACTCATTGGAAAAGACTCTGATGATGGGAGGGATTCGGGGCAGGAGGAGAAGGGGACAACAGAGGAGGAGATGGTTGGATGGCATCACCGACTGGATGGATGTGAGTCTAAGTGAACTCCGGGAGTTGGTGATGGACAGGGAGGCCTGGCATGCTGCGATTCACGGGGTCACAAAGAGTCGGACACGACTGAGCAACTGAACTGAGCTGAAAGTGAGAAAACTTTCCTCTAGAAGGAATTGTGTTGCTTCTGCCTGGAACTATCGCTTTCCATAGCCTTGATCATTATAACTAATTTCAAAAATCTTTGCCTTGGTAGAGAAGACAATTAGGTGCTGCAGGGCCTATGACTCAGTCTAGTCACCTATTACAGCACTAATATTATTCATCCTTAGGGAAGCCTTGCCTTTCCAGCTTGTTTACAGCTCACTGCTTCTTGCTCTAACTTTACTTTTTTATTTGGGGAGGTGGTTACCTTTATTTTCTGCAAGCCCAGTATATATATATATATAGTTTTTTGTTTTTTTTTAATCTGTACATTGTTTAGAGAACCTGGTTGGTCATGTTGCTGGAAGCAGAAGTCCTTAATGTTCTCTTCAGCTGTTTCTCATCTACTTTTTAAAACATCCACTTACTTTTTAGTTCCAATTACATTTTTAAAAATTGATAGGTATTCTGTTTATTTTTTTAATCTGTTTGCGTTTTGCTCATGATCATATTTTCAGTTGTTTGTTATTTCTCTAGATCAGAGGTTCTTTATAAGCACAATTCTATCACACAGAAGATGTTTGGAAATTTGTGGGGGAAATGTGGTTATTTTCCCTCAAATGGTAGTCAGTGATAGGTAAGGGTTTTTTATTATCTCCTCCACTTTGGTCAGTAATGGGAAGGGGTAGTTAACTATTTAGGAATGTTAGATAATTTCAGTCTGTGAGACAGTCTCAGAGGACCCACACATTTTCCTACTTCCATTTTAGTAATGTCTTCTTGATAAAGAGTTTCTTTGTTTCATTGATTTAACTTCAGTTTTTGTTGAAAATCAACTGGCTGCACAAAGGTAGCATGTTTATGGATTCTTTTATACTAACCTAGTTGTCCATCCTAGTGCAAGTATCACCCTGTCTTGTTTCTTCTATGAGAGTTGGGGTTGATTTTGCCCTGGCAGGGACATTTGGCAATACCTGGAGACATGTTTGGTTGTTACAGTTGAGGAGCCAAGTTGCTCTTGGCATCTAGTGCTTAGAGGCTAGGGACACTGATAAAAATCTTATGGTATATAGGACAGCCCCCACACTAAGAATTTTCTGGCTTAATGTCATAGTGCTGAGATTGATGAACCCTACTGTATCTTTGGGCTTCTCAGGTGGCTCAGTGGGTAGAGAATCTGCCTACAATGCAAGAGAACCAGGTGATGCGGATTCAGTCCTTGGGTCGGGAAAACTTTATCTTTACAGTAACTCTTGAAATCAGGTGGTATCAGTCCTTCAACCTTGTTTATTGTTTTCAAAATTGCCTTGGATATTTAAAGTCGTGAAGTTGCTCAGTCATGTCCGACTCTTTGTGACCCCATGGACTGTAGCCCACCAGGCTCCTCCATCCATGGAAGTTTCTAGGCAAGAGTACTGGAGTGGGTTGCAATTTCCTTCTCCAAGTCCTCTGCATTTTATAGAAATTACAAATAAAGTTGTAAACTGGAAATTTGGTTGGGATTACATTTAATCTGGAGAAGGAAATGGCAGCCCACTCTAGTACTCCTGCCTGGAGAATCCCATGGAGGGAGGAGCCTGGTAGGCTACAGTCCATGGGGTCGCAAAGAGTCGGACACGACTGAGCGACTTCACTTCACTTCACTACATTTAATCTATAGATTAGTTCAGTGAGAACTTATATCTTAACCATTTTGAGTTTTTGGATTCATTAATCTGATGTATAACCATTTATTTAAGCTTTCTTTTATGTCTCTTAGGAATGTTTTACAGTTTTTAGTATTAAAAGCCTTCCACATCTTTTGTTAAATTTTTTCTTGAGTGTTTTATATATTTGGATGCCATTATATATGATTTCCTTAAATTTTGTTTACCGTTTGCTGCTAGTATGTAACAATACAATTCACTTCTTAAGTACTGTATTTATCTATTAATTCTGTTATCTTTTGTAGATTCCTTAGGATTTTACGTGTTAACAGTCATATTGTCTACAATGAAGATAACCGTTTTTTCATCTTTATGTCTTTTATTTCTTTTCTTTTTCTTGGTTTTATTTTTGATTTTTTTTTCTCCTTAGGAGTGATGGACATCATTACCCTCTCATTCTTTGGAGGAAAGTGTTCAGTATTTCAATATTAATTATTTTGTAATAATTCTTTGCCAGCGTGAGGAAGTTTGCTTCTGTTTCTAATTTCTGAAAAGTTTTAATCGTAAATGAATGTTGGATTCTCTCAAGTGCTTTTCTGTGAATGTACTGAAATGATCAGCTGTTTTTATCTCCTTTATTAATATGACTTTTAAGTCAATTAATTGACTTTTCAATGATAGTACCAACAGATAATGTATTTCTGGGATCAACCTCAATTGGTCATGATACATAGTCTTTTCTATTGCTGGATTCTTTTTGCTAATATTTTGCTATGATTTGTGTATTCATGAAGGATATGGGTATATAATTTTATTTTCTTATGTATTTGTATGTCTTTGGTATTAGGATTATTTAGATCTTATAAACAATTTCCCTCCTTATAATGAAAAATATTTTGTAATATTGTATAATTTATTTAAGATTTTTTCTTTAAATATTTGATAGAATTCACCAATAAAATCACCGGACTTGTTAAAAAATTTTTATTACTAATTCAACTTCTTTAATAGATAGAAGTGTAATAGAGAGCTCCAAGGACACAAAACCAGTGTTTTAAAATAAAAAACTGATTTTAAAAATGCATTTTTTTTAATCAAACCTGACAATCTGCTTTTTATTTGGAGAACTGAGACTATTTGTATTTAATTATTGATATAGTTAGATGTAAGTCTACAACTTTGCTCTTTGTTTGCTGTTTTCCTCTCTTTATTCATTCCCTTTTTTTTTTTTGCTTTATATTGTTTAATGTGCTGTAAAATGTAAGCACTTCCAAAAGAGTAATTTCATTCACTCCTGTGTCACGCTTTGTGCTATTAGGCCATTTATTGTCCTATTATGCCATATATTTACTTTGATATAACTTGTAAATTCCGCAATTTAGTGTTATTACTTTTGCTTTAGATTGATATTTATGTTAGAAATAAGTTTAAGAGTAGAAAATAGCATTTTATGTTCATGTACACACTGTCCATTTCCATTTCTCTTCATTTCTTTGTATAGATCTAAATTTTCATGTGGTAGCATTTCCCTTGAGCCTGAAGAAATTTTTTTCCTTTTTTTTTTTAGCATTTCTTCTTATGGAGGTCTGCTGGCCACAAGTTCTCTCAGGTATCTTTATTTTATCCTCAATTGGGAAGGATATTTAAGATTCAAAATACTCAATTGAAAGTGTATATTTTTTATCTTACTACTTTGAAGATGTTGTTTGTTATCTGGCCTCCATTAGTTCTGAAAAGGCATTAAATGTCATTCATTTCTTTGTTCCATGGTGTGAAATGTGCCCTTTTGTTCCCCTTGCCTCTATATTTGGATTTTTGGTAGTAAGTATCATGTGCTAAGGTATGTTTTCTTTGCATTTATCATGTTTGGGGTTCTCTGAGCATTTTAAATCTGTTGATCCAAGATGTTTGTCATAAAATTTAGGAAATTTTTAGCCATGATTTCTTCATTTTTTTTCCTGCTCCATTCTCTCGTTTTTTTCTGGGATGACTTACATATATAACACACTATTTCATATTATCTCACATGTCATAGACACTCTGTTCATATTTTTCAGTCCTTTATTTTATCTGAAATCCTCCACCCTCCCGCCCCACACCCTCTCTCTGGATTATCCCCGTGCATCAGTCCCTAGCATCCTGCATCCTGCATCAAACCTGGACTGGCAATTCGTTTCGCTTATGATATCACACATGTTACATTGCCACACTGCCAACCCATCCCACCCTCTCCCTCCCACAGAGTCCAAAAGGCCATTCTATACATCTGTGTCTCTTTTGCTGTCTTGCGTACAGGTTTATCATTACCATCATTCTTGCAGTCTGTTTTTAAAGTCACTGATTCTTTTTCTGAAATTTCTAATCAGTGCAATTTTTGTTTTAGCTACAGTTTTCAGTTCTAGAATTTCCA
This sequence comes from Aepyceros melampus, assembly GCA_006408695.1. NCBI lineage: Eukaryota > Metazoa > Chordata > Mammalia > Artiodactyla > Bovidae > Aepyceros > Aepyceros melampus. Next base: position 156,311 of record SJXQ01003718.1, on the reverse strand, counting down.
GTCAGTATATTTTGTTTATCTTCTTGCCAAGATTCCCTAGTTTTTAAAAATTCAGCGTGTCTTTCTTTTCCTTTATGTTGTTGAACATATTTTTCATACTTGTGTTGAGCTCTTTTATTTCCAACATTTGGGTCAGCGTCTTTTGTCTGCCTTTTTTCCCCCCTGCTTCTTTATATGTCTAGTAAATTTTTTTTTTTTTTTTTAATGCAGAATGTTGCTGCTGATAGTTGTAGGGAGTCTGGGTTTTTAACCTTCTTTATAAGATGTTGAATTTTCTTCTGGGCAATTGAATTACTGTTAGTTTTTTTTATTCTGCCAGCCTTGTTTTTATTCTAATTTACTGTAGATCTATTTTGGTTTTGTGTTTAGTCCTAGGATGCAGCCCTTCCTCTGGGGTGTGCTCCTTATTCCTAATTGTTAGTTACTGGGATCTCAATTGAATGCCCAAGGTACTGGATTAAGAATCCAGTGTGGTCTTACTACTTTGTCTCTGTAGAACTCCTGTTGTCTTACAGCACTGTGTGACCTTGGGTATCTGCTTATATTTCCACCAAATAACAGCTTCTTCTGCTGTGCTTAGTAGTCTTCACTCTGTGTATCGGGGTAGGGGATGTTTTTTTGCATAGATTTCTTCTGTCCAGTAGTCTGTTCCACAATTTCAACTGCTTTGTAAACCTTTAACTCAAATCTTTAATTCTTCTGCTTATTGACATCACTGTGCTATGCCGGGATTCTCTCTCTCTGACTCTCTTAGTCCCAAGTCCGCTTGAGAAGCCAGATCACACACGGTGCTTATACTGAATGTTACCTTTCCATAAAGCATCAGGTTTTCACTGCCTGTTGTCCCACTCCATGCCTGTAAACAGTTACCTCATATATCTTGTTCAGTTGTTGTTTACTGAAGAAGAACAAGTCTAGTGAGTCTGTCATGGTCAGAAGCCTACTGAATCTGTATAATCTTAATTTTTCTGTAACATAGAGATTTAAAAATCGCACATAGAAATTATTTATTTGGGAGTTGCAGGTTGTTTATCAGAGCTACTGTGATACTGTCTCCAGAAACAATTTTTCTATAAGCTCTCGTATTATCATCTTATTTTCCAGTTCATCAGCTATTTCTTGTCACCTGTTAAAAGGCATGGTTTCCAAGGTCTTTTTATATACTTGACACTGAATTTATGTCTTGAATTTATGAGGTAGAGTTGAAAGATGTATGTTTTCTGCTGTACTTCAGCACAATTGTCTACCATGTTACAGTATGGGGAGTGGGATACTGCGATTATAAATAAGGTGTAGCTCATTTGAAGAGTGTTATTTTCTCATATTTTATATGTTGATTATTTGCAAACCTGCCTTGATATGTTACTTCAATTACAGTCATTCCCTTTCTCCTAGTCTATAGTATATTCACACTAACTTTTTTTCTAGTATTTCCTCTGTACCTCTTTTCATTTTCCTTTGCTTGTACAGAATTGCTTCTCTTAAGTTCAAATTTATCTTTCATAAACAAGTATCATCCACTGACAGTTTTACTATGTCATCTAGTGTGGTTTTGTTCCTCCATTTTTTAATTGAAATATATATTACTTACTATTAATAACTTTTTCTCCTATATTTTATACTTTGCATATATGTATATAAATATATGGTACGTATGTAGATTATATTAAATTTCTTTCATGAAAAGAATAGGGGCATTACAAAAATATTTATTATAAAAAGTGGATATGGGCCTGATAAAAACCATTGCTTTAAACATATCAAAATGTATTTATTTTACAGTTTGAATCTAATCAATGCAATATCTGAGATCTTTGGGTCTGATTTTGCTGGCTGGTTCATGGTACCCTATTTTCCTTTTGTTTTTCATTATTTTTTTAACCAATCATATTTCTTGAACTTTTACCTATAGGAATTCTTTGGCTTCTGGCTTGAAAAAATACATTTTTTTCCAGGAATTTTTTGTGTTTGCCTGGAGACATTTGTACCAACTGGGAACCATTTTTTAAGACATGCTCGGCTCATGCCACATCCCCACATGAGCTGCAGTCTGGGTTGTGGTTATCACTTCTCAGGGGAGATTGGTTTCTCTTCCTCCCAGCATCATGTTGGGGGTTAGGAAAGTTTCCATACCATCCCCTTCTTCAGGAAAAATTTATTTTTCATTTATCTTTTCATTGTGGGTTTAGTTTTGAGGGGGTTCCGGCTCTTGGGACAGGATCTCCTCTGACAGCCCCAACTTCCGGGCAGATCCTGGAGTTTGTTTCCTCCCCTTCTGCTTCATCATCCCCCTTACAAGGTCAAAGCTTAAGGTTTGCAGGGTTCTCTGGATGCCTCCAGGGTGAGAGTATTTCAATGTTCCACTTACTGCCCTGGTTTCCTGTTTTCACTTCCTTTTTGACTTCTAAGCATTCCTTATTTTCTTTCCTGATCAGTAATGCATTTCAAAAGATGTTTTAAAAATATTTTGTCCAGTATTTTTAGTTGTTTTTGGTGGTATGGTCAAGAGTATTTTTATATGCTACTTTGAGGGGAATATAATTCGTTATGGGGTTTTTGGTATGGTTGATTCAAAAAATTTTATTTTTGCTGGTGTATTTAAAATCTTTTTGTCATATTTCTTTTTCTTTTGTAAATTTCCTGTTTGTGTGTGTGTGTGTTTTTTTCTTCTTTTTTTTTTCTCCTGCTTTTCTATTTGATTCTAGTGATTTTCCAAAAAAGTGTGTATAGCTTTGGAAAGGGCTTTTTCTCCACTCTTTGACAGACTTCTACTTCCTAAGATATGCATGTTTGACTCTCAGGAAGTTAAGTTTGATACTAGAACTGCAATTCAATTTTAGATCCTTAATTCTTTTGTTTTTATTGTATGTTCTATCAGAGGCTTCTCACTACTGCCTGATGGCTAAATCCATCAACCTATTATTTTAATACCTCATCTTATTAGCCACTTTCTCCACTACAAAACCATTTTCGTTTTTAACTGAGGAAACCCTTCTCGCCTTCCTGCTGTCAATGGAAAAAAAAATTGCACATAACTCTGAATTTTTAGGTTGTGCAATTTTTTTCAGTCAACACTGCTACCCCTTTGACAATTTCTTATTAGATACTTTGCTGGTTCTTCCACCTGAAAATTATAAATAGAAGTATCTCTGAAAACATTGTCTGCAGATCTGTCCTCACTCTTCACGTTTTGCTGGTTGACTTCTGTCCTATAGTTTAAACTACCATCTGTCCATTCAATGATGTCTGCCAAATCCATGACTTCAACCTTAGCACCTCCTCAAGTTTCAGAATAGCAGTACCTCCAAAATGCATGTCAGCTGACAGATAACTTTCAGTTCTTCCATTACAACTTCTTTGGAAACTCCTTTTTAAAAGTTACTGATTTATTTTGCTGCATTGGGTCTTAGTTGCAGCACACGGAATCTTTCATTCTGGCACACAGGCTTAGTTACCCTCCAGCATGTAGCATCTTAGTTCCCCAACCAGGGATCGAACATGAATCCCTTGCATTGAAAGGTGGATTCTTAACCACTGGACCACCAGGGAAGTCTCTGCAAACTCCTTATGTAGTGATTAGTGAAGCTTGTCCAAAAGACTTGTCAAAAGATGAGGAAATTGAGCTGAGTTGGAGTTTTTGCCCAGGAGGTGAGGCTGCTGCCTCAGGTTGTATGACAGCCTAGTAGGTGCCTCTTCCTCTGCAGTACTGTCTAGAGTACATGATAGTAACAACAGTACAGAAAGTAAGGTAGGTGGGAATGCATGCCTTTCTTTCTTTCTTTCTTTCTTTTTTTTTGACATTAGTTACTCTATACCTCACTCACTTTCATAATGATGCCCTTTTGGTACTGCTGCAGCTGCTGCTGCTAAGTCACTTCAGTCATGTCCGACTCTGTGCAACCCCATAGACGGCAGCCCACCAGGCTCCCCCATCCCTGGGATATTCCAGGCAAGAACACTGAAGTGGGTTGCCATTTCCTTCTCCAGTGCATGAAAGTGAAAAGTGAAAGTGAAGTCTCTCAGTCGTGTCCGACTCCTAGCGACCCCATGGACTGCAGCCCACCAGGCCCCTCCGTCCATGGGATTTTCCAGGCAAGAGTACTGGAGTGGGTTGCCATTGCCTTCTCCGCATTTTGGTACTAAATTCTCTCTTTCCACCTTCAGATTCCAGCAGCTTATAGTAATTTTCCTTTTCACTGTTAATTTTTTATCATGCTATTAAAAATAATACAGGGTGACTAACTTTTTATTTCACTTATAATATTTAAGATAATACTAACATGGTCGTTGCTGATTGGTAATTGAATGGAACAGGTGGGTTGATAGATGTACCTGGAATATCACTTAGAATGACCAGTCTTTGGTATGACATCATGATGGAAGACTAGAAATCTATCCCCAAATGGACAAGGTACTTGAGAAGACTGTTATAGGTTTAGGAAAGTTGACCCAAGAGTAAGCTTTATGTTTCCATTTTGCTTCTAAAGGACAAAGAGTTAGTATAGATTTTAATAATACCTTTTTCTTTTCTTTGAGGCAACCAACTAATATGACAGTAGACGCTATGAAATGCAGTGATAAATGAAGGAACTAACAGGAAAATTAATCAGTATTGGAAGACATCTGGAAACGAGGGGTCAGATGGCCTTGAAGAATGAATTGAGTTTGAGATTACAGAAAGACATCAAAGTGGAAATAATTTATGAGTGATCAGCATAAATAAAATTGCTTAAGGAAATGGATCAGTTGTTCAAAGGAGAGATGATAATAGATAAGCATACATTTAGATCTTGGTGAATCCAAGAAGATACTGAGAATAAGTTAGGCAAATAATGTCAGAAAGGTGGAAAGAAAGCCATTATAACAGTATCCTAAGAGCTAGATGAAAAACGTAGTTTCTAGAATATGCAAATAGTAAGCCAATTTGCTATACATAAAACTGCAATATACACAGATTAAAGTCTTTATAATTTTCTTCATCTATATAATTACTAATAGAATTTATTAAAACAAAGTTACTCTACGTTTGATTTTTAGGTACTCCAAGATATAAATCAGAAAAATACTGAACATTTCAACAATTATCTATATACAAGAAAAAATGTTTAGCATCTGCAACAAACCAAATAAATTTGCTAATAGCTCATCAAAGTTCAGAGTAAGAAACAGTAAAGAAAATACCAGTGGACAAGAAACGGTAAATACAAATTAAATATAGAGCATTATCAGTTCAGTTCAGTTGAGTCCCTCAGTCATGTCCGACTCTTTGTGACCCCATGAATCACAGCATGCCAGGCCTCCCTGTCCATCACCAACTCCCGGAGTTCACTCAAACTCACGTCCATGGAGTCGGTGATGCCATCCAGCCATCTCATCCTCTGTCGTCCCGTTCTCCTTCTGCCCCCAATCCCTCCCAGCATCAGAGTCTTTTCCAATGAGTCAACTCTTCGCATGAGGTGGCCAAAGTACTGGAGTTTCAGCTTTAGCATCATTCCTTCCAAAAAACACCCAGGATTATAAGATAAGCAAAATAATATTATTAGGCTATTTAGTGTGTTTTCTTCAGTATTCTTGAAAAGATATTTTAAGCTTCTCTTGTAATTCATTTTTGCCTTCTCTTACCATAACTCATGAGAACTTCAGTTCTTCTACCATTATCTCACCACCAATGAAATGAAGTGCTTCAGGAATATAATATGCAAGATAAGGGAGAGGAATTGTAACTACTGTTTATATAGAGCTTTGTAGTTTGCAAAGCATTTTAAAATATTTATCTCACTCGAGACCAACAGTGGCCATGAAAAGTAAGTGGGAATCATTATCATCTTTATAAAAGGATTCCTAAACGATGAAACTTATTTTAGATGAGGAAACCCAGAGATATTAAGTGATTTATCATGCATCATTAGAGTTGTAGAGGGAAATTCTGGGCTGTCCATTATTAAGTTTGTGGTCATGAGCAATGCATATATCAGCTTTGAAACTCAATTTTTTTTCAACTCTTAAGATGAAAGATTTAAAAATATTAAGTTATAAAATACATTTAATATTCTGCTCAGTAATCTTCTCCATTTGCTTTTGCAAGCTAACCAGTTGCCTTCCTAGATATATCCTCCAGTTTTCCACTTCCATTTTCTAATTCAAGCCATAGATTCACCTGGCGTGTTTTCTCTTCCATCTATACAAATCTTACTTATTTTAAGTAGCTTTTGACTAACTTGTTGTAGCCAAGTCAGCTCCCTTACAAAACCATTCTTATTGCTCTTAATAAGTGTGACCATGTCTCATCTTGAAAAGATATAACATTTTCTATCTCTTACACCATTTGTCAAACTCTACATTTTATTAGCCACCAGCATACCAGGAAGAATAGTCATCGCCAGTTACTCTCTGAGTTCAGTGACCTCTTGTAAAACATATTTTAGAACTCATTTTATAAATAATTTACAGATACAAAAATGAAGGGATGTTGTGAAAAACAACTGGATTGGAAATTAATAAGAATTTAAATGTAACAAACTCAAATTTTATTCCATATTTTTCTGGTGTAAAGATATATACACCCAAAATGGGCAGTATCCTTTGAATGAATGTAACTGCTCATGGATGAGCTTGGAACATAACCGTCTTACAAATAGTGATCCAGATTTCAAATATATTTCTAAGAATTCCAGCTTTTTATTACCTCTGGTTCTTCTGTACTTGTATCGTCAAAATATAGTGCTTTTAAAACTTTTATGGTTCATAGTTTAGTGGAAGAGAGTGTGGTAATTTTCCTCAGTCAATAGCAACAAAATATTCTCATTTTAGATGCTGATTAGGATGATCAGTTCAATGAGATTTTTCATTTCTGTGCTGTTTATCTCCTTACAGTCAGTGCCTTCATCATTTGTCCACTTATTAACCATATCAAGTAAATTCCCTAGCACAAACTTGATAAAAGGTGAAAAAATACTTTACATGTCCTTGTAGCAAACATGTCTTTTCAAAAAATATTACATGATTTCATCCTCCCTGAAAGACTGAGTAATAAATTTCCTTTTTGTCTATAGAACTATATTTTTCACTCATTGATTCGTAAGTTTGCTAAAATATATTTCTAGGATGTATTATGTGAGTACTCTTGATCTGAGCTTTATCTTATATGATTAATTTCATCATCATCATTACAGTCTGGAGTATTACTGTCTTTTTGTATTTGTGTTTTTTTTCATGTAAGAACTGCAGAATATCCTCTGTCAGTTTTCTTCCCTTTGCCATTATGCAAAAGGTGAAACTTTCTGAATTCTCAACTGTGTTCAGTGAAGAGGTAAAAAGAAAAAGACAACAAAAGTCCGGTCTCCTGATGTCTTTTATACCTTCTGGAAAGATCGGACAATACTTTGGACAATGCAATAACAAGGATGATGAAATAGCGATTATTTCATTATTTTATCATCCCTCTAGATGATCACATCATTTTTAAATTTCCTCCTTTATTTTCTGTGAAAATTTTAAATTCAGTATGGTTATCTGCCAATTATTAGAAAGTTATTTCATTGTATAATTAATTGGTTATTCTGGAGGCAGATCAGAATAATATAAAACAGATTCTTTGCCAACAGTTCTGGATGCCAGGTTTGTGCAGGGCAGTTGAGTGATGATTTAGTATAATTGATATTTAAGGTTATGAAATTAGAGAAGATTGAGACTCTTGAGTCTAGGTATTTAAAATCCTACCCCCACCCCCTTTTTTCATCCTCTGAGTTGCTTCTGATCTCAGATGCCCCTCTCCCAGCTTGGATGGACTCATTTCAATAATGCTTTTATGAGCGAACTAGTCCCCCTTATCCTTTGGTCCCCTCCCAACCCCAAATTGAGATAAATTTGAGTCTCTTGTGCCTACCATGGCCCACTGTGGATCTGGCAGATATTTCTCAGAGAGTATCATTAAATCAGACTGAGTTGTGCATTATGAGAGTAGAGAGAGATAGACAGTTTAAGTTGGGAAAGAATCAAGAGAAGTCAAGTCCTAGCACCGGAGATCTGTGTGCGTGCTAAGTGGCTTCAGTTGTGTCCAACTCTTTGCAACCCTTTGGACCGAAGCCCACCAGGCTTCTCTGTCCATGGGATTCTCCAGGCAGTATACTGGAATGGGCTGCCATGCCCTCCTCCAGGGGATGTTCCTGACCTAGGGACCAAACCTGCGTCTCTTATGTCTCCTGTATTGGCAGGCAGGTTCTTTTTCACTTGCACCACCTGGGAAGCCCAGCAAGTGCATGGAGAGTAATGGAGAGTTAGTTAATAGCAGAGCTAAAAACAAAAGTAGAAGTCTCCTGATACTTGCCTTGGTGAGTTTCCAGCACAGTGAATTGAGAATAGCAAAGTTATATAAAATAGAAGAGAAAAAGCATTAAGTGGCATGAAGTCCTGAAAAGGAAACATTCTAAGTCCTCTCCCCACCCTAGCTTTATTGAAGTGTAGTTAACAAGTAAAATTATAAGATTTTAAAAATGTACGTTGTGATCATTTGATATACGTATACATTACTAAAGAATTCTTCCCATCTAGTTAATTAACATGTCCATCACCTCACATATTTATCTTAATTTTTTTTTCTTGTAAGAACATTTAAGTTCTACTCTCTTGGCATTTTTCAGTTATACAGTACAGCATTATCATCTGTAATCACCATGTTATATGTTAGATCTTCAGAACTTATACCTGAGAGTTTGTGTCCTTTTACCAACCTCTCCCTATTTCCCCACCATCCAACACCTGACAACCACTTTTCTTTCTATGAGTTTGAAAATTTTTTAGGTTCCACATAAGTACTTGTCTTTCAGTGTCTGACTTATTACATTTAGTGTAATCCCTTTGAGGTTCATTTGTGTTTTTGCAAATGGCAGAATCTGTCTTTCTTGTGGCTAAATAATATTCCATTGTGTGTATAAAAATACCACAGTTTCTTTGTCCGTTCATCTATCAGCGAATGCTTAGGTTGTTTCTAAGTCTTAGCTATTGTAAATAATGTTAGAGTGGGATATCTTTTCAAGGTAAGGATTTCGTTTCCCTTAGGTCTGTACCCAGAGTGGTATTGCTGGATCCTGTGGTAGTTCTGTTTTTAATTTTTTTTGAAGCATCTCCATGCTGTTTTCCATAATAGCTGCAGGAACAGTCCCAAACTTTCTTTTTTTCACATCTTCCTCTACACTTGTTATCCCTTGTCTTTTTGATGACAGCCATTCTAACAGGTGTAAGGTGATAAACTTATTGTGGTTTTAATTTGCTTTCCCTGATTAATGATATTGAGCATCTTTTTTGTACCTGTTGGCTGTTTGTGTATCTTCTCTGGAAAAATTTAAATTTTCTTATTTTTTTCAACTCTGTACAATAGTTGGATAGATATACGTCTCAGGATCGTGAAAGAGCAAAATGTTTCAAGGCATAGGAAAAATAACATTCCTGAAGAGAAACACAAAAACTTAAATTGGGTCCATTAATCCTGAGCATTAGGACTTCCCTGGTGGTGCAGTGGATAAGAATCTGCCTTCCAATACAGTGGACACAGGTTCAGTCCCTGGTCCAGGAAGATTTCACAGGCTGTGGAGCAACTATGCTGGGTGCCACAACGAATAATAGCCCCCACTCACTGCAAGTAGAGAAAGCCCTTGCACAGCAATGAAGATTTAGCACAACCAAAACAATAACAACAACAACAACACAAAAAGAAACCTGAGGGGAGGGTTACAGTTAGTTGTGCATTTATGCATCTGATCTCTTTTTAGATTCTATGTGCTTAAAAAACAAGGTCATCATGATGTCATAATAATCTGCATCTCATGAAGGGGCTTCTATATAGATTTACTCTATGAGAATTATAGGATAGTTTTCAAAAAAGATGACATCATGACTTTCATATAGATATAAAATAAGCAAGTGTTAAAGGTTTTTTTTTTGAGTCAAATGAGGGAAACAAGCAGATGTTACAAACTTTCAAAGGAGAGTCCAAAGAACAGACACGTGTAGATGAGAAATACTGAGATTAGCGTGCAAATAGAGGCAGCACTAGCTTTTTCCACATGGGAAAGGAAAGTTAATTGAACCTGACAGGGCAGAATTTGCCGCTGTGTGGGCAAGAATAACTTTGCAGTTATCGGCAATTTAAAGAGCTGTAAGATAACTCCCACAGAATCAGAATCAGATAATCCATAATTGTGAGTGCTGCTACTGCTGCTAAGTCACTTCAGTCGTGTCCGACTCTGTGCGACCCCATAGACAGCAGCCCACCAGGCTTCCCCGTCCCTGGGATTCTCCAGGCAAGAACACTGGAGTGGGTTGCCATTTCCTTCTCCAGTGTGTGAAAGTGAAAAGTGAAAGTGAAGTCGCTCAGTCGTGTCCGATTCTTTGCAACCCCATGGACTAGACAATGCAGTTTTCCAGTGAAGCATTCCTTTTTCCTTACACATAAATTGTTTTCAGGCTTCCCAGGTAGCTCAGTAGGCAAAGAAAGAATCTGCCTGCAATGCAGGAGACACAGGCAGATGGAGGTTCGATCCCCGGGTTGGGAAGGTCCCCTGGAGGAGGGCATGGCAATCCACACCAGTATTCTTGCCTGGAAAATCCCATTGGCAAGGAGCCTGGTGGGCTACAGTCTGTGGGGTTGCAAAGAGTCGAACATGACTGAAGTGATTGAGCACACATGTATTCAATTAATTATAAAAACAAAACATATAAAGAACTTCACACAGTGTGATAAATAGCACTTTGCCGCTTGCATCTGTCATATTTTTCAATGTTTGTTCTCGAAATACATACACTTTTATAGTGAAAAGATCAAGTATTATCCAGAGAAGGTCACCTCCTTTTACCACTTCTACCAGGATATTTTTCAAGAATTTTTTTGTTAGGGAATTCCCTAGTGTCCTTGTTGTTAGGATTCTGGACTTTTACTGCTGTGACCCAATTTCAGTCCCAAGTTGAGGAAATGAAATCCTGCAAGCTATGTGGCAGAGCGGGAAAAAAAAAAAAGAGTTTTTTTGTTAGACACATAGAAAAATTCTTCAATGGCTTCATTTCTTTTGTCCCACTGAGAAGATAAACGAGATTCTTCGTGTAAACTTTATCAGCCAAATTTAAAGGATGACCAAAGGAAATGAAACTATCATTCAAATGTTAAAGGAATTGTTTCCAAGGCAAGTCATAGTTTGGCTTATAGAATTTGCAAATGTAAATTTGTTAATGGGCAGAATCTAGTCCTAATGGTTTTTACTTGTTAAGAGTATGGGGGGATGTTCCTAGTTGTCCAGTGACTGAAGTCTCCATGTTCCCAATGCAAGGCGTCTGGGTTTGCTCCTTGGTCTGGGAACTAAATCCCACATGCTGCAACTAAGAGTTCACATGGTGCAGCTAAAGATCCCACGTGCCACACCTAAGACCCAGTGTAGCCAAATAAATATAAATAAATAAATATTTTTTTAAAACAGTATTCTGGATGTGGGTAAGCAGTCCTGGCTTAGCTGTGTCCATGGATCTATCTGCCCTTCTCATACTTCATATTTTACCTCCATCCTTGGCTATTTTTGTTATAGTGGCTGTATACTCACAGAATCACAGCCTTTAAATGCTCAAATAGGGAATCAAAATTTCTTAAGGGATCAGTGAAGATCTGTAAGAATAGCTTAGAGCTTGGCCATCAATCTTTAGTCATATAAAAAGGCAGGATGACATGAAGGGCAGCTGCAACCAGTAAGGAGGAAAACAAGAAGTAGCCAAGTCGCTCAGTCATGTCCAGCTCTTTGCAAACCCATGGACTACTCCAGGCCAGAAACTGGAGTGGGTAGCCTATCCCTTCTCCAGCGGATCTTCCCAACCCAGGAATCAAACTGGGATCTCCTACATTGCAGGCGGATTCTTTACCAGCTGAACTACCAGGGAAGCCCTACATGATTTTAAGCTTTAATTTTCAGAATGAGACCTACACAGAGAGGGGATAATATCACAGTTTATGAAGGTGGTCTGAACATAGTAGCGATTTTCTTTGTTCAGTTTGCACTTACCTACATACCAACATGGTAAATGATATAAGAACTGCTGATTCTTGACAGCGCAATATTATATAGCCAGTCACAGGAAGACCAATTGGGCTGGAGGGAGAAGTGGACAGAGGTCATTTACATCTCATCTGTACTTCATTATTTTCCTCAGCAGTAGCTGGTGCTGGAACAGGAGGAGATCAAACTTATTGATCAGTAAAAGCCTTTCTTTGGTGATTTCAGCAGGATAGTTTTTAACTCCTTCTGATTCTTGAGTAGCTGTAGTGATGGAAGATGGTTTGGCACAATCTTCTTTTGTGTCTTTCACATGAATTAATCCTGAGAATGACATTTTTGGTAGATCACACCAAGCAACATGCTCTAGGGCAATAGGTCCTTTAAAATATATTTTAATACGACTTGTATAAACATTGTCAATGTGGAAAGCTTACAAGTAGTTCTCATTAATTCAGGAATATAGCAACAATTCAGTGTTAATATGAAAAATACTGATTCAGTAATAGGGAGTTGTTTTAACATTATCTTCATAGAAACTCAAACACTACCTACATTATTATTGGCACAAAGGTAATTAAGCCGTGGTAACTTCAAAGCTATAGTCAGTTTGGCTAAATAAAACAACAACAATACCTCAGTTGGCTAAAAGCAGGATTGCATCTTAATCCAGCCCTCTTTTTTGCTTCCAGCTTGCAAATAACCAGCATAAATCTGGAACTGTTATCTAACCTTATTCTGTGCAGTTCATCAGTCATGCCACTAAAATTGATTCTTGACCTCTGTACATCATTCTTTCCTTGAAATTTCTCATGCTGTCTCTTCCTTTTATGCTTTAACTGAGAAGGTGTGTGTGACAGAATAGAGCTAGTCACTTTTTAATTTTGCAGTCCTTATTTGAATACCTAAGGTGTTTTCATCTGTAAGTATTTTTTATTATGTGTTTAAATTATCTCATTGTTTTGATATTTATATCTACTTCTGTAGATAACAAATTATTATTTCACCTATCAAGTAATCATAATGAAATTCCTCTTAAATTTCTTGTGTTTCAGACCAAATGTTTAATAAAAAAATTCAATGTACACATAAAGAGAAAGATACCACTTTAGAATGATTTGTGAAATATGGCAACGATAAAAATAAAGCTAGTTTTTAGCCAGTGCCTAAAAGAAATCATGTGATGAGCAAAAAAATAACATTTATAAAAGTTGACATAAAAGCAGTGGTGGAATTGTCTTTCTTCAGGGCAAACCAGTGTTTATTTATAGCAGGTGTCATACCTCTGCCACTGGTGAATGTGAAATGGTCTGGTGGAAAGCAAGCAGCACTGGGGTTTTAAGTTTTCAGCAGGACTGCTGTAATAGATAAATGAACCAACATTTTCACATAGCTGTAATCAGATTACTATAATCTGATTTTTTTCGTCAAAGTAAATACCTAGTTTTAACCACTTCAGGATAAGATACATATTGAACGTCTGTCTTTCACTTTACTACCTGCATTAACCTTCTAAAAACACTTTATACCTAAGGTTTGGTGTGACCAGAAACAGTAGATAAATTGACCTTGGTTCCGAATGGAAACCAGCAGTGTGGATAGTTGCAGCTCTGCCACTTCAGAAATACAGTGACTTTTGTGTGTGTGTGTGTGTGTGTGTGTCTGCGTGTTGTCCTGACCTGGACACTTCTTAGCTAGGATGAGATCATGCAAGCTGTGCTGTCCGAGTGCCCACTGCATGTGAGGTTGGGTCCTATTTTATAACAGACTGTTTTGACTTCCCCAGAAATTGGAAAGCATTACGTTATCTATGTTTGAGTCTACTTTCTCCTTGTTTTTTCAGCTTTTCCATTAGCCAGAAGAGATTACCTGTGTGGCATGTTGTTTGCCACCTAAAAGAGAGATAACATTTCTATTCCAAATATAGATTTAACTTATGACCTAGAATTCATTATAATGCTCCCTTTCAAGTTATGGTACAAAGTAGCCAGTTCTCAACAAGCAGTTATTGTTTCATGGAATTGCTGCATGACTTCCAAGTACTTTTAAACATAATGAAATGAAATACAAAAATGCCTGGCTTATACTTATAAGTGATGGACGGGCCCTTACATGAAAAAGGCTCCCTTTGCCCCAATTTTTGCAGTGGTTTTTCTCTCCCTTTTCATGTCCTCAACTCTTTAAAATCTGCTGTATGTTCCGTCCCTACTTCTCTTGACCCTGCACCATCATTCATCACATGTCTGTCCCACACATTTTCCATCTTATCTTCTTGTTTTTATAAGATGATGAAAGGTTTGCGAATAGAGCTATTACTATATTTTAGCCGGTTGTCAAGATACTGCGGTACATTTTTAGCTGGTGTTATGATACAGATGACAGACCATAGCATTAATCAGAGAGAGTGTCCAAAAACTAATAAACATAAGCAATCCAAAAAGCAGTTAGGCGAAGGCATCAAACAAGATTTCACACACACACACACACACACACACACGTATATATTACTGTTTAGCTAACTCTTCACATACATTTCATTAGTATGAAGTGATACTCATCATAGATGTTCTTAAGTGTTTGGGGTTTTTTTTTTTTCTATTTTTCATATGTATTTATGAAAGTGATTGCTTGGGTATTGTAAGCAATTAAATCCACTGACAGACAAGGTTATCTAGATAATTATATCTAGATATAACGGCCAAAACAGTCTGTTATAAAATTAGGACCCAATCTCACATGCAGTGGGCACTCTTGACAGCACAGCTTGCATGATCCCATCACAGCTAAGGTATCTAGGTATCTAGAATCAGGTGTTAAAAAGAGGTTCAGTTCAGTTCAGTCACTCGTCGTGTCCAACTCTTTGCGACCCCATGAATTGCAGCACGCCAGGCCTCCCTGTCCATCACCAACTCCCGGAGTTCACCCAAACTCTTGTCCATCGAGTCAGTGATGCCATCCAGCCATCTCATCCTCTGTCGTCCCCTTCTCCTCCTAACCCCCAATCCCTCCCAGCATCAGAGTCTTTTCCAATGAGTCAACTGATGCTGAAGTTGAAGCCTCAGTACTTTGGCCACCTGATTCAAAGAGCCAACTCATTGGAAAAGACCCTGATGCTGGGAAAGATTGACATCAAAAGGAGAAGAGGGCAGCAGAGAATAAGATGATTAGACAGCATCACCAATTCAGTGGACATGAGTTTGAGCAAACTCTGGGAGATAGTGAAGGACAGTGAAGCCTAGTGTGCTGCAGTCCATGGGGTCACAGAGAGTCAGACACAAGTTAGTGACTGAACAACAATACCATCTATTATACATTTTATTTATCTTTAAGTTTAAAAAAAAACAGAGTAGGCAGGAGTAATTTTATCAATGGCAGTCTTTTAGGTGAAATGTAGTTTAAATTTTAGAGGTTTTAAAAATTCCATGGCTAACATATTTTATAAAAGCAGAGATCTTTTTATTATGTTTATATTAATTTTGTATGTAATAGCCAACAGAATTTGGCCATTAGAAATATTTGCAGGAATATCTCTATAGGAAACAAGTTTATATGGTTTTGAGAATTATTATAGATGGAGGCAACAGAAATGGAGAATTAAAAGAATTATTATGAGAAGTCAATAAATATTCATTGGTGATAATAGTGAAATTTAGACAAAGGAGCAGTTGATTCAATGGCTGTAAATTATCACCTGTTTTGATGATATGGGTGCATACACATTTAACGCATAACGATGAACTAAGAATTGAGTAATGGCCTCAGAAACAGAGAACCTACTTTGGAACCTAGACTCCATAGATTTTCGCAGTCTTTTCCTACCAAAATAAGCAGGAGACTTCCCTGGTGGCTCAGATGATAAAGAATCTGCTGCAATGCAGAAGACCCAGGTTTGATCCCTGGATTGGGAAGATCCTCTGGAGAAGGAAATGGCCACCCATTCCAGTATTCTTCCCAGGAGAATGCCATGGACAGCAGGGAGCCTTTTGGGCTACAGTCCATGGTGTTGCAAAGAGTTGGATATGGCTGAGCGACTGACACACACAGTGATGATAAAAAGATGTAGGTTTTTGTGCTGTTAGAATCAGAAGTTTCAGGGAATCATTTTTAGTTCATAGTAAAGAAACAAGATCCATACATAACCTTTTTCCTCTCTCCCCTCCTCCTTTCTGCCTTCTTCCTTTCCAGGCATCAGTGAACTGTTGAAACAATGTTTGGGGAATATTTGGTGTTCAGTTTTGAACCACATTTCTTGTGGTTGGGATTACGAGGTGATCTCTTGGTTAAAGTTGTCAGTGGTAAACTCAGGTTTGTATATAGCGGTGGTTCTCAAGTAGCTGCTCACTGTCAACAGGGAAGTTTTTTTAAAAGTATTGATTCCTGGGGTGTGCCTTCAAAGATTCTGATTTATCGGTCTGCAATAGGACCCCGGCAGAGGTATTTTTTAAAAAGCTTCCAAGGTGGCCCTAGAATTGCTCATGTGCAAGTTAACTGTTAGATGACTGATAATAATAATGGTCAAATTATAAAATGGAAATGCAGCTTTGTAATTGCTCTTTTTCCTTTTTCAATTGTACAAATAGTTATAAATTTTCTGGTGGTTATTTTAAAAAGAAACTATAAAAAACTTATGGAATTCTTATATGAAAGTTCCCCTTCACCTTACATCTACTCTCTCCAGATATAACCACTTCCAGTGGTTTTCTGTGCATCTAAAAATGCATACATTTACCTGTATATAGTGTTTTTGAAACATAAAGATCATACCTTCTTTTATGTATTATTATGTGGTTTGCTTTTTCACTTAAATTATCTTGGCGATCTTTCCATGTCAATACATAGAGATCTACCTTATTTTAAAAAATATTCTTTTACTTCATTCCTTTTAATATTGTAGACTGTTTCTCAGTATATGGGCTTAAATTTCTTTCTCATTTTCACATATCTAGCTCACTGTGACAGAGCAAAGATTCTATAACCAGACTACCTGGTTTTGACTATAAATATTTATTCTTGTTGTTGATATTATTATCATTTTAATTTTTCAATTTTTTACCAGTATGGACAACGCTGTAGTTAATATTTTAGTACCTAGATCATTGTGCTTATCAGTGAATATTCCTGAAGGGCAAATTCCTAGAGTTAGAGTTGCTGGCTTAGAGAGGATACATATTAATATTTTGAATTATGCTATCACATTTTCCTCCAAGAGCAATTCATATTTGCTTCAGCCAATAGACTCTCATTGCAGTTTGTATTTCCAGGCCTGAATACATTGTTTATATCACCGTGTGATCGCATGGGCACTACAGTGGGAACTACAGCATGGGAACTGCAGTTCCAACTACAGTGATTGGAATTCATTTTCTTTATTTTGGCTGGAATTTCTTTGAGTTACTTTAATAGCTCTGATTATAGGTTATTAACCTGAAGTTCCAACTTTTGGTCTTAAACATATGATTAAGAAGAACAGAAAAATTATTTACTGATTTTTTTTTTTTTTAGACAAAAACTTTGGACAGTAGGAGTAGAAAATACAAGAGGAGTAGGAAAAAAAAACTGGGCGTTGGCAGTCAAAAGTCTGGCCTGGATTAGTTGCTGCTTTTCATTTTATAGATGGAAAGAGAAGCTCACCTGCCCACAGCACAGTGACAGAACAATAATAACCAAGTCTCAGGAAAAATCGACTTCAAATCTGTGTGTGTGTGAATGTTTTAAATTCAAGACCCTGTATTTTTTAGATTACATGTGATAACAGTTACATCAATATTGTTGGGTATAATGTTTTCATATAATGAAAATACAGGTGAAATGTATTATTTTCAGTTAAAATTTCCTTCTTTGTGTACTCTTTGAGACTTGGTTTTCTCATCAATGCATTGTTTTACTTTTTTAATAAAGAGCAGCAAGCTGTAGTTTTTGAAGGACTTTTTATTCATTTGTTTGTTTCTGGCTGTACTGGGTCTTCACTGCCGCACTGGCTTCTCTCTAGCTGTGGTGCTTGGGCTTCTCGTTGCAGTGGCTTCTTTTCTTGTGGAGTGTGGGCTCTAGAGCGCACAGACTTCGCTTGTGGCAGGCGGGCTCAGTAGTCGCAGCTCCCAGGCTCCAGAGCACAGACTCAATAGTTGTGGTGCATGGGTCCAGCTGCTCTGTCACTTGGGATCCTCTCAGACCAGGGACCACACCCATGTCTTCTGTATTGGCAGGCCAGTTCTTTACCACTGAATCATCAGGGCAGCCCTGATAGGATGTTAATATTATAGAACCTATTTCATAGGGTTCAGGGGAGAATTCAGTTTTATTTTACATATTCAAAACCTTTTGCACAGTGTCTGGAATGTAGTAAGCTCTTAATAAATCAAACTTCAGTATTCCTATAATTATCACTTTAACTCTTTTAAAGTGTGTTCAGCCTTGCTGTGACCGATGCAATCTGTCCACCCCTGTACCTTCTGAGGGTAAGAGAGGCAGATTCCTAGGTCAACCTTCCAGAAGACCCCATTTTGTCTGAAAGTTTCCCGACAACCTAAATTCACAACTAGGTAAAGCTTATTCACTCCATAGGACCCCCCCAAAATACCAAGAGGAGAGTTAGAAAATGTTGATGAACCACATTTCCTGACTTTTCTTTACCTCTCTGGACTTCCACTTTGAAATTTGATTGATCTTTTCTTTCATCTCTCTCTTCAAGGGATTTTTATGTACTCCTTTCCTGTATTTATCCCTCCTTCCTGCCCTATTGCCTGCACTTTTCCCAGTTTGTTCTCTTTCACTGAGACTGCCTTACTTAGGTTCTCTCAACATTTCCTTCCTGTTTAGAAGCGTACAGATCACTGTGTCCTTATCTTCTTTTTCTCTTAATGTTCATTTATTTGGCTGCACTTGGTCTTAGTTGTAGCACATGGGATCTTCAGTTGCTGCGTGTGAACTCTTAGTGCAGCATGTGGGATCTAGTTCCCTGACCAGGTATCAAACCCGGACCCGCTGCACTGGGAACGTGGAATCTTAGCCACTGGATTGCTAGGGAAGTGCTTGTATTATTATCCTTAATGCCTCCCTCTTAGCTCTCAGAATATGTTTCTATATATCTTCTTATTAAGACTTTCAAATATTTAGAAGCACCTACATTGTTTTGTTTTGATTTTTTCCGTTACATTTTTAGACAAACAAAACTGGATTTCTGTCTATGTAGTGTCACTCATTTTTTAAAATCACCTTTGGGACTTGTTTTAATGCTCGCATCATAACATAAAATTCATTCAAATTAAACTGATTTGGAGGGGTTGCGAGAGTGAACAAAAGAGACTGGTACCATGCAGAGCTTTGTAGAGAGAACATGGTGTGATATTATTTGTGAGCCGTTCCATTTTGGTGTCAGTCCCTAAGGAAGGAAGCGGTTTCCTAATGGGGTGTGATCTGGACTCTTAGGAAGAGTGATTGGCGTTGAATGATTAAATAGAAAAGGAGAATACATACCACTGCTCCTCTTAAAAGCTAAGCACATATATACTGAATGCAAGTCTTTTCATCATGGAAGGCAGTCTGGCCTAATCATAGGACAAATCTGAAAGCTAAAGGAGTGAATTAACTATGCAGATCAAAATACAAGGAAACCAAAATGATGCAGTGTCCTTAAAAGTAACTTTCAGAACCCAAATAAATGTAGTGGTAAAGGGACATATGGAATATAATGGAAGACCCCATCTGAGGAGAAATGGAATCCTGACATGAGGCCCTTGGTAAATGAGCGGGCAAGTGGCTCCCTGAATTGGATAACAGTGTGCATTCCACAGTGACTGATGAAATTGATGTGTCCGTGGGAGAGCAGCTCTATTACTCAGCCTTCAACCTATTTTCTCTCTCCCCAGAAATGAGCTCCTAAGTGGGTGTTATCCTCAAGGAAGTGAGTTTAATTCAAAAGGAGGTATTTTATAGATGGGCAAATTTAAGAATTCACTTGCGCTTATAGGAGAGAAGTATGTGGAAAAGCATTATTATAAGTAATGAGCTTATACTTCTCAAAGATGCCATTTTAGACTATATTTGGGGACCCTGAATATGAAGCATTAATGAGTAATTTTTATTGTTTAATTTTGCATTATCTCTGAGAAATTACCACCAAAACAATGTTGAATCTGCTTTGTAATAGTTCATTAATTTATTATATTAAAGTGTAATAATAAATAATTTAATCCTAAAAAGTAATTTTTTCCCTTTAATTTTTGAAGATATACTGTTGTTTCCTGACATAAGTACTTGTTAATTACTGAAAAAAATAAAAGCCCATCTTGTGATTCCATTATTCTAAAATTTACAAGGTAATATTGATAAATGGAGAAGCAGGGTGTTCATTATCCTAGTTTTTGCTACATTAAAAAAAAACAAACTCACTCTATAACTTATTTTAGAAGATAAAATATATATTCCTAAATATGATTAGAATGATCAGTTCAGTGAGATTTTTCGTTTCTGTGCTACTTATCTCCTTTCAGTAAGTGCCTCAGCATTTTTCCACTTTCGAACCGTGTCAAGTAAATTCACTAGCACTAATTTGATAAAAGGTGAAAGAATACTGTTGCATGTCCTTTTAGCAAACATGTATCATCAAAAAATATTGCTTGATAACATCCTCCCTGAAGAATTAACTAAGTAATAAATTTCCCTTTTGTCCATAGACATATTATTCACTCATTGATTCTTGAGTTTGATAAAATATATTTCTAGGATATAGTATGCAAAGACTCATAATCTGAGATTTAGCTTATGTGATTAATCATCACCATTAGAGTCTGGAGTATTACTATCTTTTTGTATTTGTATTTTTTTTCCATCTAACAGTTGCAAAATGTCTTGTCAGTTTTTTTCTCTTTGCTATTATTCAGAAAACAAAAATTTTTGAATTCTTAACTGTGTTCAATAAAGAGTTAGGAAAAAAAAAACAAAAGTCCTGTCTCCTGATGTCTTTTATACCTTCTGGAAAATAAGACAGTAGTTTGGGCAGTGCAATAACAAGGATGATGAAATAGCCATTATTTATTTCATTATTTCATCATCCCTCTAGATGATCACATCATTTTTAAATTTTCTTATTTTTTTCTATGAAACCTTTAAATTCAATATGGTTATTTGCCAATTATCATAAAATTGTTTAATTGTGTAATTAATATATTACTCAGGAGGTAGAATAGAATAATGTTAAACAGATTTTCTCTGCCAACAGCTTTGGAAGCGCTAGGATTGCATGGAGCAATTGAGTGATAATTATTATATAATTTCATTATTAATAATTGATAATTATGATATAATCTCAATTCCAGAGATTCTTGGAATTGAGATTATATAATTGATATGGTAATGAAATTAGAGAAGATCGAGACTATTGATGCTTCTGGTCTCAAGAGTCTCCCCAGCTTGGACTGGCTCATTTCAATAACGCTTTTAAGAGCAAACTAGTCTCCCTCATCCTTTTTCGCTTCCCACCATCCACCTTCCCAATTCCAACTCTAGATGAATTTGGATCCTTTCTACCTCCATTGCCCACTACAGGACTGGCAGATATTTCTTGAAGAAAGTCTTAAAATCAGAATGAGTTGCACATTATGAAAGTAGAGAGACACCAAGATCATAGATAAAGTTGGAAGAGAATCAAGAGGTATCGAGTCCTAGCACCGTCTTGCAAGTGAGATGCAGAGTTAGTGAATAGTAGAACTAAAAATGAGTAGAAGTTTCCTGACCTTTGTCTCAAATGAGTTTCTATCCCAGTGAATTAAGTAGCAAAGTTATATAAACTAAGAGAGAAGAGAAAAAGTGTTTAAGGTGGCATAAAGTCCTCTAAAGGAAACATTCTAAGCCCATCCCCACCTCAGTTCATTGTAGTCAACAAGTAAAACTACAAGATTTTTAACGTGTACATTGTGATGATTTGATATATATATGTGTGTGTTTTGAAAGAATTCCTCCCATCTAGTTAATTAACAGGTGTCCCAGGTGGCTCAGTGCTAAGAATCTGCCTGCCAGTACATGAGATGTTTGTTCAATCCTTGGGTTGAGACGATCCCCTGGGGAAGGAAATGGCGTACCAGCTCCAGTATTCTTGCCTGGGAAATGGCATAGAGAGAGGAGCCTGATGAGCTATATATATATATAGTCCATGGGGTCCTAAAGAGTCAGGCATGACTTAGCGACTGAACAGTTACAATAACAACAATCCTACATATGCTTCCCAGTAGGTTAATAGTAGCTTGTTTTGGAAATACTTGGTAATATAAGTTACTAACTTTCTCGTCTCACACACACTAGCTGGCTAGTTAATTACAATTAACTCTTGTCATGATCTTAAGCTGATTCCGAGAGTTACCACCTATTTTGCTTTGATTTGTAAAATGACCTATTGTGTGTATTTCATGATGAGAATTAATGGAATCATAAATGTATTTGGAAAATAAATTTAGAATAGAAAAACCCTTAAAACTTTTCATTTGTAGACAAATTTTATATTATGTAACTAAGTAGATTAAAAACCTTCACAAATATAAAAAATATATTTTCTGTTGATGTTCTATTGTTTTTAATATAAAATTTTAAAAGAAAGTCTGATTGAAATATATCTTCCAAATAACTTTTAGAATCTTAGTCAAAAATTCAAACATAGTACAAGCTGTGCCCCCAGTGTGCATTCATTTATTAATTAAAGATGGATTTATATTTATCTCAATTTAGAATTTACCCTGAAGGAAAACTTAATTTCTTACAGAAAGAAAGTTTTTCTGGTTCCTGAACTAGCATCAACTTTTATTAATCTGACGTAGGTATCTATCTAGAAGCTTTCTTCCATAGCATTCTTCTGAATCAGACACTTTCTATTTTGCTCTAATACTACTTGGTAATTTCCCAGATACTCACCATAGATGTCTGACTTTTTATTTATCAAATTTCGCTGCACTCATTTGTGCAAAAGGAAAAAAAGTCCTCCAGTTCAACTAATTTCCATAGCCAAAATAACACCCAAAGAAATGTTAAACTCAAAAATTTAATTTGCTCTATAATTTTTCCATTTGCTGATTGAATTGGTGTTGCATTTTAGTCAACTGCTGGGTTTTAAAACTTTTTTTCAAGCTAGCTGGTTGTTTTTTGTTGAACGTGGCTGCCCTCTAATGGACTAAACTTCCTTTACAATAACCTGACTCAAATCTAAAGGAGTCATTTATCTGTGGAAGTGATTAGTCTTTCATGCTTTCAGATTCTGGTTTTTCATTGATTTTTGTGTTTAGTACAACACGGTTTTGTGTGTGTGTGTGTGTGTGTGTGAAGAAGGCATACTGAAATCAGCTGATCTCTTTGACAGTCTTTATATTTTAGCATATTTTTGATTTCTGACATATTTTATGATATACCTGCTCCTGCTTAAGATGTTTTTCATTGTTCTTGCTGCAGATGCTACAACTGTGGTGGCCTTGATCATCATGCTAAGGAATGTAGTCTACCTCCTCAGCCAAAGAAGTGCCATTGCTGTCAGAGCATCACGCACATGGTGGCCAACTGCCCCCACAAAACTGCGGTGCAGCCGCCGGCCAGTTCTCAGGGAAGACAGGAAGCGGAGCCCCAGCCATGCACGTCGGCGTTCCCTCGGGAGGTGGGGGGAGGGCACGGCTGTTCATCATTTCAGGAGGCAAGGCCCGAGCTCTCAGAGTGGCCAGGCAGGTCCCCTCCAGAAGCTTCCTCCACCAAGTCGTCTGCAGCACCGGAAGAACAAAGCAAAAAGGGGCCTTCCGTTCAAAAAAGGAAAAAGACATAACCCTTCCTTAACGTATCATTTTCTCTCCCCGGTTGGGAAGTCTACCTCATGCAAATTCAGGGGAACAGTATTTCACATACAGCAGCTGACCTGGGATTTTTAACTACTGTTGAGGAACTGTGAATGTTTTTAAACAGACAAATCACTCTAAGCGAATTACCTTGGAGCAGGGTGTCATGTGTTATGTGACTCAGAGAATGAGATGCTGTTATCTGTATGTACACGTGTGAGAGGGAGCGAGCCTGAGTCTGTTGTGTGTGTAGGAGGATTTTCTTTAGAATGTAGACATATATATAAAGAGGGCTTGTCTTTATATATGTGTGTATGGAGATAACAGGCACACACCCTCCCTCACAGAATTGGACATCCCGCAAGAATTGAAAACCCTCAGTGAAGCATTTTTAGATGGTTTTGAAAATAACCCTTGGAGTTTTTCTTGAAATACCATTCCCTTTATATTACATTAGAGAAAAAAAAAGACTGTTACCTTTTATGTGAACCAAAGGATATACTTCAGATCTCAGAGCTGCCAGTCATATGGTACTTAAGGTTTTTAAAACATCAGTCCTCCCGAATTTGGGATTGCCTCTTTTTCTTGGTATCTGTACAGTGTATCCCCCTACCCAACCCCTTTTCAAGGCAGTACCTTAACTCCATATGCCTCTGACTGCCGTTTAAGCTTTTTTGAATCTTTTTTGAAACCAGAAAAGACAATGAATGTGTAATCTCTGTGCCGATATTTCAGTGTTTTCAATTCCAATGTTTTGATTGTAAATTAGATGCCTATTCAGAGAAATGAAGGGGGAGGGCAATGTATAAATGTAGTGATGTGATTGTTTTCAGTGGTATTTTGATACCAGCTCATTGTAATCTCTTAACTGTTGTGAGGTTTTTGAGGGACTGTGGCGCCAGCAGCTCCCCTTGACTAAGTCAA
The DNA here is from genome assembly GCA_006408695.1 of Aepyceros melampus. Classification (NCBI taxonomy): domain Eukaryota; kingdom Metazoa; phylum Chordata; class Mammalia; order Artiodactyla; family Bovidae; genus Aepyceros; species Aepyceros melampus. Next base: position 131,557 of record SJXQ01003718.1, on the reverse strand, counting down.
TCCTTCTAACCATCACTTCGAGCAGGGGCCTCCTTGTTTACTACTGAAGACCTTGGAGGAAAACTCCAGACATTGGGTGTATGTTTTTGGTGGCTGTTTTTATTCCCCCTGGAGAGTTACCTAACTTGTTTCTAAAACAAACACACAAAACAGCACAGTCAATTGCCAGGGTTGAGAATGAATATTGAGTGGATGCTCACAATTGCCCATGATGTATGACCTTGAATAATATGAAAAAGCATCATGTTTGGTGGCAGGCGACTAGAGTGATGAGCCTGGGGAGAAAGGTTCCCAAACCTCTCCTACTAGAGAGCGGAGTGTTTTTTATACAATATAGTTGTTTTACGAGAATTCCCTAATGACTGCTACTGAAGGGACGAATATGGGAGGTTCGGGAGGAGCATTCAGTGATGGAGACAGAGACAGGAGTGTCAATGGCTAGGGGCCAACCACAGTATTGATCCCTTCAGCTTCCAGTCATGAAAAACACTCATTTTGCTGTCATCCTGGTTCTAGATCTTATGGATGAATTTTGGGAACATCTCCAAGAAGGTACCAATTAGTAGTAAGGCTTAATATTGGCAGTAAATAGAGTCTTGTATGAGCCTGTTGGTGTAAGCTCAGATAATCAGAAACAGAAAATAGCATGATTCAAATGAGACACGTTCTGCTGAACAGTTTCTGCTCCCTCCCAACTTGTCCTGCCGAGGGAGACTTGTACGGTTTTGCCCCCGTTTCAGCAAGCAAGCCACGCGGAAGGAGAGCAAGCGAGCCTGGGGCTGGGCCACCAGCCCTTCCCAACTCAGCTTGAGTTGACAGTGTTTGTGAGAGTCTCCATGGGATGTACTGAAATCTCAGTATGCTGTGATGCAAAGCTTACCTTTGACGATATTGAATGTGATAAATAGCTATAGAGAAGTACTTCCTTGCCTTATGTGAGGAGTGTAAGCTTATTTAAATAATGTAGACAAATCAAAGTGGCATTGCTTAATTTTTAGCAGGTATAATAAGCAGGTTAACGGTAAAAATGCAAAATGTAATAAGTCACTTTGAAAATTCAAACCAAAGTTCCTTGACCTTATTAGAAATAGGAAATTATGGACTTGAGAATTGGACATTCCCTGTTTACATATAAAAAGTTCAGAGCTGAGATCACGATTTAAAAAAAGAAACATTTTATAACTGTGGACCTTATGGGTGCAATTTGAAATCACTTTTCAGCATCTCACCAGACTGAACTAAGCACATACCAAACCTATCTTTGATGAAAAGTTGGGGTTTATTTTTTATATAAGAATATTATCACTATTACATAAACATACTCAGGACAAAGAACTTCACTCAGGGAACATACCGTATAATATTGTTGTTTCTTTACAGAATAGTCTACAGTCCTGCTTACTCAAAACAAACCAAATAACTTAGACCTTTATGTAAGTATTATGTACTGATGTCAGTAATAACTACCTCTGAGTTTGACGTAGATCAAAGTGTCCAAATATCAGTTATCAGCTCTCCTTTTTTAATTTCATGTGAAAGTTACTCAAGGAGGCTTCCTCCACTCCTTTCAGATGTGAATATCACCACCATAAGCACAGTGTCCATTTACATGGGTGAACTACTATGTTTACAGCGAAAGGCTACCTCATAGTCGACGCATCGCACTCCTTTATGCTGCTCCAGCCTTACAGTGGCTGACCATCCTCTGGTACAGAGTCTTTTTATCTGGAGTACAGACAGCAATTTGTAACTGCATGTTTCTAACAAACACTTGTGAGTAATGAAGCATCTCATCTAGTTAACGAAGTCTTGGAGCATTTCCTTCAAGTGACCATGTATTTAAAGACATAGACTCTTCTACTGAAGCAAAACAGAGCACACAAGTCAATCTTTGAAATAGCTGCTTTGCCCAGAGGTCGGTGGTGGGAAGAAGTCAGAAGTGAGGTTGCTTGTATGAGTGTATGTGTGCTGGGCAAAAGTATCAAAGATGCCAATCTCCTTCGTTTGTGTCTGCTGCGCTGAGGCCAAGTGTTTGCAGCATTGTTGTCCAGGCACATAATTAACAGCACTGGCTGCCAAGGAGTGAACATACAGTGGACGTGCAATGCCCTTTCTAGCTACTGAGGGGTAGGATCTGTGTGAAGCATCAGTTTACTGGAGTTGCTAATGGGTTGGGCAGGAGGTCTGTGAAATAGTTCCCCTTTGACCTCTCCCCACCCACGTCAACACAAATGTAATTCCTAGAAAAAGATGCACAACCAGTCTCCTAGCCCTGTGAGCTATTCATTGCTACGTGGCAGATTATAGTAGAAACATTTTTATACTTGCATTTTTCGTCTTTACTAGAAGACTTTGGATGTATTTTTACAGTTGAAAGATTTAGAAGATTTTTACCTGCTTATAACTTGGAAATTTGGCGTGCAATGTATGGGAAAAGATCAAGAAACATCATGTTATTAGCGTTGGTCCATCTACAAATAAATATAAAGGTGTTTCTATTGCCGATATATATATTTTTTTTGGCCCAGTTTTATTTTGCACCAATGTGGCCCCAAGTTACTGCTAGTTGTATGTAGTTTGTGAATAGGAGCCCATAAGTGTTAATAGACTTTGTAACTTTCACTGTAAGATGAGTTATACAGGACATGGAAAATCTCATTAAGTCTTAAAGATAATTTAAATTAATTTATCTGTTTTCTCTAAGAATGTTTATCATAAAATATATATGTGTATTTCCCCTTTGGTTATAAAATTTGGGAAAGTGTGTACACGTGCAGCTGCACGGACTTTTAATTTTCTAGATGTCTTAATGAGATTTATTATGTTTTAGGGAAGAACAACTTGTTACAAGCATCAAATTCTGTCTTACATCGCTGTCAACAGCCTCTTTCAGATGTGGTGGTTGTGTGATCTGTGTCATAGTTCAGTTAGAGTGAGAGGTTGGCCTCTGAATCATTGTTAAATTGTCTGTTTGGAGCAAAGCTGCAAAGTTATGGTCAAGTACTGTACAGTGAGAAACTATTGCAACATTGAATATATCTGTGGCTTCACATGTGTGAGAGTTAACCAGCTTGAAAATGATGGTGTTGACTACCTCTTGAATTACTTACAGCTACCAACCACTGGCACCCACCACCAGCTGGCTTTAATTAGTATGTATTGCTTTTTTGGTATTAACAACTTTAACCACAATAGAGACCAAAGTGAACACTGATTTCTATATGACTTTACTATGGTGTTTTATCTAGTGTTTTACAATTATCCTGTGTAGTCTTTAGATGACCTCATTGTCCATTTTGGCTCATGTTGTTTACAAGTGAAAATATAAAACACTTGAACTGTATGTTTTTAAAGGACAAAAAAGGAATAGATGGTCGGAATGGCGTTTCACTTGTGTACAGTCATCCGATGGACTACAAGTACTGTTTGCCTTTCTGTAGACCGTGGATTTTATATTATCATCTCATGCCTAGTGTCTTATTCTGTCAATTATGGATATTTTGAGGTTTAAAGAAATTACTTGATTAAAAATAAAACATATAACGTTGGCATTTATGATGAGTGTTGGAGAGTTTTCATGATTTGTGTGATGGCTAAATTTAATGAATGGGTAAAAAGGCTACTTAGTATTTACACCAAAATGAGTATCAATTAAATACATCTCAAATTGCAGTGATTTTAAATATAAAACTTAGCTGTGACAGTACAGATGGTGAATAAATTCCACCTGAATGAAGGAGAAAAGGTGGGTCCTGTCCTCAGTAGGAATCATCCTGTGTCAACCAGCATGGACTTGTGCAAGCTTAGTAATCGAGACATACTTCCTGGGGTCAGGAAAAGTAGCCTGGAGCAAAAGTGTTCACACCCTTTTGGAGAAACCATTTTAGAATTTTCCTGCAATTTTTTCCCAAGGATTTAAGTATTTGAAAACAATCAAGGACATGTGACACCAGTACCAAATATCTAAGCTGTAAATGTAGATTTGATATACTCTGCAACCAACTTTATAAAGCTGCTGAGTTCTATAAATTGACCAGCCTCACCATCACACAGATTTTCATTTCCAGTCCGTACGTGGATGATTCACTTTTTCCCCGCTGTGGTCTACTGAACTCTTTTTACCTTTTAATTATGGTAAAAAGCGGAAAACATAACATCATTTATCATCTTAACCATTTTTAAGTGTACAGTTCAGCAGTGTGTAGTATATTCACCTCGTGCAACAGTGAGTGATGTGAAGGGCTCGATCATGAATGCTCATGAGAAGCTTATTAAGTAAACATTTCAACATGTTTACTTTCACTGATTATTTAAAATAGCTTTTTGTTAAAAGTAGTGCTGTACTTTACTGCAGAAAATATGGAGAACTTTGAAAGAAAATGATATATAATCCCATCACTTGCATTTTATTCTAAATTTAAATTTTACAATTTCCAATATGGACAACCTTTTAAACACATAATCTTATCACCTATAAATAACCATTAACATTCTTCATTGTCTTTTTTTCAATAAGTTACATACAGGTATTTTAATATGAAATTATATATGGTTTGCAACTTTAACAACATATTGTTTGTCACATCAGTAAAAATTATTCAAAATCAACATTTTTGATGAGTGCAGGTGTGGTTTGAGGAGGTGAGATTCAGTGGGCAGGAAGATGGGCTTGGTTTGGGAGGCTGAAGAAAGAGAATCTGGGACAGAAGAAATAGCATAAACAAAAAGTCGGGATCCAATCGAAGCAGGGCATGTTTAATCAACCGGTAAAGAGATGAATTTGGTGGAAAGAAGTATTTTTTAAAGTATTTATTTGGGTGCACTGAGTGTTAGTTGTGGGATGTGGGATCAAGTTCCCTGACCAGAGATCAAACCCTGGATCCCTGCATTGGGGAGGGGCAGGGGAGGGGGCAGAGTCTTAGCCACTGAAACACTGGGGAATTCCCAAACAAAGCATTTTAAAAAGCAACATTTTGAATGTAGGAGAGGGCCACTGATGCAACCGGGAATGTGAGGGGTGTCCAAGTTTGCAAAGGGAAAAGCCTGAGAGGTGAGCACGTTTGCCCCAGGCTTTTCCCCTGTGGTCACCTCCTAGGTCTTGGAAGTGACACAGGGTGGCAGACCACACCAAAGGTGGCAGTCTCACTGAGCTGAGGAAACAAAGGCAGGGCTACCGGAGCAACACAAAATGGAAGGATAAATCCCAGAGATGAAGGCTCGTGAAGAAGGGAGCCCCCAAAATCTTCATACAGATTCCTTCCAAGTCATCGACAATCTGCAGATCCAGCAGAAAATAGCAATTGAGGGCAGAGTCACAACTAGGATGAGGCCAGGGAAGTGTCTAGGGGTGTAAAACTTCAGGAGTGCTCACTTTCAGGCAGGTTCCTTGCCCGAGGCAGCATCCTCGCCCTAGGCAGCATCCTCGCCCTGTCCTAGTGCAGCCGCTGGCTGGAGGCTGAGGGAATTATCGGATGTTTCCTCAGCCATCTTTGCTGGAGAGAGAATCTGAAGTCTCAGAGAGTGAGATGGGCCTTGGTAAACACCTGAGCTTTTTGTGTCTGGATCCCAGTAGGGCAAACTCTAGGAATAAGAGTCATGCGCCGAAGAAGAATTGATGCCTTTGAACTGTGACGCTGGAGAAGACTCCTGAGAGTCTCTTGGACTGCAAGGAGATCAATCAATCCGAAAGGAAATCAGTCCACAATTTTCATCGGAAGGACTGATGCTAAAATTGAAGATCCAATACTTTGGCCACCTGATGTGAAAAGCTGACTCATTGGAAAAAACGGTGATGGTTGAAAAGATTGAAGGCAGGAGAAGGGGATGATAAGATGAGATGGATGGCATCACCAACTCAGTGGACATGTGTTTGAGCAAACTCCGGGTGATGGTAAAGGATAGGGAAGCCTGGCATGCTGTAGTCCACAGGGTCACAAAAGAGTCAGATAGGACTGAGCAACTGAACAACAACCTTACAGAGTACAGGATTCAGGATAGGAGGGAGCCCCAGAATCCTAGGCTATCCTTCTATGTCCACAGAGCACTGCATTTGAGCCATCTCTTGAATAAGCTTTTTGTAAGAGCCTTTATATGAATCTTTTGCTTGCCAGGCTACTAAATGGAAAAAAAAAAAAATGCTTGTTTGCTAGTCTACCATTTTGTGGCTAAATCCTGCTCCTGTTTTCTTATTGTTTTCATGAAATTGATTTCTTTCCCCTCAAAAACTCCTTCTATGAATTCTTTGTTTTGCTTTCTAGAAACAATTGAAATTTAAAGGAAAAGCCTTCACTGTTATCCAAATGTAATTTCAGCCATCTTCAGTATAGAAATCATCATATGTTTCTCTGTCTAATCCTCTCTCTGTCTCTCTCTCACACACACACACATACACACTTTCTGAAGTATCTTAGGTACGCTGAAAAATGCTAAATGTCTCTGAGGCTGCATATCAGGCATGTTTCTTAGCACAGTATTCCACTTTAAAAGCTTCCTGACTTTAGGACACGTGTGTGTACTTTGTTTCTAAAATTAATGAAGTTTTTTGAAGACGTGAATTATTTTTTTCAAGGTCAATGGCCTCAATTGTTAATTTCTGAGCCGCCTAGCATCTAGAGCTGCCTGCTCCAGTTTGTAAAAATTCTTTTAAGTACCAATTCCAACTTTGGGTGTTTTGCTTACACCCCAATGACATGGTTCATTCTGTCTTTTGTCAGGAAAACTGGACTCACACCTAAGTATTATAGCAGCAGCAATATTGCAAAATCAAGGTATAGTGAAAGATAATTTCAAATTTAAGACACAAACCATATTTGATTTGACTTAGTTCAGATATGTGTATTATTGACATGTGATACTTTCTATTTTCCACGTTTTTCTCTAGGAATGTGGCCTCAAGTATTTATGGCAGATATTCTAAGTCCTATTTATAATCACTTCTTTCATTTAGCTCGTCATTTCACATATTCAAGCCATGACCGTTACCTTCACATGGGCTCTTCAAAATCTTTCATTTCTTCATGAAATTAATTCTGAACAAATAACTTTCGTTAGCTAGTCCAGATATTAGTTTGCCAGTCCCGTGTTAAACTTCCTTCTGCCACTCATTCAGGGCAATCCATTTAAAACAATAATAATAAAATCTCATTACAACCACAATAAACTTTCTCATGGTAAAAAATTGGAAAAAATACAGAGGAGGGGCCGAAATGTGAGCAGCTGTTGCAGAACCATTCTGGAGATGTGGCAGAGCTCATTCTGTTTCCTTAGGTTTGTATTTTCCTTCTACTTGTTAATACTGCACAGCAATAATGGAAATGTATCAGATTGCCAAGGAAAGTTTAACATAGAGCAAAACAGTTGGAAGAGACCCTAGAATGTCATTTGGGCCAATATTCTGTCTTTGCCTAGATCACATGGATCATCCCAGATTTTATTCCCAAGCCTGCCAGAAAAGATTCAACAAGTCCCATAAAAACCCTAGGACACTGTCTAAATTTCCAACACAATTCCTAACCCAACCGCAAACCAAACCAAAACAAATAAGCAATAGAAAAAACTCTGGACCAGGGTCAGATTATTTAAGAGATTCCATTTGGAGCTGCCATGTTAACAACCTACAGTGATTTTTAATTACAAATTATTTCTTAATGGAACACTGTCTCAATTAGAATTTTCTTTAGGACTTCTGTAAAAGATAACCTAAATAACACAACAATTAAAAGGTGTGTTCTAATACAGTCCACTGTACAATGGGCCTTTGGAGACGTAAAAATTCTCTCTGATTAAGATGAAATTCCGATTTGGGGGCTTCCTGGTGGTTCAGTGCTAAAGAATCTGCCTGCCAATGCAGGAGACACCAGTTCAATCCCCGGTCTGGGAAGCTCCCACATGCCACAGAGCAGCTAAGCCTGTGAGCCACAACTATTGAACCTGTGCTCTGGAGCCCTGGAGCCCCAGCTATTGAGCCCATATGCTACAACTGTTGAAGCCTCCGCACCGCCCCCCCCCGCCCCCGGCCCTAGAACCCATGGTCTGTAACAAGGGAAGCCACCGCCTCTCAAACACAGTAGCTCCTGCTCCCTGCTACTAGAGAAAAGTCAGTGCAGCAACAAAGATCCAGCAGAGCCAAAATAAATAAAACTATTCAAAGAAAAAAAGATGAAAGTCTGATTTTTAAGAAACTGTAGAACAGTAGTATAGTAATTCTTCAATTAAAGACCAAGCATAATCCTTGGGTCAGGAAGATCCACTGGAGAAAAAAAGGGCAACCCACTCCAGTATTCTTGCCTGAGAAATCCCACCGGAGGAGAAGCCTGGCGTGCTACGGTCCGTGGGGTCCTAAAGTCGGAGAAGACTTAGCGACTAAAACCACCTTGATACAGTTCAGTTATGCATGACACCACCAGAGGGCACTCTTCACTCACTTTGCATCTACGTATTGGAATTTCTGATCATGATTGATAAACTTATCTAGGAAAATTTCTGCCTAGAAAAATATGTACTTATAAATGATGGCTTATAGGCTCTTATGAACAAGAGAGAGACTGTCATTGTGGAGTTTATGATGCTGAAGGGATACTGATAATGCTAACTTGTTTCAAAGTATTTTATCTATTTCTAAGTTTTCTTGTCATAAGAAACTAAAAGGGTAAACAACCCTAGAGAATTAAATACTCATGCTGCATTAGTTAGTTAGTTAAGTCGCTCAGTCGTCTCCGACTCTTTGCGACTCCATGGACTGTAGCCCACCAGGCTCCTCCGTCCGTGGAATTCTCAAGGCAGGAATTCTGGAGTGGGGTGCCATTGCCTTCTCCATGTTGCGTTATTACCCCAGAAATTCTTATCTACTTTCAAGCTGTAAGAAATAAAAGACTTTAAATTTTTTGTTTGGTATTTTATTCCCTAAATCTTTGGTGGTGTTTTTTTCACTGTAGACATCTTACTAAGTCTGTCTATGCTCCCAATATCTGAGAAGAAACCATATTTTGTTAAGTCTTCTGGATTTGGGGTTTGAATGAGATGACATTAACTGCTCAGGTCACACAAACACTTGGAGCTAGAAAAGACACTTCAGGATTCTGCTTCTAATTAATTTTTTTTCTCCCAAACACCAAAACCAGGTAGAAAGCTTCTTTCTAACTCTGATACATAGGAAGCCACAGAGAGCCAAAGAAAGTAAGGGAGTTGGAAGGATCAAAATCACACACCAACAGTGGTCAAAAGGTACAAACTTCCAGCGACAAATGAGTCCTGGGGATGTGACGTACACCACGGTGACTCTGGTAAAACAGTGTTTTACACATTTGAAAGTTGCTAAGGGAGTCAATCTTAAAAGTTATCATCACAAGAAAAATAATTTTAACTGTGTGTGGTGATGGATGTTATTCAGACATATTTTGGTGATCATTTCACAATATATACAAATATCAAACCATTAGGTTGTACACTTGAAATTAATATACTGTCCTAGATTGACTATGTCTTAATAAAAAGAGATTAGGTGAGGTGAAGTCGCTCAGTCGTGTCCGACTCTTTGCGACCCATGGACTGTAACCTACCAGGCTTCTTAGTCCATGGGATTCTCCAGGCAAGAATACTGGAGTGGATTGCCATTTCCTTCTCCAGAGGATCTTCCCAGCCCAGGGATCGAACCCGGGTCTCCTGCATTGGAGGCAGATGCTTTAACCTCTGAGCCACCAGGGAAGCAAAAAGAGATTAAATGTTCCAAAAATAAATATTGTTATACATAGGAAAATAGACCCACCTATGCCTCTGGTATTCACTCTTCAAACCTCACACTAACACTTCAGTGTTTTTTTTTGTTTGTTTGTTTCCTAAAGCAGGAAGTAAGATCAGGAAAACCTTTGCCTGTGAAGTACAGACCAGCCTGCAGCTACAGCCAAATTACCTGGGATGTCTTGACTAGTGAAGTCTTCTCACCTTCCTCCAGACCAAAACTTTTCAAATTTATTTTCCCCTTTGAGTTACTTGGGCTTCCCTGGTGGCTCAGAGGTTAAAGCATCTGCCTGCAATGTGGGAGACCAGGGTTCGATCCCTGGGTCAGGAAGATCCCCTGGAGAAGGAAGTGGCAACCCACTCCAATATTCTTGCCTGAAGAATCCCATGGAGGAAGGAGCCTGGTAGGCTACAGTTCACGGGGTCACAAAGAACCAGACACAACTGAGCTACTTCAATTTCTTTCACTTTGAGTTACTTGGGGAGCTTTTAAGAATCCTGATGCTCAGATAAATTACTTCAGAATCTCTGACTCCAATGTACAGCCAAGGTTAAGACTCACTCTTCTAGGTATATTGAGTTACTGGAGCCAGATTTTAACTGATTCCCTAATTGACTCATTAAAAGTTTGGGAACTGTTGATCTAGAGCAAAAAAAAAAAAAGTTGCTTTTTTAACTGAAAGCCATCCAACTATGACCAAGGATACTTGGGTTCTAGCTTTTCTTGGGTTCAGTTTTCTCAGCCACACCCTTCTCATCTGCTAATAAGGGAGCTGGACTAGTTAAGGGGACTTCAAAGAATGGTCCCCTTAATAGCAGCATCAAATTATCTGGGAGCTTAGAACTGCCGCATTCGGTCTCTACCCCAACTATGTCGAATCAAATTCTGGGATGGGATCCGGGGAGTTGTTACCCCCTCCCCTTTGTTAAACTTTATTGTACAGACTAAAATTTTGGTTTCCTAGGCTCACTAGTACTAAATTGCCCATTGGGTTTAGTGGCTTCTTGCATCAGCTCCAGCAATTTGCCAATCTGTTCACCACAAACAGCATTAAGTTCTTCTTCTTCTTCTAAACAACTTTTATAGTTGCATTTTGTCTGCTTCCATTAGCTTGTTGTTATAGCACTCCTGCAAGAATCCCTTGGCCTCCTTATAACCAATGGTCCAATGTTTCCTAAATTTGTCCTTCATGTGTGTGTGTTAAGTTGTTGCAGTCATGTCTGATTCTTTGTGACCCCATGGACTGTAGACCACCAGACTCCTCTGTCTGTGGTATTTTCCAGGCAACAGTACTGGAATGGGTTGCCATCCCCTCCTCCAAGGGAGCTTCCAGACCCAGGGATCCAAGCAGAGTCTCTTGAGGCTCCTGCATTGCAGGCAGATGTTCTAAACCACTGAGCCACTGGGAAAGCCCCACTGTGTGTGTGTGTTTAGTCACTTGGTCGTGTCCAACTCTGTGACCCCATGGACTGTAGCCTGCCAGGCTTTGCCTCTGGCATTCTCCAGACAAGTATACTGGAATGGGTTGCTATTTCCATTTCCAGATGTCCTTCACATACTGGTCATCAAGGGCTTTGAGGTCTTGGGGCAGAACCTGGGGCAGCATCAAAAGGCTCCAATAAGAGGCCGGAACTTGCAAGATTTTTAGGGCAGGCAGAACGCCACACCTGTGCCCGAGCTGGTTTTTAATAGAGGCCTCCAGGTGATCCTGGTGAAATTTACCTACCTGCTCTAAAATTCTACAGTTCTGTCCCCTCCAAAGGAAAACCACAGTCTACACCATTCTGGAAAGGTCTGGAAGGGATTTGTCAGCAAGCTGACTGTTTTGAAGACAACTTTCAAGAAACTTTAAATGATACACCAGAAACACAGACTGCATGGTGATGCGCGTCACTATCATGATGATACTATTCATCATCACACAGACGATACAGCATTTGCGAAGGGCAGTCCAAGAATGGGGGAACTCTGGATAAAAGGACAGCAGGTGAGTCTTTGTCTAACCCCTCAAGTCATCCTCAAGCAAAAACAAAACAAACAGTCGTGAGTCGCTTGGACCACGAGGTACACTTGGAGCAAGAAGACATCATGGCAGCCCTTAAGCAGCCCACACACCGGGAATTAAACTACCAGAACTGGCATATTCCTCATCTGGTTGCACCACCTTTTACAGATAAAACTGCGGCTCCCCTACGAGACGTGAGCTGCCCAGGGTCCTAGCATTCTTGAATAATCAACCTGCATTAGGAATTCCTGTCTCCTTAGTGTTTGAGACCTCCCCTTCCACCCTTACTCTCTGGAATATAGAGGAACTTCTCTCCATCCACGCCTATCCAGTGCACCTGCTCTTGTCTCTCACGTGGTCCCCGTGGGGAGCTGAACAAAAGGTATTTGTTCAAAACAACCACAGCTGAAGACGGTCATCTCTTCACCTCCTGGAGAGCCTCATTTAACCTAATGCTGGCATTTTCTACTCACGGCAACCTCCCATGAGAGGCACCTACAGCCTCCTTTCCCCGCCTCCAGCTTTCTGGGGGCACGTGTGGAAGTCAAGACGGGCTTCTCTGCCTCAGCCAAAGATGTCCAGGGAGACTGCAGCCTGGGAACTGTGCCCTAGACCTGCAGACATTTCTGCTGTGAACAGGAGGGGCCTTGGTGCCTGTCCCCTACCCTGCTTGTCCTTCAGGTCCTGCTGGTACCAACTCTCTGACTCTATACAAGAACTGTGGTTACCGAGACTCCAGAATCATTAAGGATTCAATGTGGCAACCAAAGGGAAAAGGGGATGAGAACAAACTTGTACTTTGTGTCAACTATGCCTTTGGAAAGGTTCTAGAGTACAGGAGAAGGAAATGGCAACCCACTCCATGTTCTTGCCTGGAGAATCCCAGGGACGGGGAACGCCTAGTGGGCTGTTGTCTCTTGGCTCGGATAGTTGGACACGAATGAAGTAACTTAACAGCAGCAGAATACAGGTAGGACACAGCAGCTTTAAAAAGCGTAAGGACTTGGTGAAGATCACATGGTCAGAGCCCATGTTCAGAACTACATCTGCCTGACTTCAAAGTCATGTCCAAGGGCAAAGACTCTGCCTCCTTTTCCAAGTCAGTGCTTTGAGCTAGGAGAGGTGGACAGCAGAGATTAGAAACCAGTTTGGGACATCATGTATTTAGGACTTTATATTTTCACATGAGCTGATAGATTAAAAGTCAATATTAAAAAAAGCCTCTTCCTAAACAATACATATTTTTTGTACAAAAAATGTGAAGTATTATAGTCTTTAGTTCCAGAATGGAAACTCCTTTGATAACCTAAGGTGAGAAGCTGAGAACAGGTGGTAGTGGTGGCTGCAGGCTTCCTGTCGAAGAGGACTGGAAAAAGCAGCAGGGCGAGCAGGGCGACAGGCTGAGATAACCTGGGATGGAACACGGCCCTTTTCCTGGCTGGTTTGTTCTGGCAAAATCAGCTTATTTGGACTTCAGTTCTGTTGTGTTAACCAGCTTACAGGATTTTTGTGAAAATACTAAATTGTTTTAAATGTCTTTTAACAGTCTCTGGTAAATAATATGCACTTAATAGACAGCTATTACTACATTATATTGTAATTATTCTTATAGCAAAATGTATCTGTACTAATACAGAGAAGAGTTAACGAGGTTAGATGAGAACAACAGAAATAGCGGGAAGCACAAAGAAAGGCAATGCCAAAGAATGCTCAAACTACCACACAATTGCATTCATCTCACATGCTAGTAAAGTAATGCTCAAAATTCTCCAAGTCAGGCTTCAGCAATACATGCACCGTGAACTTCCTGATGTTCCAGCTGGTTTTAGAAAAGGCAGAGGAACCAGAGATCAAATTGCCAACATCTGCTGGATCATCGAAAAAGTGCTGGACTGGAAGAAACACAAGCTGGAATCAAGATTGCTGGGAGAAATATCAATAACCTCAGATATGCAGATGACACCACCCTTATGGCAGAAAGTGAGGAGGAGCTAAAAAGCCTCTTGTTGAAAGTGAAAGAGGAGAGTGAAAAAGTTGGCTTAAAGCTCAACATTCAGAAAACGAAGATCATGGCATCTGGCCCCATCACTTCCTGGGAAATAGATGGGGAAACAGTGTCAGACTTTATTTTGGGGGACTCCAAATTCACTGCAGATGGTGATTGCAGCCATGAAATTAAAAGACGCTTACTCCTTGGAAGAAAAGTTATGACCAACCTAGATAGTATATTCAAAAGCAGAGACATTACTTTGCCGACTAAGGTCCGTCTAGTCAAGGCTATGGTTTTTCCTGTGGTCATGTATGGATGTGAGAGTTGGACTGTGAAGAAGGCTGAGCACAGAAGAATTGATGCTTTTGATCTGTGGTGTTGGAGAAGACTCTTGAGAGTCCTTTGGACTCAAGGAGATCCAACAAGTCCATTCTGAAGGAGATCAACCCTGAGATTTCTTTGGAAGGAATGATGCTAAAGCTGAAACTCCAGTACTTTGGCCACCTCATGTGAAGAGTTGACTCATTGGAAAAGACTTTGATGCGGGAGGGATTGGGAGCAAGAGGAGAAGGGGACGACAGAGGATGAGATGGCTGGATGGCATCACTGACTCGATGGATACGAGTCTGAGTGAACTCCGGGAGTTGGTGATGGACAGGGAGGCGTGGTGTGCTGCGATTCATGGGGTCTCAAAGAGTCGCACACGACTGAGCAACTGAACTGAACACTGAAAAACATTAGGGAGGCCTCCAAGATAACAGAAACCCTTTAAAGAGAAATGAATTCAGAGTAGCTGACGGTTGTTCTGTTTTCTGTGCAGCATGGCCCCCATGGGAGGCCAGGGCCTGAAACTTGGCCCCTGTCCAAACTTTTTCAAGGGGACTCCAGGATTCACCTCTGTCCATCTCTACACAAATGACCTAATTATATGTAACCAGCAAGGAACGGGAGCAGCTCTGAAGTTTTCAGCATTCACAGAGAAATACCAAGAGGTAAATAGTGCTAATCATTTTTCCCTGAAGGCTCCCTTCCTCTACCTTTCAGGTTTTGGTTGTGAACCTTCATTTACTCAGCTGTAAGGTAGTTTAGCTTCATTCAAGCCACATTTGCCTCCGCTGGTCTGTCGTGCAAGAAGTCAGAGGGTGAAATCCTGAGCCACGGTGCTGCTTTCCCAGCAGCAGGCCCGGGGTCAGTCCTGCGATATGGGGTCCTGCCTGTCCTGAGCAGCTGGACCAGGCAAACGGGGCAGAAAAGCAGAAAGCTTAGCTGTAAGCTGGGAAGATGGTAGTCATCTTGTGACAGGATGACAAAGGAGGCTGGGAGAACCTGAATGTCAGTGGGGATATATTTGCCCTTAGTCAATAGCAAGGAAAACATTGTTTTACAGTAGGACCTTGTTTTTGTTGTTTGAACCTATTTTATGTATAGTGATTGTATCTGCAGATCCCAAACTCCTAATTTATACCGTCCCCATCCCTTTTCCCATTTGGTAACCATCAGTTTGTTTTCTATGTCTGTGAGTCTGTTTCTGACTTGTAAATAATTTCATCTGTATATTTTAGACTCTACACATAAGCAATATCATACATTTGTCTTTCTCATTCTGACTTAGTTCAGTTAGTATGATAATCTCTAGGTCCATCCACATTAAGGAAATACTGGTGCAGTGTATTCGTTCATATTTATTCATCACACACACACCCTTTAACAGAAAATTTTTTACCTGTTGGGAAGCTGTCAAGCTCGTGGTGCCATCTTCAGCTCAGAAATCAGTATCCTTAGCCCCAACCCCACCTCTGAGTTCCAGATTTGACACCTCTGCTGTCCTAGAGGCCCCTCAAACGCAACATGAAGAAAGCAGTCTCTTTACTCAACCTGCTGCTCACCAGGGAGTAACCAGCAGCAACTCCAGCTGGAGCTCTGTGACACTCTCCTCTCTCACCACCATCTCTGCTCCCACAAATCTGGAAGCAAGTCCTGTCAATTTTAGCTCATGTTGGGTGGTACCCACACCCACCCACAGAAAACCGCTCGTGGGCATAATGGGAAACTCTTAAGTCTCACAGCACAGGCTGGGTAAGGGGAAGCTGCCCCAAAGATGGGTCAGCTTGAAAGTCAGGGCTTAGAACCAGACATGAGGCCTGAATGACATGGCTTATCGGGCAAGAGAATTAACTCCCTAACTAGTGGTGTGAGATGCCCAGTCCAGCTGGGTCTCATCTTGGCGCTGATCAGGGCAAGTTAATCAGACGTCAAGGACCTACTACAAATGGCCAAGAGATGGGCTTTCCAGTCCCTTTTTAACATCGAGCACAGGTGATAGAAGCAAATATGAGTTTCTTTATGAAAAGAAAGACTGCCCACCACAGAGTAGACCCAGGGGACCTGTTCTGTCCCCTTCATGTGATTCCTTGTATTGCTGAACCTTACAAAAACTAGAAGTGAAGTTTCAATACAGTGGATTAAAAATTTGAAATATATGTATCCTCACATGGAAACTCTGGAGGCTTCTCAGTCGCTGCATCCAGGATTGTCCACTGCCTCGTGGCCCACCCTTTTCATGACCAAAGGCAGCAAGATAGCAGGCCTTCAGAACTAAGTGGCGCTAACCCAAGAGCATGCCTTGTGCATGTCTGCTCAGATTGCCTAAACCAGAGCAATTCCCATAGCCTCTGAAGGCTCTTTCTTGAACCTTTAGGCATTAGAGCAAACCAGCTACATATAAGAGAAATGAAATTTTAAAAATCAATACAGTATTGTAAAATAAAATAAAGTAAAATAAAAAGTGTACATATTCCAAGTTTATTTGATCAAATGACAAAATATGAAGATATTTTAAACTATAAAGCTCTATTCAGACAAAATGTAAATTTATTATAAAGTAAAATGATATCCATGTAAATGGCACCTAAAAGCAGAAAGAATGCAATTCCTGCAAATACTATGTCTGTATAAAGCATTCACAAAATTCTCAGGTACTTTAAAACTAGGTTGTAGGTATATTGGTAAAATCTGTAAATAGTGCTTAAAGTGGGTTTCTTAAACTTCCCCTACAATATGTCATGAGGGTCCTGTAATGATCAGTGTCAGTGAGATGTGTCGTGAGTGTGGAACAACCTTGAGTTCCCCACACAGTCCTATCCCTGCACATGGAGAATTGGAATTGAGTGGGTGGGAATTTCTAATCACTCTAGTTGGGCACAATTAGAAAAAGGTTGTGAAACCAGGTTAGGAAAGAAGGAAGGGAGGGGAAATATGGCAGAGTCAATGGTTTCTGCAGAGCAGCTTTACAAATGACCAGGAAAATGGATTTTAAAAACAATAACAGTGAATCCTTGGAGCTGCACCCCAGGGTCTGGACCAACCAGCATGCCCAAGGGCTCGACGGGGTGCCACACACGCTAAGCATTAAATCCTCACCAGAGGGCAAGGTCACCACCTGGGTGCACCACGGGCAGAGCTAAGTGTGTAGTTAATAACTTTCTCTACCAAATATTTTTTCTAGCATCTAAGTGACTCTGCCTTTGAGGCCACGATAGGACCTGGGAAGCAAGAATCAGCAGCTCCAACTTACAAAATCAGAAAAACTTCAGGCGTGTGGAAGGAAAACCAGATGCGAAGAAGGTGGTGTCTCCCAGTGGGCCCAGCACACTGTTGGCAGCAAAGCACAAAGGTACAAAGTGATTGAAGTGAAGTGAACCACAGGGAGAAACATATCCCAGGAAGCCAAGGAGGTAACTGAAAAATAATTATATAGCACCCATTATTACTAATTTAAATCTATAAACATCATAGGGTTTGTGCTATTATTTTATAAATACAACATTTATGAGAGCTTGCAGAATATTATAAATGCCACACATTCTGGTATAAATGTTGACTCCAGCTTCATACAAGGAACTTGAAGTTGCATTTCAACATAGTGGATTTGGGGTGATAAATAGAGTAATTTTTGTAGCCCATTTTCTGGACCTTGGTCACACAGCTAAGTGAAGGCCAAAAAACACAGGAAGCATTTTATTGGTCGCTTTGGCAACAAATGCATTTTTTTATCTACATGTTATAAAAAGATACACTTGTGTCCATGAATCTATAAAAATCATCCATAGGAGACCTTTTATGTTTTCTTATCTGCTTCGTTGCTATCAAATCCAATGGGAGGACTACTCAATGGCTATGGCTCCTTCACTGTCATCCTTAGAGGGATGTATTTACAGATAGTTTTATGTTTCCTATTCAAGATAAGTGGCTCTTTGAAGATTCCTAATCTTGAGATTATAATCTTCATTATGGATGGCACTGACACACACAAACACATTAAAAAAGTAAATGACTTCATATCACCTAATTTTAGCAGTGTGCTTTTAAACAGTGTGCTTTTCCAGCACTACAGAAAATAACCTCTAAACACATCCAGGTTGATCATTAGGGATGCTCCCCTCTGCTGTCTAAGGTTGATTAAGTGAGACGCGTCTTAAGTGAGATGGGTCAGGGTAAAAAATCTCAAGGTTCTGTGGACTCATAGAACATTACAAACATGGCTTTTGTAGAATCTAAAATTGCTTTCTACTTAGACAAGGATGTAATATCTAATTACTCTGTTGAACGATTTTATAAATTAGTCCTATGCATGTATAAACTCAATGGCCTACATAGCGTCACTTCAATAGTTAAAGTGGTATTAACACCACTACTTCATACACTCAGGCAGTGAGAGAGAGAGTTCAATCTGCTGTATCTTAAGTCTTAAAGTCAAGGTAAAGTCATTCAATCACCTTTGTTTCATTTCCCCAAAATAAAATCTTAATTTAGCAAACAGAAGAGACCACTACAGCAGAAAGTGAAATCAGCCTTTCCAAGGTGAGGTTAAGCTATTCATTTGATGAATGTGTTAGGAGCTGGATACCTAGTCTGTGGAATTTTTCTCAGTGAGTGATCAACCATGTAAATTTCACTCAATTGAAATTACTAAAATAACTGGCTTTAAAAAATGAGCTTAGGAAAATGAAGTGACCCTGGAGTACTTAAGTTTTATATCTTCTCTCACAGAAATCACCTCTTGGCAAAAGATGCTTTGGGCTCAGCTCACCTGAAAATAATTTCATATGGAACTTTTCTTGTTGTTTAACGTAATGGGACTAACTCAGAGTCGGAGTACACAAAATAAAGGTAGTGGGGCATGATGGAGCAGAGCCATTCAGGGGGCTTCCCCCGAATGGGTGGCCTCTGGAGGGCCACAGTCACACTGACCTGCTTGATGATTTACGCAAATTTCCCAAGTGCCACCGTGTCTGGAGTCATAACTGGTGTAAAGAGAGATCTAGAATCAAGGTCCTCACAGCACTCTCTAGGTTGGGTGATCACGGCAGAGCTTGTGGTGGACCGTCAGCCTCACAGCTGTGTCTCCGTTTGCAGCCCTGGCATCTGGTATCTGACACACACCCAGTAAGGAGCCATCTGTGCCCCTGGAGGAACCATCTGAGCATCAGAGTAGTAGCCAGAGAGTGCGGTGGCTCTGTAGCCTCGTCATTTGTGACGCTTTGGCCACTTGATTCTGCGGTAATGTGCTTCATACAACGGAGCATGGGGCGAGATGGCTCCGCATCACAGCTGAGCTGGTTTAGCCAGAGGGTGACCCTGAGCTCAGAACTGCTTCCACTGTTACCTTTCCAGGTCTAGGGTTCATCCCAGCTTCCAAACAGTGTAATATCAGGGTAATGTGAGTAAAGTCTGACGAGCTTTGTCCATTATCAACCTATCCAAATAGTGTCCACAAATGTGAGATGTTCTAGTAGAATGATGTATCTGGTCTTAGAGAAAAATATACATGAGTCGCACCACATCTTTCTTTAAAATTTTCCAGCCAGAAAATCCATTGAGCAAAGCCTGAGATTCCCTGCCTTTTTTTTAAAAAAAAAACATTCCCTCCACCTCAATCAAATGGACAACCCCATTGCCACAGCAGAGGATAAACTCTCTGATGAAAGCAAACAACAACTTGGAAAGATAAGTGAAGGCATCTGAAATGACAAAGCACTAAGATTTTTTTAAATTTTAAATGATAATATATCCAGAAAACACTGTGAAAATGTCTCTCTCAAAAATAGCACACATTTTAGTCAGAAGGCTCAGTGAAATGGAAAGCTGACCAGTAAAAGTGAAGGTAACCTTCCCATTTTTGAATTCCCCTCACTCTCCTGCCCTCAGACTCTACCAAGCTGGGTGTATGAACGCAGCAAACAATCTAAAAGCCGTGAAAAAGTGCTGGTATTTTTCAGGATCTCTCCAAGACGGTTTCCCTCTTGGTAACTTGAATCCTCTCTTGGGATCAAGGCCACTGACGAACTTTAAATGTATTTGAAGGTGCAGGTTCAAAGACCTCGTCGTCATCTTCCACCCCTTCTTCTATCGGTTTCATCCTAGCCGAGGCTCGCTGGTGTGGGGATGGTACATCTGTCAAAGACACAGAAAGGAAAACCACTTAATGTACAGCCTGCCCTGATGTATCAGTGAAACACTCCAATGGAAAATAAAACTCTCTGGAGACTATAGCTGGCACCAGGAATGCAGTTTCCCCAATACTGCATCTTCTTTTTTTTAATTTAATTTTTAAACTTTTATTTATTTTTAAGTGGAGAATAATTGCTCTACCGTGTTGTGTTGGTTTCTGCCATACACCAGCATTAAATTGAATTTTTATTTTATATTGGAGTGTAGTTGACTTACAATTCTATATTTCAGGTCTACAGTGAAGTGATTCAGTTATACATATATCTACCCTATTTCAAATTCTTTTCCCATATAGGTTTTTACAGAATATTGAGTAAAGTTCCCTGTGCTATACAGTAGTCCTTGTTGATTATTTTATATGTAGTAGTGTGTATATGTAGAGGTTACTTCGATGGCTCAGCAAGTAAAAATCCACCTGAAATGCAGGAGAGGTAGGTTTGATCCCTGAGTTGGGAAGATCCCCTGGAATAAATAGGAAGTGGCAGCCCATTCCAGTATGCTTACCTGAAACATCCCACAAACAGTGGAGGCTGGTGGGCTACAGTCCGAAGGGTTGCAAACAGCCAGACGTGACTGAAGCAACTGAGCTCCAATGTGTATATGTTAATCCCAAACTACTCATTTATCCCTTCCCCCCCCCCACCTTTCCCCTTTGGTAATCATAAGTTTATTTTCAAAGTCCGTGAGTCTGTTTCTGCTTTGTCAGTAAGTTCATTTATATCTTTTTTTTAGATTTCACACATGATATCATATGATATTTGGTTTACTTCGTATGATAATCTCTAGGTCCCTCCACGTTGCTGCATGTGTGTGTGCTAAGTCACGTTAGTCTTGTCTAACTCTTTGCAACCCTATGGGCTATAGCCCACCAGGCTTCTCTGTCCATGGTGATTCTCCAGGCAAGAATACTGGGATGGGTTGCCATGCTCTCTTCCAGGGGATCTTCCAGACCCAGGGATTAAACCCACGTCTCTTATGTTTCCTGCATTGGCAAGGGGGCTCTTTACCACTAGTGCCACCTGGGAAGCCCAGGAAATGGCATTCATTCTTTCTTTGTATGGCTGAGTAATATTCCATTGTATATATGTGCCGCACCTTCTTTATCCATTCCTCTGTTGATGGGCATTTCATGGCTTCCTCATCTTGGCTATTGTGAATAGTGATGCAATGAATACTAGGGTGCATGTATCTTTTTGAATCATGGCATTCTTTGGATGTGGCATTCTTTGGATATATGCCCAAAGGTGAAGTTGCAGGATCATATGGTAGCTCTGTTTTCAGTTTAAGGAAACTAAATACTGATTTCCATAATGACTGCACCAATTTACATCCCCACTAACAGTGTATTAGGACTCCCTGTTCTCCACACCCTTTCCGGCATTTATTATTTGTAGACTTTTTGATCATGGCCATTCTGACTGGTGTGAGATGATACTTCATAGTTCTGATTTCATTTGTCTAATAATTAGTGATATTGAGCATCTTTTCACGTGGCTTTTGGCCATCTGTATGTCTTCTTTGGAGAAGTGTCTGAGGAAATCTTATTTTTAAAGTTCTTCATTTCATATTGAGCTGCATGAGCTGTTTATATGTTTTAGAGATTAATCCCTTGTTGGTTGCACCATTTGCAAACATTTTCTCCCATTCTCTAGGTTGTCTTTTCATTTTGCTTATAGCTTCCTTTGCTGTGCAAAAGCTTTTAAGTTTAATTAGGTCTCAGTTGTTTATTTTGTTTTCTGGAGCAGATGGATTCAAAAATATATTGCTGTGATTTGTGTCAAAGAGTGTCCTGCCTATGTTTTCCTCTGGGAGTTTTATAGTATTCATTCTTAAATTTAGGTCTTTAATCCATTTTTAGTTTATTTTTTGTATGATGTTAGAGAATGTTCTAATTTCATTCTTTTACATGTAGCTGTCTAGTTTTCCCAGCACCACTTACTGAAGAAGCGGTCTCTTTTCCATTGTATAGTCTTGCCTCCTTTGTTATAGATTAATGGGTTTATTTCTGGGTTTCCTACCCTCTTCTATTGATGTATATTTCTGGTTTGTATGTGTGTGTATGCCAGTACAATACTTTTTAATTACTGTAGCTTTGTAATATAGTGTGAAGTCAGAGAGACTGATTCCTTCAGCTCCATTTTTCTTAAGTTTGCTTTGCCTTCTCAGGTTCTTTTGTGTTTCCATAAAATCCTTTTTTCTAGTTCTGTGAAAAATGCCATTGGTATTTTGATGGGAATTGCATTGAATCTGTTGATTGCCTTGGGTAGTATAGTCATTTTAACAATATTGATTCTTTTAACCCAAGAACACAGTATATCTTTCTATCTGTTTATGTCATCTTCAATTTCTTTCATTAGTGTCTTAATAGTTTTCAGAGTACAAGTCTTTCATCTTCTTAGGTAAGTTTATTCCTAGGTATTTCATTGTTTTGATGTGATGGTAAATGAGATTGTTTTCTTAATTTCACATTCTGATCTTTCTTTCTTAGTGTATAGAAATGCAACAGATTTCTGTGTATTAATTTTGTATCCTACAACTTTACCAAATTCATTGATGAGCTCTAGTATTGTTTTCTGGTAGCATCTCTAGGATTTTCTATGTATAGTATCATGTTATCAGCAGATAGTCACAGCTTTACTTCTTTTCCAATTTGGGTCCCTTTTATCTCTTCTCTGATTGCTATGCATGCCAAATCATTTGGGCAAGACCAAGTATCAGGGACCTTTTGGCATGGACTGAATGTCTTTGGACATTTTAGACAGCACTACATGGTCCTGTAAACATCAAGGACCTTAGCATGGACCAGATGTCTTATAGACCAATGTTCTCCAAGGCAGCAAAGTCAAGAAGCCATTGTTAGTCCATGAGAACAGATATAGAGAGGATGTCACTTCAGGTGCTTGGATGGTATGAGCTTCTCAAACATACGCAGTTCCCAGTGGTTTGCACCAAAGTCTGCTTAGGACTCAGAATGCATGTTCCTACATTAATATCATAGGTGGTAAGTTTAGTCCCTTGAAGGTGGATTTAACTCCTACTTTCCCTAAGGAATGGTTCTACTCTGAAACTATAGAACCTCCACCATCTGGAACATCACTCAAAAGAATATTTCTTGCCACCAACTGTCCAGTAACTTCCTGGACTTACAGGGGTCAGGGAGAGAGAGAAGGAGGGGGGCAAAGAGGAGAATCCAGGCACACAGGAGGGAAGAGCTGGATGGAGCAAATGTAATCCAGAAAAGCAGCAGAGGCCCTTATATCAAAGAAACCAAATAAACAGTCCATTCATTCTGTCTGTCCTTCATTCATTCATGCATTCACCAAGTGCTAATTGAGCTTCTACTATAATGGACACCATGCTTG
Source organism: Aepyceros melampus (assembly GCA_006408695.1). Classification (NCBI taxonomy): domain Eukaryota; kingdom Metazoa; phylum Chordata; class Mammalia; order Artiodactyla; family Bovidae; genus Aepyceros; species Aepyceros melampus. Next base: position 107,954 of record SJXQ01003718.1, on the reverse strand, counting down.
ATGGAAGAAAAAACACTGTCTAAAAGTAAGAGTAGAAGTTATTATAAATAAGTACACAGGCTTCTCAAGGTGCCTACTATTATAGCACACACAGACTCCCTCCTGTATAGTTCCCTCATTCTGTGTCAGGCTCCACTTTATGAGGGTCTCCCTCGGCCCCACCCAGGCTTGTGCCATATTCTTGCTCCACCCTCCAGCAGGGTGAGGTCAGCTAGCAATCGATATATCAGCAAATGCTGAACTCAGGCTAAGTGTAAGGTTGATGAAGGAGGAACAATGGGAGAAATCTGACTCTTCAAATACTTGCTCTACAGCAAAGAACAGTAGTGGGATCTTATGAAGACACAAAAAGGCAACAAGAAATTTATCAGGATCCGCTCTTAATCCCTAGCCAGAGGCAGCTGTGTACTCTACGCACAGGGGTAAGGGTGCAGAGTACAGTGGCCAAGACCAGAAGTTCAGGAAACACTTCCAAGGCTCAGATCCCTGCTGTCCTGCTTCCTGGCTGTGTGACCTGTCCTCCAGTACTAAACCTCTCTAGGCCTGTTTCCACCTTTGTGGAAAGGAGACATTCACAGGACCTGCCTATGGGGCTGTTCAGGGGATTAAACAAAATAATCATGGAATGTGCTTGGCACATATAAAATGTTGCTGTCATTTTATTTCAAGATATATATATATATGTCAACTTACTTGGATAAAAAGTGTATATTGCTTATTTTAGATCAAATTTTGAGATCAGGATAAAGATACTTGGGAAAGTAACTTTTGGGGACTCTGTTCCTTCCATTGACAGCTTCAAAATCAGTCACCATTGTTAGCACATCAATACCATCAAAGAAGGGATTCATTTACATATAAATTATTTTCACTTAAGTCTCTTTGGCATATATAACATTTATCACTGTTTTCCAGTTAGAGATTCATGTAACACCATTACATAAACATTAAATTTTTTTTTGTTAATTTTATTGAAGTACAGTCAATGTACAATACTATAAGTTACAAGTGTACAATATAGTGATTTACAATTTTAAAGGTTATATTCCACTTATAGTTATAAAACATTAGCTATATTCCTGTGGTATACAATATGTCTTTGTAACTTATTTATACATAGTAGTTTATACCTCTTTATTCCCTACCTCTGTATTGTTCCTCCCCCTTCCCTCTCCCCACTAGTAACCACTAGTTTGTTTTCTATAAGTCTGTTTCTTTTTTGTTATATTTACCAGTTCACTGTATTTTTTTAGATTCCACACAGAAGTGATATCATACAGTATTTGTCTTTTTCTGTGTGACTTATTTCACTTTAGCATAATACCTTCCAAGTCTACTCATGTTGTTGCAAATAGCAACATTTCATTCTTTTTTATGGCTGAGTTTTTTTCAGGGGGACAAGGGGAAGCAGAAAGTATATATAAAAAGTTATATATGATAACTGTCATTTATTATTAACTATATAGTCATTGCCATCTTGGAAGATGCCCTGGTCCACAGCTACATCTTTCAACATAAAAGATCATAATTATACAGTGCCGAGCTGGATTTGGCAGAGCTAGTGTGCTTGTCATATATAAATGGAAATTGTTCACTTTTAAACATTTGCATTAGTTAAAATACTGAGTTTACAGGGAGACAACTACTGATGTAACTGGTAGAAAATTAGCTTCTATTAAAACAGTCTAGGAACACAATTCTGCCTCGAGCACAGCATGGGAGAATCTCTCAGACATATTCTTTTTATCCTTTTTCACACAGGTTACAGCAGACATACCAACCATAACCTGGAATTTGCATGTGAATTATTCAAATGGCAATATAACCTATCTGTGTGACCTTGGGCAGGTTACTTCACTTCTCTGTGCCCCAGTTTCTCTATCTGTAAAACAGAAGTCATAATAATGGCATGTATTTCATATGGTTGTTAAGAGGATTACATGACTCAAACTTGTTAAATTCTTATATCTGTGCCTAGGATATCATAATCCCTTTGTAAATATAAGTCAGTAAAATGACTTAATAATATGGCCTTAGGAGAGCAATAGCCTGAATCATTAGAAAACTTGTTAAAATTCATCACCACTCATAGGAATAGCAAATAAAGGAAACGAGACTTGTGCTCAAATAGCATTTTGTGTTGCTCAGTGTAAGAGTGCAGCAAAGTTGTCTATTTTTTTTTTTAAGGAAAACAATAGGCATGACTTCCATCATATTTGTAGCCTCAAGCTATTATTGAATCTCATGAAATATTAACTTAGGCTGAGTATCTGCAATCAGATAAACCCTGAGAACAAGCAAAATGGCATGCTGAAGAGCATTATGCCAAATCAATTATGGAGAGCATCCAGACGTATCAAGATGTACGATACACATAACACGAACATGCCCATTGCATTTTGGCTGGGGAAGTGGGGAGAATTGGTCTGTAGATTTTAAGCCCATCTATCAAACTAGAGAACTAAACGTATAGAACTATTCAACCAAAGGCATGGAACTACAGGTTTTATAGTAACCTGAGGTAGTCATCCACGTTGGGGCCAGAATGTTATCTGCCCCTTTAGCTACCTCACCAATCACTGCCTTTTTCTGTTGAGAGAGAATGAAGAGAGGAACCATACAACTAGAAATACCTAGAGAAACTCTGGAAGAACTTTTAGCTTCTCTATTGTCAACTGAAAAAAATGCACAATTAAAAGTTGAGAACTATGTTTTATTTGGCAGACAAAACTGAGGACTTAAGCCCAGGACATAGTCTCTCAGATGAGAGACTGGTCCCAGGAGGGAAGGGAGGGGCCTGGATAGACAGGATTTTTTGCAACAAAGACCAGGTAGTCAGAATATCAAAAGATACTGTTAATTAAAGAAAACCAGACATCTCAAGTAATTTAGCACTTTTCTATGTATGAGAAGATGCAAGAGTTTACACTGACTGAAATCGCTCCTTTGCCGTGCACCTCAGCTGTCTGGGGCCAGTGTCCTGAGTCTCCTCAGGGTGTGTGATCAGGGTGGCTTCCGTGGTTAACTGCTCTGTGGCAGGCATCCTGTTTGAATCTTGAGTTCCCTCAGGGCTCACCATCAGAGTGGCTGTAATGAGATGACTTGAGACTGCAATATCTTGTTTACTGATACGACAGGAAGCATTTCTTTTTCATTGATGCGTGCTCAGTCAAGAATGCTGGAGAGGGTTGCTATGCCCTACTCCAGGGGATCTTCCTGCCCCAGGAATTGAACCCTCATCTCTTTTGTCTCCTGCATTGGCAGGCAGATTGTTTACCATTATTCTGTGAAAGAATTTTTTCTGTTCCCACTCTATTTGCCTGAGAAAGGAAGAACTGTAGTCTTAGGATATAACATTAAAAAGTAAACAAGATTTACTTCCAGTCCTGGAGTGACATCCAGGGGCCCGCTTCCCTTCTGGCAAACTCTCAGTGCCCCAAATCCAGCCCAGGGTTTTCCTCTTCTCCTCTTGCCTTTCTCTCCTCGTGGGCTGGTTTCTCCACTCTCCCCACCAAATTCCTCTCTACTCCGCAAGGTGAGCCTCAGGCTCTACCTCCTTCCTTTGTAGCCTTCCCTAATTCCTTCTCTGGGGAGATTGTGTTTTCCACCAAAAGACAAGTACTTGCATCCCTCCCTTACTAGAAAACAGGCATTTGTGGCTGTCATCGCAGCCTTTCTCTCCTGCAGCCTCTCTGAAATACCCACATGTAGCTAGGTCCTTGATAACTACTTAGCACATGAGAAAAATCCCTCTCCGAAACCCTGCATGGGACCTTCCCCGAGGACAAGGGGAAACCACACAACCACACACTGGAACTCTGATGGGTCAAGTCCAAGTCCTGCCAGTGGGCCACCGCCAGTGGCCCTCAGATGCATGTAGGTCTCGGTTTATGGTTACACCTCACTGCAAAAGTGATTGTTATCACCGCCTTCTGTACTACGTGCCTCGAGGGAAATCACTTTCATATCACCGATGATTCGACAGAGCTTATAACCCGGGCAGGAGTACCGTCCATCCGAGTTAGCATCAGCGAGGTGCATCAGTGCTGTCCCCTGATAACAGAGTTTTCATCCAGTCAGCCTAGAGGATCCCCAAGGGACTACCCTGTGCAAGAGGCTAGGTTAAATGTTAGGGAAATAAAAGCAAACCAAACCTAGTTTCTGCCTCTATCTTCTTAGAAACTCCGTTGTACAATAGAGGAGAAATTCATCCTCACAGCATCCATATCAGTATTTCTACTTTATACTCAGAGGCTAAAGCAGAGACAACCTGGACACCCAAGCAAGAAGAATAGCTGGGAGATGACGTGGATGAACCCTGTTCCCACCAGAGAGGGAACCACTGAGAAACAGAACTGTCCAGGGCAGAGCAGGAGACGCTGACAGCCCAGCAAGATTGACAGCTAAAGATTTTTTTTCCCCCTACATGGAGAAGACTAAATTCAGGCTCTGTTGTGCATTAGAGCCCACAAGTCCCCTCATCCCAGTTCCCACCACCGTGCCTGTTGCTGTTTTCTCTATCAAGCAGACTGATGCACTGGAAGGTGACGGGAATGAAGTCTGCCTTACAGCTACCAGAAGCCACCAGAGCCAGCAGGCTGTCTGACCCCCGAGAGGAACTGGAGTCTCAGAGCCCCCACTTTTGCCTCAACCTCAGGTGGCCTGGCTTCTGTGCACTAAGAGCCAAGTATGACAGTCATCTGGCCCTACCTGGGAATCGGCCACAGTCACAGCCAGGAGCTTCCTGGAGAAGGAGCTCACTGACCCTGACCTGGTGTTCTCTGCCCTCTATAGGAGAATCACTGGTTCAGTGGAAAGACTCAGAGGCCATCACCATGCTGCCAGAAATCATTTTTGTCCACTAATTAAAAGCCAATTTGGAGTGTGAACAACAACAAAAGAATATCCTACTTCAAGGAGACTAGTTACATTTCAAAAATTGAACGTTAATAACAATTCTTGCTACAAGTCTGCCCAGTTTTTCACTAACCCTGTGCACTGATGCATCATCAGAAGTTTGCCCAGAAGGCCCAATACCTTCCCCAAGTGTGAGAGCATGAGGGGAGAACAGAGGGAGAAACTGAGCTCATCTTTAGCTAAGTGCAATTTCAAATTACTTTTGCCTCTCGAGGACATGACTATGAGGTTCATGACCTCTGTGTAATGCTTCACTTTTCATTTACTCCAAATTCTAGAGGGGCAAATAATTCCATCTCCATAAACTTTCTAGGAAATTGATTTTTATCCTTCTTTTAAAGCCACTTCTACAGTTGAGACACAGAAGTGGTTAACTGTTATCTTTCATATTTATTATGATCAAGAAGCGATAACTAGCATTATTTTTGGCTTTTAGTTATCAATATCATCCAATTGCCCCTGGCTGCCAATTAACACAATTTATTCTAAAAGTAAACAAATGTCTCAGACTGAACTTCAATCCAGACTTATCAGGTGTGAACTTGTTAAACAGCTACATCAAGAGTTACTTTTGCTTGGCAAAAAAAAAAAAATCTGCCAAGAAGACATATACTTGCTTCCATAGATAGCAAGGCCTGGAGAACACACAGCCAGCAGAGCAGAACTGGCGCTGAGCTGCGTGCCAATTCGGTGTTAGGTGGGAAAGAGAATGGGAGCACCAGGTAGCCATCCTCCTTAGGACGTAAAAAAGTAAAACTAAACACGGCCTCTGAGCAAATGGGAAGACAGAGGAATAGCTCTGAACCAAACAGTGGACACCTCTACTCATGCCAGACCACAGGAGGACACCCACAGGAGGCTTTGGATCCAGGAAGCAGAGTCTCTTCTCAGCACACCTGCTTAGACAGCAGCTTGTGCGTGAACCTAGCTGAAAAGAAAAGGAGCTGGCAATCTAGACGCGCTTTGTGTCCTTGAGGGTTGTTGCCGGCAGGGGCAAACCAGCCAGGTGCCTCCACGGAGGATGGGCTCAGGCTGCCCTGCCAGGCCTTGTACCTTAAAGTCCCGAATTAAACACAGGAAGTCTTTTTATACACAGACCCAGGGGATCTTACATAACCATCCGTCCAAACTCTGCTATAAGTGCTAAAAAATTAGGTAGGAGGAATGCCCTTTGACAGAATTCTATCCTTATTGAGCTTATTTCTATTTTGGTGTGCTTCTGATTACATGAGGGCCTGAGGGCTTCTCCTTGCAGGAGAAAGTAAACAGACATAGTTGTTCTTATTAAATCCAGAGTGAAGGTCACACTTGTTCCAGAGAATGAGTAAGTGACCTCAAGTTTGATCTTTAAGTAAACAAAGGACCATGATATGAAGTTTGTCAAGTGACTTTTCTCTCTGCTTCAGAAATTTTAACAAGGAATGACACTTTTATAAACTCTCCAGTATAATTGTGGTAAGATGTTTTTCCCCTTTCCTTTGTTAACTTTGATGACATTTTCTTCATTCCTTTCAAAGTGTTCTTTTATTATGTTTAACCATCTGGCCGACTGCTTTAACAAGTAATTAAAAACCTTACAGGGGTTTAGAATTTTAATTAGATTATACATTTTTTGATGTATGAGGATGAGGGAAAATGTAATGGCTTTTTTGCTAGAAAAGGATTATCATCCCCTTTATGCCTTTGCCTTATGTATAAGACTTTGTTAAATGTAAAAAATGTGTTTTTCATTGAGGTCATAAGATTATTTCAGATTGTAGAAACTGAGTTTGGATGGAAGTTTTCTGAATAATAATGCTGAAAGTAGGTATGCCTTTAGACCTAATTTCCTTAAAAGAACTCAGCACCACTGAGGGATTCAGCAAAGAATTATACAAATTATGGCAAATGGGGAGGATGAGGAGGTTAGTGGCTCTCATGAGGAGGTTCTCAGATCAATTCCTGGCTTCTCAGATGGGTGGTCAGGGCCCTGAGATGCCCGGGCAACAAGTGTGAGTAGCCAAGGAATAGCCTGAGTCCTCTCCTGCCCTAAAGAGAAAGCTTTAGGGTTGCAGAGCTGGTGGATAAGCTCAGGGAAATAGAAAAGGCAGTTCAAGGGTGGCAGCTGTGTAGCAGAGCCAGAGAATCACCAGTATGGGGTGAGGTAGGAGGGTGAGAGGCTTCATGAAGAAGGTCTGAGACAAAGGGGACATGGAACTGTCCCAGGAGAATGAGGATGTGAGACCAAAAAGGTAAGGATAAGGAAAAAGAGAGGCCACTAGAGATATCCATGAAAACAAAAAGCAGTAGGAAAAGGCATGACTCAAATATCAAATAACTACTCAGACTCTAAGAAGAAATGAAATGATTCACCCAAAACAAAAAGCCACTAGCAGATACTGGGGATCTGGTGAATAAGATGGTCCTGACAGTAAGGCATAAGAAAAACTTTAAAGGAAAAAAGGAGAGGCATGGCAGGAAGTAAACTACAGTGGCATTATTTATTTGTGTTTTTAAAACAGGAGAATCCATTTGAACTTAACAGAAACAGTCTCCTTGAACAGATCAGGAATCATGACATTGGAACCCAAAGAAAGCAATGTAGTCATAGCCCATTATTAAATTATGAATAAAGCATAATGTCAATATTATTTATTTCCTTTAAACTTTATAAAATAAGCTATGGATGAAGCAAGGAAGACCTAACTATAATTGGCAGAGAGAATAATCATATTTAATACCTTTTAAACCGTGAACTTCCAGATGTTCAAGCTGGATTTAGAAAAGGCAGAGGAACCAGAAATCAAATTGCCAACATCTGCTGGATCATCGAAAAAGGAAGAGATTCCAGAGAAATACCTATTTCTGCTTTAACGACTATGCCAAAGCCTTTGACTGTGTGGATCACAATAAACTGTGGAAAATTCTGAAAGAGATGGGAATACCAGACCACCTGACCTGTCTCCTGAGAAACCTATATGCAGGTCAGGAAGCAACAGTTCAAAATGGACATGGAACAGACTGGTTCCAAATAGGAAAAGGAGTGCGTCAAGGCTGTATATTGTCACCCTGCTTATTTAACTTGCATGCAGAGTACATCATGAGAAACAATGGGCTGGAGGAAGCACCAGCTGGAATCAAGATTGCCGGGAGAAATATCAATAACCTCAGATGTGCAGATGACACCACTCTTATGACAGGAAGTGGGGTGAAGAGGAACTAAAGAGCCTCTTGATGAAAGTGAAAGAGGAGAGTGAAAAAGTTGGCTTAAAGCTCAACATTCAGAAAACGAAGATCATGGCATCTGGTCCCATCACTTCATGGCAAATAGATGGGGAACCAGTGGAAACAGTGTCAGACTTTACTTTTCTGGGCTCCAAAATCACTGCAGATGGTGACTGCAGCCATGAAATTAAAAGACGCTTACTCCTTGGAAGGAAAGTTATGACCAACCTAGATAGCATATTAAAAAGCAGAGCCATTACTTTGCCGACTAAGGTCCGTCTAGTCAAGGCTATGGTTTTTCCTGTGGTCCTGTGTGGATGTGAGAGTTGGACTGTGAAGAAGGCTGAGCGCCAAAGAATTGATGCTTTTGAACTGTGGTGTTGGAGAAGACTCTTGAGAGTCCCTTGGACTGCAAGGAGATCCAACCAGACCATCCTACAGGAGATCAGTCCTGGGTGTTCATTGGAAGGACTGATGCTGAAGCTGAAACTCTAGTACTTTGGCCACCTCATGTGAAGAGTTGACTTATTGGAAAAGACCCTGATGCTGGGAGGGATTGGGGGCAGGAGGAGAAGGGGACGAGAAAGGATGAGATGGCTGGATGACATCACCAACTCGATGGACATGAGTTTCGGTGAACTCACGAGTTGGTGATGGACAGGGAGGCCTGGCGTGCTGCGATTCATGGTGTCACAAAGAGTAGGACATGACTGAACTGAAACTGAACTGTACTGTACATTTAAAAAATGGATAAGATGGGTAATTGGTGACCCGGGTTCGATCCCTGGGTCAGGAAGATCCCCTGGAGAAGGAAATGGCAACCCACTCCAGTACTCTTGCCTGGAAAATCCCATGGACGGAGGAGCCTGGTGGGCTACAGTCCACGAGGTCGCAAAGTCGGACACGACTGAGCAACTTCACTTCAAAAACAATTGAGAGAGAAACACAACATTGTGAAGCAATTTTCCTCCAATTAAAAAAGCACAAAAGCTTCTGCACACCAAAGGAAACCATAAACAAGATGAAAAGACAACACTCAGAATGGGAGAAAATAATTGCAAGGGAAGCAACTGACAAAGGATTACTCTCCAAAATATGTAAGTAGCTCATGTAGCTCAACATCAGAAAAACAGCCCAATCAAAAAATGGGCAGGAGACCTAAACAGACATTCCTGCAATTAAGACAAGAGATGGCCAGTAAATACACAAAAAGATGCTCAATATCGCTCATTATCAGAGAAATTATCAGAGAAATCAAAACTACATTGAGGTATCATCTCACACCAATCAGAATGGCCATAATCAAAAAGTCTACAACAATAAATGCTGGGGAAGGTGTGGAGAAAAGGGAACCCTCTTGTACTTTTGGTGAGAATGTAAATTGATACAGCCACTAGGGAGAACAGTATGGAGATTCCTTAAAAAAAACTAGGAACAAAACTACCATGTGATGGAGCAATCCAACTACTGAGCATATACCCTGAGAAACCACAATTGAAAAAGGCACAATACCCACCCCAACATTTGCTGCAGCACTATTTACAATAGCCAGGACATAGAAGCAACCTAGATGTCCAATGACAGATGAATGGATAAAGAAATTGTGGTACATACATACAGTGGAATATAACTCAGCCAGAAAAAGGAATGAACTTGAGTCAGTTTAGTGAGTTGGATTAACCTAGAGCCTGTTATATAGAGTAAAGTAAGTCAGGAAAACAAATATTGTGTATTAATGTATATTTATATGGAATCTAGAAAAATGGTACTGATGAACCTATTTGCAGGGGAGGAATGGAGATGCAGATATAGAGAATGGAGTTGTGGACACAGTGCAGGAAAGAAGGGATGGGATGAATTGAAAAGCATTGACATATATAGACTACCACGTGTAAAACAGCTGTTGAGAAGTGGCTGTATAACACAGGGAGCCTGGCCTGGTGCTCTGTGATAACACAGAGGGGTGGGATGGGCTGAGAGGGAAGCTCAAGAGGGAGGAGATATATATATATAAAATGTTGACTAATTTGCATTGTTGTATGGCAGAAACCAATACAGTGTTGTAAAGCAGTTTTCCTTTGATTAAAAAATAAATAAGAAAAAAGGAATAGAAATATGTTTTCAACCTTGATTGTTGAAAAGTTAAAGAAGAGACAGGAGTTTGAAGGTAGAAGGGGAATGAATAAGTAACTGTAGGGAAGCTAATGTCCTCACATTTAGAGAAAAAGAAATGGAGGTTTATATGTATTATTTAGTGTTACAAATCGGAGAAGGCAATGGCACCCCACTCCAGTACTCTTGCCTGGAAAATCCCATGGGCGGAGGAGCCTGCTGGGCTGCGGTCCATGGGGTCGCTAAGAGTCAGACACGACTGAGCGACTTCATTTTTACTTCTCACTTTCATGCATTGGAGAAGGAAATGGCAACCCACTCCAGTGTTCTTGCCTGGAAAATCCCAGGGACGGGGGAGCCTGGTGGGCTACCGTCTATGGGGTCGCACAGAGTCGGACACGACTGAAGCGACTTAGCAGCAGCAGCAGCAGCAGTGTTACAAATGTAAACAATAAAGGGATAAAAACTAGTCATATTTTATACTGAGCAGAAGCAGGAAGGGAAGTTAAAAGTGAACTGAGTTAGGTTAGAAGATAAAGGTTAGGAGGATAAATCAATAAATAACAGCATACTATTAGCATTTTGGACAAAAATTGTTCCAATATGATTGCTCTTAAAGAGTGGTTAGGTTGAAAGAGGTCAGTTCTTTTCATTGAAAACAATTTTTTTATTATTTGATAACTGTATATTAACTTGATAATTTTAATTTTATTTTATTAAAAGACTGAAAGTACACAGCCCAATAAAATTATTTTACAGTCCTTTCACAGATGGGAACATGCCGGGTGAGGAGAGAGGCCATTTAAAGGACTGGTGAGGGCCGGGGCCCTGGAGAGTCCCCAGCCAGGAGGAGCTTGTGCGCTAAGGTCCCAGAGGAGATGAATGACATACTCCTTGCCATGAAAAGGGGGAAATACAACACTTACCTTGTGAAGGTAAGTGAAAATGAAATGAGAACATGTATGACAGTGGTCAGGATGTGTCAGTGGCTGCAACAGGGGCTGAATATTCCCAAACAAATTTATACTCAGGCACGGGTATTTGTAAGGTCACAGGCAAAGCAAGACCTTGGAACCAATTCAGTATTTCTTAGTTTCAGGGCTGATGAGTGGCCCTGACCAGGTTATTTAACCTCCCTAAGCTACACTCTGTTCATCTATGAAGTGGGGGCGCTGCTTTTCACTAGCCTTTCTTGTGGGTCTGAGAACAGTTCTTAGGCTCATCTTCAGGTCCCTGCTGCCTTTCCACCTCTCCCTATAATCCTGTTTGTAAGCCTACAGTTGTTCACAGGGGAAATGAAATACAAATTGGATTGAAAAGATTATTTCATGAAACTTAGACGATGGAATTGGCTTTTTGTATATTTCCAGGTAAAGAAATATTTAAGAGAGCTCAGGGAACTTATTATGTCAGATGTAAACGAACTCAGCTTAGCACAAATCTGTACCCCTAGGTCAGGCTTCCCTGGTGGCTCAGATGGTAAAGAACACACCTGCAATGCGGGAGACCTGGGTTTGACCCCTGGGTTGGGAAGATCCCCTGGAGAAGGGAAAGGCTCTCCACTCCAATATTCTGGCCTGGAGAATTCCATAGACTCAGTCCATGGGGTCCCAAAGAGTCGGATAAGACTGAGTGACTTTCACTTTCACTTTTCCCTAGGTCATATGAAATTAGTAGACTGTCCAGAGCGCCTTCTTGACATTAATCACAAAAAAATACTTGAAAAGGCTTTTTTGGTCAGGAAGAAATATCTCTTAACTATTCCATAGTCAAAGAAATCATAAATTTTAATTATAATTTCTGAAAAACATGGTTTAAATTACCAAAATCTTTCAAAGATGAGTTCTAACAGACTGGATCACCTACACTGACTCAGGATTTTTAAAAAACAAACAATAGTTTATTTAACTCCAATTAACTAAAATAAAGTTCTCAACTTGCAAAGAAACATCGTATGTCCACCAGTTGCCATGACAATGCCTGTGCTCAGCCCCACTTATCATGATGGAACTGCCAAGGACAGTCAGTCTGCATGCGTGTTTATAGACTATGTGTAGGGAGCTAAACCTGTAAGGAGGGGAAGACAGAGAGGACAAGGCACCTCGATGAGCACCTTGGTCCAGGAGCAGAGAGAAGAAAGCTTATATCTATATAAGGGCATTAAATCCTCCTCACACATCCTGGACATCCTGTCTCACAATCACAATTCCAAACATGGAACTCAAGCAAATGAAGCAACAGGAGAGCAAAAAAGAATTAAACAGCTTTAAGAGCCATGTTGTGATTCTGCCATCACTGTCTTCCCTCAGCCACGACTGGCAGTGCCCCAGACAGCAGCTGCTCCTTCAGTGTCCCAGAGTGAGGAGGGCCCAGCAGCACCCGTGTGCACGTGAGAAAGAAAGAAAGCAGCCTCTCTATCACAGCCAGAGGTTGGGGGAACCATTTGTTAGCACTGTGTCATCTAGTGAGAGCTAAGATACCACTCTTCCATGCACACTGCAGTGAAGATTAAATGTGATTATGTTTAGAGAGTACCTGAGAAAATAATAATTGCTATTGTCAATAAACGTGTGTTCCCTTCTTTCCACTAGCATTCATGAAGCTGATACTTAACTGTTCTGAGTCCAGCTGCCCTTGCTGCCCCCATGTGTATATCAAAAATCCAGAATAATCAGAGCTGAGGCATTTGTTTTGGCATTTGTTTTGGGGACCTCACATGCTCAAAGTGTGCTGAATTGTGTTATTTCTTCCTGACAGTCCTAAGGGATTGGTTTTGTATTCTCTGTTTTATAAGGAATGTAAATTGGATAAGTTGATGCCCTATTGATGGGTTGGGCAAAAGAAAAGCAAAAACAGTTCTGGGACAAAATCTAAGTAAGAAAAAGTAAGAACTAACCAATATTTAATGAATCACATGGTAGGATGAATAATTCATAACTAATATCAATGTTGTGCTCAAATACTAATGTCTTCCATTAAGCTGCAGAGGTGAAGCTGAGAAATTCAGAATGAGGACTGTTGAAGCAGGGATGAGCGTCCATCTGCTATGCAGTTCACACACACACACACACACTCAAAACTATGCATATATGTGGCTCTATGCATTTACATCATAACGTATAATAGCTTGTATAATAAACCTGAGGCTAAAATATATATTTAATAATTAAATAAACAACATAAGCAGGCTGTACACATTTTCAGTACAGCAAAATGCAACTGAACAAGGGAACTGAGAAGGAAAGCTGCCACCCTGTCCCCCAGGGCTGCCTGCCTCTTCAGACATGGAAGTTTTAATTACTCATGCAAGAAACAGCCATTTGGATTAAACTCACAATTCACTATAAGGAAGAGGGAGGGAAACAGACCAGGAATTGTGCCCTGACAATCTGATATGACAGCTCATGTCAGATTAAAAAGGTCCTGCAATTTATTCCAAGTCATACAACTATAATTATTAGAGCAAGGACCCAGGTCTGTATGCACAAGATGTGTAATCTATCCACAAAATACCTGGAAATCTAGGCTTCTGGAGGCAAGTATAGTACACATGTCAGTATTGAAAAAATGTTCTCATTCTGTTTAAACAACATACCCTAGAGAAGGTTTTCTTTTCTAAAACGTTAAAATGTCCAAAGGATTCCTTGGTGGCTCAGACGGTAAAGAATTTGCCTGCAATGCAGGAAAACCAGGTTTGATCCCTGGATAGGGAAGATCCCTTGGATAAGGAAATGGCAACCAACCCAGTATTCTTGCCTGGAGAATCCCCACGGACAGAGGAGCCTGGGGGGCTATAGTCCATAGCGTCACAAAGAGTCGGACATGAATGAGCAACTAACACTTTCACTTTCAAAATGTCCAAAAGCTTTAAATTATACAATAAAATACTACAGAAAAACAAAGCTGATTTTAAGAAAATGAATGACCATCTCATATACTGCTTGTTCTCAGGGCTTCCTCTGCAATACTGTAGAACTATAAAAACTACAAAAACACGCCATTCTACAGGAAGAATAATCACATACAATATTTCAGTGTAATTCTCCTTCTGGTGGCCTTTCTTAGAAATCACTGCACAAGTAATTAAGATGGGTCCATTGGAAAATGCTTACTAATGACCACCAAACTGTTTAGAATCCCAGGGACGGGGGAGCCTGGTGGGCTGCCATCTACGGGATTGCACGGAGTCGGACACGACTGAAGTGACTTAGCAGCTGCAGCAAACTGTTTCAATAAGGCAGATAATACATCTGACATGCTAGTAGATTCAGCGTTTGGTCAACCTCAGTTATACTTTCAAAAAGTTACTTTGAAATAAAATATAGCCATTTCCAGATTCCCATCTGTATTATTTCTGAAATCTCCTTTAGGCCCATAATGCACTTCTGTGCCTTTTGCTTTGACACTTACACCAATTACATGGCCTTGTCAATTCCAGCAATACTATGCAATACTTAAAATCCTTAATCCATTTTCTCTAAAGCATACAAAGTCACAAGACCATTTACATACATGTTTAGGCTTCTTGAATGTGTATCTGGATGTTCTTAAAGTTACTTTGGTTTTACATATGATTGCAAAGATTAATAGTTTTTAGTTCATGCAGTGAGAGAATCTGCCTGTCTGCTATTTCCCATGAATTGGTTCAACGTTCTTACACTGCATTATTGTAATAATTCTTATTATAAAATAATTTTAAGTATTAACATTAAGCATCTCTTGAAATAATTCTGTTTCATCTTATTAACCTCAACATCTGTGTCATTAGTGCTATTTAAAATGTTTTAAAGCAATCTAAGCTATAGCAGAATCTTGAAAAACTTGCCTTTTGGTGAATGAGGGGACTCACAGTGGAGCTGAGTGGCCTCCTTCATCTTAGGGAAAGTTCTGTTAATTGATTACCTGTTAACTCTGGGTGGTCACATTGAGAGAACCAGCTGGCAGTATAACCTCCAGCTGTTGCTTCCTACCGTTTTAAACACTGGGTATAATTTCCACAAAAATCGTGAAAATAGGAAGACCATGCCCAGAAAGCCATATGGACTGTTTCATACTATTCTACTTAATAATTTGAGAAAAATATATGGCAAAACAAGTGGACAGCTTCTGAAATGGAAATAGGAGTTCTAGAGTTAGATTTTAACTGATGGGAAATAGAGAAAAAAAGCTAGAAAAAGTGATTATTTTTATTGTTACCTTTAGGTTGTCAAATAATTTCAACTTGAAAAGTTACTTTTCTGATCAAAGTTGTCATTTGTCCTTTTCTAGCAACATCCATCAGAATCCCAAGGCGGGGATAACTTACGAAGAGAGGATACGCTGGAGGTGCCCCGAAGAAACTGGTGTAAGCCGTCTTCATCTTCGCTGGAGCTGACTATACTGTTCCTCATTTCCAGCATAGACAACTGAGTGCAAAGGCTGAGCTGGTGGTCCAACTTTTTGATCTTCTGTAAAGCAAAGTTTTAAGATTTCTGAGCACTATGGGACTCAGATCATAGCTTTCCTGTAAGTAGCATTTACTTTTCCTTGAAATAAAGAACTGTTGGTACATAGTGCCAAATAAATAGTAGCTATAATTTTTTATTATAAGCTATTACTGCAAATACATTATAAAAATTTAATATACTCACTAGACTATTTATTAATCTGAAAAATGCTAAGCACCAACCTAATTTGATAACAGGTAGACAAGATAACTTGAAGAGTGTACACACTCATACTCATAGTCCTTGGGGAACAGTACTTATGGAAACAATGTTTTGCAAGTTCTCTTCTGTAATCATTTAAATTTCTTTCTCATCAAACATGGGGAAATGAAGATCAAATTACAAATTGTTGAAGGTCCATACAGCTCTGAAATGCCGAACTGAATGGCCACAGGCTTCCATCCTATACCTCTCTTGTCACTTATGGGCTTTCTGGAAAGGGACCTGATCAGTAGGATGTGCAAGACTGGAAGACACGGGGTTAAAATGCCAACCTCCTGCTTGCTGGGGTTGATCAGCATTTATCAGTCTGTCCTGCCTTCCCTGGCCTACACACATTGCCCTTAGTCCTCTGTCTCACTTATCATCTTCTTTAGATTTCTTGAAAGGCATTTTATGAAGAGAACAGCACATCCTCACTACATATGAGGTGTGTGACATGTGCAGACACCTCACTAGGTCATGGGAAATATAATTACATGGTATTTTCTCATTCTTGAGAAATGATCCCCTGAAGGGTCTCTCAATTATAAGCATTCCCACTTCATTTAACAAAGAACTAATTCATGATTAGTTAATGAAGATTCAGGAACCTATACACTGCATAAAGGAGGGATACCTCACCTTACTACATATGTATTTAACAAAGTAAAGGGACTCAGAAAAATACATACTTTATCATTTAAGGTGGGATCATTCAATGAGTAGAGCTTGTTTGTAATGTCTTTTCCTATTAGATACCTAAATATTTCATACAGAAAAGGCTCTGATTCCAGAAAGTAAGTTAATCTTTCTCTTGACCAGCATAAAAATCTGCAATTATCATCTGCAATAATGGTGACCTGCCAAAGAAACAGAAAGAAAAATGTATATGAATTATGATGTCAGTAACTTGGGGCAAGGGAAGAGTGGAATAATTTAGTGGATATTATTATAGCAATGTTTTATCATATTAGTTAAAATAAGATTCATAAACACAAGATTCTATAAATATAACATTAGTTTAAAATCAAGCAGTCTGTACACTGGGCACAGTAAAGAACCTGCCTGCAGTGCAGGAGACATAAGAGACACAGGTTCAATCTCTGGGTCAGGAAGATCCCTGGGAGGAGGGCATGGCAAGCTACTGCAGCATTCTTGCCTGGAGAAGCCACATGGACAGAGGAGTCTGGTGGGCTATGGTCCATAGGGTCGCAAGAAGCTGGACATGACCGAAGCAACTGAGCACACACAATCTGCAGACTAAGTGAAAATAAAGTGTTCAAGTTTTGTTGTTCTGTTTTGTGAGGTCTGGTGATGGAAGATTGGCCTCCATGTCAATAGCACTGCTAGAGTGTACTAGGGTGTTCAAGACGGCTAAATATTTCTTTATACTTGGATGATTATACTAGAGAATGAAAATATGAACTCATGTGAATTGATTTTAGGACCCAGATTGTCACTGATGAATAAGGCTAGTAAAGGTTCTTTTTGGTTCCTTCTGTCATAGGTATTTCTCATGTGTGAACTACCAAGGGTGGCACGATGGGGACACACACAGAAAAGCTCCAGCTAGCTCAGAACTGGGAAACCATACTCTTTCCTTTAGAGTCATTGCATACGAAAGTGGGAGAGCATTGTAATTGCGCTGTGCAGAGCCCAAGTATTCTGTAAAGAAATCCTCTCTCCAGAACGAGGAGCTCATCCTCACATGCCCTTCCTCCCATGCAGGTCCTTCCATCAGCTTCACATGGCATGCCTATCACTGAACTCCAGTTCATCCGTGGTCCACTCTCTCTCCTGAGCACCCTGAGGGCAGGGACTGCGTCTTCATACTGAGCGCCTGGCTTTCAACACAGAGTGGTGCTCAGTGCAGATTTACTGAAGAAGGAATTAACAGATGAACACAAATACTTAAGGCAAAAAGTGTTTTTATATCTTTAACATTAAACCCAATGCCTTTCCAAGTGCGAGATTAATAAAAGTTTTCAAAATTGACATGAAGTCATATCTGGGCCCCAGAGCAAAGGTTTCCAAAGGAGCTTTTACCCTTTGTTAGTCAGAAAACTGAATGTATTTCAGATGACAAGATATGTTTTCTCTCTACTAGGAGAGAAAACAGAAAACCCAGCTTCTCTCCTTGTATCAGTGGCTGAAATCTGATCCTTAGTAAATCAGAGGGTTTGACTACAAAAGATGGGTCAGTGTTCCCAGGAAAATAAAACTGTACTTATTTATCATGTTAAATAATATTAAAATATTATGTTAAATAATATTAAATAATAAATCCACCAAACCAAACACATTGGCATTTAAGAAATGCATCAGCAGCTCTATGGTTCCATAAAACGCTAAATTTCATTTCTTCTTTCAACATATATTGTTAGGCTGGTAGTTTATGCCAGACCCAGTTCAAGGCACTGAGATTATTGTGGTGAACAAGAAAGACAAGATCCTTGCCCTGTGATGCTTATATTAGTGGAGGAAGCTGATAATAAATAAATATGACAACCTCAGGTGGTAGTAAGTGTTTTGACAAATTATAGGACAGGGTAAAATGGAAGAGAATGACTAGGAGATTCCAGGTACACATAATGCCCTTCCTTTAAGAATATATTGCATTTTGAAATATTTAAGGTGCTTTTATATCTATCATGTAAGCAGATCCTTAAAACTCCCTTTGAGATAAGACAGATAACATTCTTCCTCATTTTCCAGATGCCAAATAAGCACCAAAAAACTTATATATGGACACATGTTAATGAACAGTGGAGTGAGCACTTCTGACTTCCAGCCCAGACATGTTTTCCCACCAGGTGGGAAATCCAATATGTTCTAGATTCATCAAGATAATCACCGAGAAAGCCATTTGGTGAAGTGAGCGTAAGGCTGACTCACCATCAAGAATCCTCTGTGTAAAGAACAACTGAACATAGTGTCATAAAGCCTACATTCTAGTGGAGCGAGCTGGTAATAAGTGAGGATACGTGCCCAAGAACAATTAGATTTATAGCAAGAGAAGTATAAGATCAAGAGACACAGAAGCCTCTCCTTAGGAGTTCCCAGAACAGTAGGAGATGCGTATGTAAACAAAAGGCGACTGAATAATATTCTCAAGGAGGGAGTATTTTTAGAGAAGATGAGCACCGGGCATTCAGGATGACCCAGTCCTGCACCCAAGCACTGAAGAAAGGGTTAAGAAAGTTGAAGTCCCTTCATTCTGCAAAGACGTCATCCGTGCCTTCGGAAGATACAATTCATGCACAGTGGGGGAAAAAGTAAAGGTGGAGTTGGAAATCATCCAGGAAAAGAAGGTGCCATTGCACAGGTGGTACATTGTACATGCATTTAACTTTTTTCAACCATTTTAATAACCTCAAGTTTTCCACGAGGCAAAAATACTTTTAATATGATATTATAGTTTGCTTAGAACCATTGCTTAGAACTATTTTTAAAAATTGAAGTTTAGTTGATTTAGTGTTTCAAGTATGTAGCAAAGGGATTTGTTTATACATATATATTTCTCCTTTTTCAGATTCTTTTTCATTATAGGTTATTTTAAGATTGAATACCGTTCCTTATGGCATCAAATTGAGGAAGGAGTACATCAAGGCTGTATATTGTCACCCTGCTTATTTAACTTATATGCACAGTATATCAAGCAAAATGCTGGACTGGATGAAGCACAACCTGGAATCAAGATTGCCAGGAGAAATATCATCAGATATGCAGATGACACCACCCTTACGGCAGAAAGTGAAGAAGAACTAAAGAGCCTCTTGATGAATGAAAAGAGAGAGTGAAAAAAGTTGGCTTAAAACTCAATATTCAGAAAATGAAGATCATGGCATCCAGTCCCATCACTTCATGGGAAATAGATGTGGAAACAGTGACAGACTTTATTTTGGGGGCCTCCAAAATCACTACAGATGGTGACTGCAGCCATGAAATTAAAAGACACTTGGTTCTTGAAAGAAAAGTTATGACCAAGGTAGATAACATTAAAAAGCAGAGACATTACTTTGCCAAAAAAGGTCCATCTAGACAAGGCTATGGTTTTTCCAGTGGTCATGTATGGATGTGAGAGTTGGACTGTGAAGAAGGCTGAGTGCTGAAGAACTGATGCTTTTGAACTGTGGTGTTGGAGAAGACTCTTGAGAGTCCCTTGGACTGCAAGGAGATCCAACCAGTCCATTCTAAAGGAGATCAGTCCTGAATATTCACTGGAAGGACTGATGCTGAAGTTGAAAGTTCAATACTTTGGCCAGCTGATAGGAAGAACTGCCTCATTTGAAAAGACCCTGATTTTATTTTGGGGGCCTCCAAAATCACTACAGATGGTGACTGCAGCCATGAAATTAAAAGACACTTGGTTCTTGAAAGAAAAGTTATGACCAAGGTAGATAACATTAAAAAGCAGAGACATTACTTTGCCAAAAAAGGTCCATCTAGACAAGGCTATGGTTTTTCCAGTGGTCATGTATGGATGTGAGAGTTGGACTGTGAAGAAGGCTGAGTGCTGAAGAACTGATGCTTTTGAACTGTGGTGTTGGAGAAGACTCTTGAGAGTCCCTTGGACTGCAAGGAGATCCAACCAGTCCATTCTAAAGGAGATCAGTCCTGAATATTCACTGGAAGGACTGATGCTGAAGTTGAAAGTTCAATACTTTGGCCAGCTGATAGGAAGAACTGCCTCATTTGAAAAGACCCTGATGCTAGAAAAGATTGAAGGCAGGAGGAGAAGGGGACGACAGAGGATGAGATGGTTGGATGGCATCACTGATTCAATGGGCATGAGTTTGAGTAAACTACGTGAGTTGCTGATGGACAGGGAGGCCTGGTGTGCTACAGTCCATGGGGTTGCAAAGAGTCAGAGTGACTGAGCAACTGAACTGAACTTCTGCTATATAGCAAAGTGCTTCTGTTATACATATATACATTCTTTTTAACATTCCTTTCCATTATTATCATAGGAATTGAATATAGTTCCCTGTGCAATACAGTAGGGCCTTGTTCTTTAAACATTCTGTACTTAATACCTTGCATCTGTTAACCTGAAACTCCCACTTTACCCCTCTCTAACTCCCACCTCCATGGCAACCATAAATCTGTTTTCTATGCCTAAGAGTCTGTTTGTTTTGTAGATAGGTTCATTTGTGCCATATTTTAGGTTCCACATATAAGTGACATCATATGGTATTTGTCTTTGTCCTTCTGACTTACTTAGTTTGATAATCACTAGTTCCATTTCAGTTCACTTCAGTCACTCAGTCGTGTCTGATGCTTTGCGACCCTATGAATCGCAGCACGCCAGGCCTCCCTGTCCATCACCAACTCCTGGAGTCCACCCAAACCCATGTCCATTGAGTCGGTGATGCCATCCAACCATCTCATCCTCTGTCATCCCCTTCTCCTCCTGCCTTCAATCTTTCCCAGCATCAGGTTTTTCAAATGAGTCAGCTCTGTGCATCAGGTGGCCAAAGTACTGGAGTTTCAGCTTCAACATCAGTCTCTCCAATGAACACCCAGGACTGATCTCCTTTAGAATGGACTGGTTGGATCTCCTTGCAGTCCAAGGGATTCTCAAGAGTCTTCTCCAACACCACAATTCAAAAGCATCAATTCTTCAGTGCTCAGCTTTCTTTATAGTCCAACTCTCACAATCCATACATGACTACTGGAAAAACCATAGCCTTGACTAGATGGACCTTTTTGGCAAAGTAATATCTCTGCTTTTGAATATGCTGTCTAGGTTGGCTATAACTTTCCTTCCAAGGAGCAAGCATCTTTTAATTTCATGGCTGCAATAACCATCTGCAGTGATTTTGGAGCCCCCCAAAAATAAAGTCTGACGCTGTTTCCACTGTTTCTCCATCTATTTCTCATGAAGTGATGGGCTGGATGCCATGATCTTCATTTTCTGAATGTTGAGCTTTAAGCCAACTTTTTCACTCTCCTCTTTCACTTTCATCAAGAGGCTTTTTAGTTCCTCTTCACTTTCTGTCATAAGGGTGGTGTCATCTGCATATCTGAGGTTATTGATATTTCTCGTGGCAATCTTGATTCCAGCTTGTGCTTCTTCCAGCCCAGCATTTCTCGTGATGTACTGTACATATAAGTTAAATAAGCAGGGTGACAATATACAGCCTTGACATACTCCTTTTCCTATTTGGAACCAGTCTGTTGTTCCATGTCCAGTTCTAACTGTTGCTTCCTGACCGGCATACAGATTTCTCAAGAGGCAGGTCAGGTGGCCTGGTATGCCCATCTCTTTCAGAATTTTCCACAGTTTATTGTGTTCCACACTAGTTCCATTTATATTGCTAAAAATGACTGAGTAATATTCCATTATATGTATGTACCACATCTTGATCCATCTATCTGTTGATGGACATTTAGGTTTCTTCTATGTCTTAGCTATTGTAAATAGTGCTGCAGTGAACAATGGAGTGCTTGTATCTTTTTGACTTATAGCTCTGTGAGGATTGCTGGATCATATGGTAATTCTATATTTAGTTTTCTGAGGAACCTCCATACTGTTTTCTATGGTGGCTGCACCAACTTACATTCCCACCAACAGTGTAGGAGTGTTCTCTCTTCTCCACAGCCTCTCCAGGCCATTCTGATCAGTGTGAGATGGTACCTCATTGCAGTTTTGATTTACATTTCTCTAATAATTAGCAATGTTGAGCATCTATTCTTGTGCCTATTTGCCATCTATATTTCTTCTTTGGAGAAATGTCTATTTAGTTCTTTGCTCATTTTTTCATTGGACTTTTTGTTGTTGTCAAGTTGTATGAGCTATTTGTATATTTTGGAAATTAAGCCATCAGCTGCAACATTTGCAAATATTCTCTCCCATTCTGTAGGTTGTCTTTTCATTTTGTTGATGGTTTCTTTTGCTCTGCAAAAGCTTGTAACTTGGTTAGGCCCCAATTTGTTTGTTTTGTTCTAATTTCTATTGCCTTGGGAGACTGACCTAAGAAAACCTTGTATGATTTATATCAGATAATGTTTTGCCGATGTTCTCTTCTAAGAATTTTATGGTATTATGTCTTATGTTTAAGTCCCTAAGTCATTTTGAGTTTATCTTTGTGTGCGTGAGAGGGTGTATTCTAACTTCATTGCTTTACATGTGACTAGGCAACCATTTTTTATGGATGGTTGAAAACTACTTTAAACCTGTTTAAATTATTATTCAATTTAAATATAGTAACAGTATTCATATAATAAGCTATGCATGCATGCTAAGTCACTTCAGTTGTGTCCAACTCTTTGTGACCCTTCAGACCAGAGCCCCCCTGGCTCCTCTGTCCATGGGATTCTCCAGGCAAGAATATTGGAGTGGATTGCAATGCCCTCCTCCAGGGGATCTTCCAACCCAGGGATGGAACCTGAGTCTTATGTCTCTTGCGTCGACAGAAGGGTTCTTAACCACTAGTGACACCTGGGAAGCTGAGTCTTCCAAGTCCATAAGGTCAAGCATTTAGTTGGAAGCAGGTAGTTAGCATATTGACTGAGGTCATTTCACTCGATAGCTAATGCTTCATTTCTGTCAAATAGACAGTTTACTTAATGATTTCCTGTCACAGCAGCCAAGTGAAACATATTTTTAAAGAGGAATGTTTTGAAACACCTAGGAATTCTTAAAGCTTCCATGAAATACATTTGCTTTTTATATTATTAGGGTATCTCAGCAGTGCCATGCTTGAGTTCTTGTGAAGAATTTTACAGAAGAAATATAGGCCTACATAGTAGTGGAAGACAAAAGTATTTCTCTCAAGTAGAGAATTAGACAAAGCATTTGTAACCAGGTTTGCTGCAATTACTCAAGGTGCTGGAGTAGCCCCAAACCAATCTTACACCCTCACTGAATGAAAACACCTTATCAAGAACCAGGGTGTCGGAGGGAAATGCTGAATGGGCTAGCATGGGAAATGGAGGCTGACATTATGACTGACTGACTGTCCTCAGAGGAGAATTTATTATTTTCTTTGTGTACTGCACAACATTTCACACACGAAAATGTCCCAGAAGTGGTCCACTCAGCTAATTTTTATTGAATTTTCATCCGCACTAAAACACAGCAGAGCCAAGGCTGGCAGATTAAATTGCTTTGCAACTCAACCCAAAGATTTACTTAACACTAAGAGAAGGTTTTATTTAAAAGGAGTTAAAACCCAGTGTTCCTTTATTTCACCAGAGCCTGGACATCTGCCTCCAAGACATTCTTTTTCCCTTAAAGTCAATAAAGGTTTGTTTTTCAAGCTTCACAGCACAGGATGTGCTATCGATTATGGGAAGGCAACAGCGGGAGGTAGAACCCCAAAGAAAAATGAAAATGGCAAAGCTCACTGGAGATGAGATGACTGTACAAAGAAGAAATAAGACGCAAAACACCACTTCTGCCTTTTGTGATATTGATACTCAAGATTCTCCCAAGAGTCCTCAGCAGCAGCCTGCTCCTGTAAGTCCTAGCAGAGTACCAAGGGAGCAGCTGGCTGCTCAGAGCTGGCTGTCAGCTGTGTCACTGCCTGTCATCATAATTACTGCACGTTCCTAAACAACAGTCACTGTGTGATCTCAAGGGACAGCTGCCAATTCTACTGGCTTCCTTTCCTCCTCTCATCCTACTGTTGAATTCACTAGCACCCCTTCCAAAGAATGAATTTAAAGAAACAAAAATGCAAAGGAAGCAGCACCTTGTTAGAATGCTTATAACTATCCAGGGTTAGAGAAAAATGAAATCAGCAGGTAAAAGGCTGTGTGGGTGCAGGAGTCTGGCCACTGACAACTTCAAGTGTCCTCTGCCACTGGCATAGAGGGCGAAAAGCTGACCCTGGGAGCACATGATGGTTTTCATCTGGGAACTCGCTTCAGGAAGAGGCAATATACTCCTACACAGATGTGCAACAGCTATTTTTACTCTTGAGTATCCGCCAATAGGAACATTTGGTGAACAATCAAAACAGAATCTCTCCCGAGGGCTTACTCTGATGGGAGTCTTCTCCAGCTGTAAGGGACTTAGGCTTGATGATGCCAGAGCAGTTTTTATCCATTGATCAATCAGCCACACCAGACTCTATGCAGAGAAAAGCTAACTAGTGCTTGGGGAGGCTGAAGCAGTATCTTTCACCCAGGTAGGGTACCTTGAGTTTGGTCATGTTTTTAGAAACATGAGAAGCAAATCAATCATGAGGGCTATTTCTCAAATGCCAAATCCCAACCCCCTTTCCTGAAGAAGCAGGAGAACTGTGATGAGAGGTAGAAATTCCTTTGTATGTTAATTTAATTACACATATAATTTGAAGTCCGGTGTTAAAGACAGTACATGCTATGTCCCAGGGGCTACAAGCTGCTGGAAACACAGGAGGTTCAGTCCCCTTCCTTTCCCCAAATGCTGGTCTCTTCAGGATCCTATGAAACAGTTATTGTGTAAAATCACTTGCTACTATAAACAGAAATAGATGCAACAGATAAATGTTGGGCTTTGGAAGAAGAAATTGGAAGCAGGTCAGAGGAATGAGGGAGAGAGGAAAGAAGTGGCCCTGGACCAGTTTATAGATGGTGGTGATTAAAGATACTGTAAGAATAAATCTCAGTGCAGAATGACCCCAGAAAAACCCAAGGGAGTGTGTAAGTTAGAGGAGGCAGGATGTAGGATCTGCTTTTTCCTCCTGTATCTTTAGCTCAGCAAGCCTGGGGACAGCACTGCAGCCAGGTAGTAAATTTATATGAGACCCTCTAGTAAATGCACATAACTTTAGCACGTTGTGTGGTTACTCAGGCAGGGTAGGAGCCAGGCAGACCTGAAATCATTGTAAATCCACTTAACTAGTGTCTGTGAATGTCTCCTTGTATCTTCATGTGGCATCCCCAAGACTGTGGCATCTCAAAACGAGGCTCAACAATAAGACTTTGTCACCAAGAAACACTGACTTTTCCTCCATCAGGTGGTAGCATCCCCTTCTATTCCATTTCCCACCTAAATGTTTACATTTACCCTCCTGTCAGTAATGCCTAATGTGGCTCCTGTTCATAAGAAACCCTATTCTCAGGATACTGACTTACTGCTGTTTATCTAGAGGCTCAGACTAAGGAAACTCTCATCCATTTTCTTGGTTACTTTCCTGACAATACTGAGGGGAATAAAATAGGACAGCTGGACATTTTCAGGAAGAATCAGAACAAAGTATCACATAATGGAGCGTTTTTTTTTTTTTAAAGATATTAAAAGAGCCAGGCTGAGTACGTCAAATTATTCTATCGGTAAAGAACTTCATTCTTTGCCCTTAAATATATTCATTACATTTAAAAGAGTACAGTGGTTAAATTTTTTTTCATGAGGATTAACAGAGTAGGTTCTCTAGGGCAAAATCAGTTTCCTGCTTTTCCCCAGTAAAAGTAACCAATTACATGTTTTAAGTACACTGATTATCCATAACTGACCTTTTCCTTTTTTTTTTTTTAATAACAAAGGCATTAGATGTTCTCTATGGAAAAATTATAAAAACTAAACAAAAAGGAAGAAAACAAAGCAATCAGACTTTCAGAAATAAATGTTAACACAATGGCTAAATCAGGATATATCTTTCTAGACCTCTTCTTGTGTACCTATACACACCACTTTCAGTTTTACAAGAACTTCCCTGATGGTCCAGTAGTTAGGAATCTGCCTGCCAGTGCAGGGGGCGCAGGTTTGATCCCTGGTCCAGGAAGATCCCACATGCTACAAAGCAACTAAGCCCTCGCCACAGGAGAAGCCACCTGAATGAGAAGCCCATGCACCACATTGAAGAGTAACTCCCACTCTCCGCAACTAGACAAAAGCCTGCATGCAGCAATGAAGACCCAGGACTGCCACAAAGAAATTTTTAAAAAGTTTTGCAAAAATGGGATCATAGTATATATACCATATGGTAATCTCTCTTTTCAATAAATCACGGCCACTTTTCCATCCATATCCTTTGGATTTTGAATAAGACATTAACTAGTTTCAATCTTCTTAAAAATCATGCCAAAACATACCTGGAATTTTTCACCTTTGTGCATCTGGGTTGATCTAAATTCAGGAGAATCTATAAGGCACAGGGGTAAATGTTATGCAGAAAATGTCCTCGATAGGAAACCTTCATTCTGATAACAGAAATTAGTGTTAATAAATGCATAATAATTCACACATAACATGACAAGCCTTAAAATCTCCATAATCTTATGGTTTTTTAATTTTGTAAAAACCTAAAGACCCCACAGGAGACTGACATAATTAAAAAGCACTTCCCGGAGCACAAGTATTAGTTTCAAAATAAGTTTCACTAACAACAAGGGGAAAAAAGTGTCCATATTGAAGCAGACATGTCTAATTTCATCAGTGTCTAGCTGCTACTGCTGCTGCTAAGTCGCTTCAGTCGTGTCCGACCTGCAACCCCACAGACAGCAGCCCACCAGGCTCCCGTCCCGCATCCCTGGATTCTCCAGGCAAGAACATTGGAGTGGGTTGTCATTTCCTTCTCCAATGCATGAAAGTGAACAGTGAAAGTGAAGTCGCTCAGTCATGTCCGACTCTTAGTGACCCCATAGACTGCAGCCTACCAGGCTCCTCCATCCATGGGATTTTACAGGCAAGAGTACTGAAGTGGGGTGCCATTGCCTTCTCTGAGTGCCTAGCTGGAATGACCATATAATTCATTATTCAAACTGGTATACTTCTGAGAGAAAACAGACACTGCTGTCTCCCCAGGAGACTGAAGTTGCATTTTTGTGATATTCAAAAAAATAAGCAAGTCACCTCTAAAACACGCATCAGTTCAGTTCAGTTCAGTCGCTCAGTTGTGTCCGACTCTTTGCGACCCCGTGAAGCAAGCCAGGCCTCCCCGTCCATCACCAACTCCTGGAGTTCACTTAGACTCACGCATAAGCTTCTTAAATTTTAATATCCAATTTAAACCTATTTCAGTTTTGCCTCATTAAACTTACTAAAAAGGTGAAAACTGTTCACAAGTAAAAATCCTGATTAGCAACATGATTCACTGAGATAAATCCTACATAACTTTACCACATTACTCTGTAACATTCTATAATGCAGTTGTCCAGATGAAAATTTACCCCACGACCACTTACTCCATTAGTTAGCAACATTCCCTTTCATTCATTTCTTACCCAGAGGCCAGAAGATTCCAGGGAAACAAGGCACTTTGATTTCCATAGGGCACTTACTTTCCTTTCAGGAGAATACTCAGACGGTCGTCAACTGAGGTTAGCTCCTCTACAGCATAGCTTTCGCCCTTTTTCAACGTTTGGATCATGCAAAACTGTCCAGTTAATCTTCTGAACAAATCTGGAGACACACGGAGGGGTTCAAACAATCGCCGGTAGATGCTTTTGAGTTCCTTTTCGATCTTTACCTGAAAAGAAGCAGTGACCGAATGCCACATCTAATGCAGCAACCCCAAAACATCAGCTGCTGTGGTCTAAATAGAGTTTTCAGAATAAACGGATCTGCAACACATGCCTTCACCCTTCTGTGTTTTGGTCAGTGGAATCTGACACCGAGAGTAAGTGGTGATGTAAGTTTCGATGCTAAAAGGGCACTTTTGCAGTTAAGCTGAACTCTGACCGCATGTGGTGAAGATCCGCACTGCTGATTGCATCTCTTTCCATGCACTGTCAAGCAACTGTGGAGGTTCTGATTGTTCTCCCAGTATTCACCTTTCCCATCTTAGCATTTTCTATAAATAACATATTAATAAAAGCTTTTCATTTTAGAACATTTCTGTTTCACAGAAGGAAGTTACACTAACTCTGAAATATTACAGCAAGAAAATAAGTACACAAATTAGGAATCAACTTGGAAATAAATTTACAAAGATTGATGCATTAAATGTTTTACTTATGTGCAATTATTATCTAGTGAGTTAATACAGGAAATCAAATCTCCTTAGCTATAATTACTACTTCTCATGTATTTATTCCAAAGCAAAGTGAAGAATGTAAAATTCAAATGGCTGTTGTCTCTGTTGTCAGACTATCCAAGGCCCAAGTCAAGCCTATTCGTGTGCCCAGCATTAGTCTGGGAAATCTGTACTGCATGCAAATGAACTTTGATGTTCAAGTGGTCGTCCATCTCAAGAAATTTGTGGCAGCTATGCCATGAAGCTACAGACCCAGGAGATCAGGGCTGCTTGGATGTCACTTGCAGCCTTTCTGACACTCTCACTTTCCTGCTGTTTCATTTTAATGAAGAATTAGCATTTATATTTTTCAAAAATATAGGCTTATAGCCTGAGAAGAAACAAAAGCACAGATACTGAGTGATTTACTTCCTCACTGGCACTATCACATCAACAACAACTACTGAATCTTATGTTCAGAACGTGGGATTCTAGTAAGTTCTGATACTGAGAAGCTGAAATCCTTATTATTATTATCATCTACCTTCTCCACTCTAGAGTTTTCGTAATGAGTGTTTAGTTAAATCACAGATCTGTCTCACTTTCAGCATGCACACTAGCCAATGTGGCACGATATATGAACTGAAAAATATATGAACTGAAAAACTGACTTAAATTCATAATCTGCTCATCCTGCCAGCCTTAGCTCAAGTCCCAGTTCTTCCATGAAGCCCTCTAAATTCCTCTCTTTGAAAGCATTCACTTATCAAAGGTTTTCTTGAGCACCAGTTACATGCAGCCATGCTTGGCCGGAACAGGGAACACAACAATAAGCGTGGTAGACGATCCTATTGTGTGCAGCTCCTGGCTGCTTCCACCCCTGAAAGAGGATCGGATATCCTCTTACCCCGTCCCACTCCCACATCACCAGACTTGGTCATGTCAGTTGCTCTGGCAAGCAGAATTGATATATGCTCCTTCTGAGCAGAAGTTTTAAGAAACAATAAGTGTTTCTTTTGTTCTATTTTTCTCTCTGCCGTGACAATGCATGTCCAAATAGAACCTGCTGCTTCAGCAGAGACCCTGAAATGAAGAAGACACATGGAATAGAATTACAGCTGTACACAGCTGCCACAGTCCGTATATTAGTGAAGAAATAATGTGTTGCTGTTAAATGGCACTGAGACTTTCAGACTGTTACACAGCATAATGTAGTGAAAACTGACTAGTACAGTAAGCAAAACAGAGTGGGTTACAATGTAGAGGTCACAATCCAGTGGAATGTCTATGACACATATCAATCTGTATCAGGGAAATTGTCATTTCCTAAGAATTACCATTTCTAACACTTTACTATGTGCATGTCTGGCCTTGAACATAAGATTAGAGCAAGCATGTTGTCTTTTGCTCCACTGAATATTTGTATGTGCTTTGACAGTCAACAGTCAACAAACAGCAATGCAGTGATTGCTAGAGGCCATGCTATTTTCCTTTTCTGTTAGCAACCATTTGTTCTTGGTATGACCAAGGAAACACAGCAAGATAAGTTGGAGTGGAAAAGAAAAAGTTAAATATTACTATTTTCATTACAACTTATTGAAAATGGTGACTTCCTTAAATGAGTATTTTGGACATAGGGGGAAAAAAGCTATCACATTTAAAAACAAGCATAAAACATAACATGAGCTATTTGTAAATCATTAGTGTGTTCTGAAAGTTGTCTATGAGCACTTAATTTTATAACTAGGCAAAGATATTACCAAATGACATTTGACTACCAATAGGAAGAAGAAATAATGAACTTAGATGACTAAAAAGAGAAAATACTGTCATGTGCTTTCATGCCTAAATTGCCCTAATGATTAAAAATGTTTTAAAAACTTGTTTGTGGAACAACCTTCATGATATTCAAATACTTCATTTTCAGGCATATATACACAAAAAGTCTCATCTTCAGAAAAATGATATTAAAGGGCCTAAAGATATTAGATGCTCATTCTCAAATATGAACAAAGTACTTAATTAGCTTTAAAATCTCATACTTATTGGTAGTAATTACCGGTCTTTTCTTGTACAAAAGATATGAAAGATGCAGAATGTTGATCCCCAGGAACACCGAGTTCCAGATCATGATATCCAAGGCACATCGGTAGAGAGTGGCCCAGACGACATAAAGGGCACATCCTGTGAACAGCGAGGCAGGCATGTAAGATGGCTTGTAGCTTAAAAAGCTTGTCTTGTAGCTTCAGCATGTAGCTTAACACATTTGCCATCCTCTGTATTAAAATCTTTCCAAACACATCTTGGAAATACCTGTCAAATATCACTTTGTTACATTTTGGTTTTTGTTTGATTACCAAACCAAACCACATGTTGTTGCAGAAAACTTGTAAAGTATAAAAGTCATTTTTAAAAGGAGAACAGAACCTCATAATTCTACTATTTAAAAGATAGCCATTGTTGATAGTTAATACTGATTCACTGTTTTTCTGTATTTTTAACTGATGGCAAACCTAATGAATCCACAATTTAAAACTTACTTTTTTACTTATTGCAGTGATTTTCTCATTTCATTAAAGCAGTTCATATCACTTCATGGGAAATAGATGGGGAAACAGTCGAAACTATGTCAAACTTTATTTTTTGGGGCTCCAAAATCACCACAGATGGTGATTGCAGCCAAGAAATTAAAAGATGCTTGCTCCTTGGAAGGAAAGTTATGACCAACCTAGACAGCATATTCAAAAGCAGAGACATTACTTTGCCAACAAAGGTCCGTCCAGTCAAGGCTATGGTTTTTCCAATGGTCATGTATGGATGTGAGAGTTGGACCGTGAAGAAAACTGAGCACCGAAGAATTGATGCTTTTGAACTGTGGTGTTGGAGAAGACTCTTGAGACTCTTGAGAGTTTCTTGGACTGCAAGGAGATCCAACCAGTCCATCCTAAAGGAGATCAGTCCTGGGTGTTCATTGGAAGGACTGATGCTGAAGCTGAAACTGCAGTACTTTGGCCACCTCATGCGAAGAGTTGACTCATTTGAAAAGACCCTGATGCTGGGAGGGATTGGGAGCAGGAGGACTAGGGGACGACAGAGGATGAGATGGATGGATAGCATCACTAACTCAATGGACATAAGTTTGGGTAAACTCCTTGAGTTGGTGATGGACAAGGAGGCCTGGCGTGCTGCTATTCATGGGGTCACAAAGAATCAGACACAATTGAGCAACTGAACTGAATACATAGTTTTAATTGATTGTAACTGATAAACCATAATTTAACTATCTCCCTGCTGGTGGACAGGTAAATACTTTGGCTGTAATTTTAAAAAATTATTTATTTTGGCTGCATCAGGTCTTAGTTGTGGCATGCAGGGTCATTTCCCTGATCAGGGATCAAACCTGAGCCCCTTGCATTGGAAGCACAGAGTCTTAATTACTGCACCACCAGGGAAGTCCTTGTAATTTTTTATAAAAGCAGCTTTATATATAAAAATGTATCTGTTCTTGTCACTACTTAGGGTGGATGACCCAACAGTGAGCTAAGAGAATAAGCTTTATAGACTCTGATGACATTAAAGGACTGTTTTCCAAAAGATTTGTGCAAATTTGCACAAATTGGTTGGTTGGTTTCAAATCTGCACAAATTTGATTAGCTTTATAACGGGAGAATCAGTATATATTTTAAATTTAAAATTATCCATATCAGTTATTAATACCAATATATCAACAGCACATACACACAGAAAAACTAAATCTTCTCTTCCATTTTTAAAAAGTTATTCACTTGCAATTTTAAAATTTCATTAAAATGATGTGGGGCACCTGAATAATAACCCGAAGTGTAAAAATTTTAATGTTCTTTAGATAATGAGTGAGTGAGTGAAGTCGCTCAGTCATGTCTGACTCTTTGCGATCCTGTAGACTGTAGCCCACCAGGCTCCTCTGTTCATGGGATTCTCCAGGCAAGAATACTGGAGTGGGTTGCCATAGCAAATACGGAAGACATGTAAAATCTTATTACTTAAAGGAGACAGGGTAACATGATGGAAGGACTGACTGGGAAGCTGGAGGGCCCGAATTATAGTCCTGGTTTGGCTAGTTTTCTTTGGTCTTAACCTTGGATGATTCATTTGATTTCTCCAAGGCCTCAGTTGCTTTGTTTCTACAGTGTTGGACTAGGTGATCTCCCTTGGTCTGTTCCACCTCCAAAGTTCTGTCTTAAAAGTCATAATTAGCTTTTGCTTTTTTATAGGGTGTGGTTTTATTTCTTCCCTTGATACTCTGTTCCTCCTGTTATAATCCCTACCTGACCCAGAGGTAACAGCACAAAACCCCACCTTCCAGCCATCCTTCCAGCACTTTCTTTGATCCTTCCTTGTTGTTATCGTACATTTCAGGCACAGTGAGCTACTTTTCATCCTCCCTCAATGTGCTGGATCTCCCCCTCCTCTCCTTTGACCTGGATACCACACACACACTCAGAGGAATCCTGTTCATCTTCCCAAAGCCAGCTTCACTGCCGTCTCTGCAGAGCACCCTGGTCTGCTTTCCCGCTGAGCCCATCACCCTGTCCATTTCTCCCTGGCACTGGAACACCTACCTGCATCATAGCATCTGATGTGTCCTATGTGACTGCCCACCTGTTTCACTCTGGCCTCCAAAAGAGTGTCTTTCTCAAGGATGCAGACTTCATTGTTCACTTTCTGTCTGACATTTTACAGATGCTCAAAAATGCATCTGAATAAATGAATCACCAGGGACATAATCACATAGAGAGTAACTTGTCCAGAATCACTGGCTAAAATGGTAAATTCATCTGTGTTAGTATTTTGATATGGATTAATTTAACTTGCTTCATCAGGATTAACAGAGTTATCTCCCTAAAATTTTATTTGAACACAACAGTGTCTGGGCAACTATTTTTGTTCCCAGTGTTGCTTTACTGCTCCCAGCAAGTAAACGACTATTCAAATAATGATAATTAAAACTATAGAGAATTCACTATATGCCAGGCACTGCTGCTGCTGCTGCTAAGTCACTTCAGTCGTGTCCGACTCTGTGTGACCCCACAGACGGCAGCCCACCAGGCTCCCCAGTCCCTAGGATTCTCCAGGCAAGAACACTGGAGTGGGTTGCCATTTCCTTCTCCAATGCATGAAAGTGAAAAGTGAAAGTGAAGTTGCTCAGTCGTGTCCGACTCTTGGCGACCCCATGGACTGCAGCCCACCAGGCTCCTCTGTCCATGGGATTTTTCCAGGAAAGAGTACTGGAGTGGAGTGCCATCGCCTTCTCTGATGCCAGGCACTATTGTAAGTCAAATATCACATACACACACACACTCATAAACCTCACCTAATTCTCAAACCCCAGGAGGTGGTATTATTTTTACCCTCATTTGACACCTGGGGAAACTGAGCTATAGAAAGGTTATTGCCCCAGTTAATAACAATTGGCAAGTGCTGGAACCAGGATTGTAAAAACACAGTCTGGCTCCAAAGTTTGCAGTCTTACTCACAAATGGATTTCTGATGTCTGGAAAATCTAAACAACATATGAACATGTTGTTAGCTTTACCTAAAGTACAAAAGGGTGAAGGCCTACGTTCTAACTTACTCGATGTACTGCTAATTTGCTAATGAAGGCTCATAGATTTGGTATGCTATAGACCCTCCCCAATACAAAGCCCATCAGATGCAAGTTATAGAAAAAATTTATATAACATCAGTTAAGTATCTTACCTACAGCTAACAGCCCCCTAAGAAGTATCATATGAAGGTGAAGTGTAGTTGGAATAACCAATCCAATTGCGAAAAAAATATTTGCTACATGAAAAACTAGATGATGTATCTCTCTCCAGTTTTCACAAGTGGTCTCATTGGAAGGCACAGGTAGGATTCTTTCTAACTCAGGTGTAAAACCTATTGTAGTTGCTTCTATCAGTGGACTGGACTTGGTATAATTCATCTTGAAAATTCCTGTAAAAATGAAAAAATGAAAGGACAGTCAAAACATGACAGCTGTATCTTATCACCCACCCCTATGGGTATTATATTATACCAAAATTATTGCTATGAACTAGATGTTGGTAAATAGACTTGTCTGGTGCTTATGAATTAGACAGACCTAGGTTCAAATTTCCACTCTGTCACATATTAAATGTATCCATTTTCTTATCTGTTAATGATGATAATACTTCACTGACTTTATGATGAAATATATAAAATACTTAGGCTAGTGCATAACTATTCCCTGATGTATATACCTATACATATCTACATTTATCTATTAATATGTTTGTATCTAAACATACTGGGTGGGGTAGAGAGGAAGGAGGGATTTAACTAGCCTATAAACAATCACCAATATTCAAAACCACAGCAATTTAAAAGTTATTTAATATAGTTTTCTATTATGCTGTCATTAGAGACACTGAATCCAAACACAGGAAAAATGACTAGAAAATGGGTTTTCTGAATACTTTGAAAAATTAACACCTTGTTATTTACTTCTCCAAAACATCTTAGGGTGTTTTGTTGTTGATTAGTCGCTAGGTCATGTCTGACTCTTTGTAACCCCAGGGACTGCAGCCTGTCAGGCTCCTATGCCCATGTAATTTTCCAGGCAAGAAAACAGGAGGAGCATGACATTTCCTACTCCAGGGGATGTTCCCAACCTAGGGATCAAACCTGCATTTTTTGCATCTCCTGCATTGACAGGTGGATTCTTTACCACTAATGCCATTGTTAATCACTATACCATATATACGTATATACTGCATTATCATATTGATGTTCAGTCACTAAGTCATGTCTAACTGTGACCCCTTGCACTGTAGCACTCCAGTCTCCTCTGTCCTCCACTATCTCCTGCCGCTGCTACTGCTAAGTCACTTCTGGGTTTGCCCAAATTCACATCCATTGAGTTGGTGATGCTGTCTAACCAGCTCATCCTCTACTGCCCCCTTCTCCTTTTGCCTTCAGTCTTTCCCAGCATCAGGGTCTTTTCCAGTGAGTCAGTGCTTCCCATCAGGTGGCCAAAGTATTGGAGCTTCAGCTTCAGTATCAGTCCTTCCAATGAATATTCAGGGTTGATTTCCTTTAAGATTGACTGCTTTGATCTCCTTGCAGACCAAGAGACTCTCAAGAGTCTTCTCCAGCACCACAATTCAATATAATCAATTCTTTGGTGCTCAGCCTTCTTCATGGACCAACTCTCACATCCTTACATGACTACTGGAAAAACCATGGCTTTGACTAGATGGACCTTTGTCCGCAATGTGATGTCTCTGTTTTCTAATACACTGTCTAGGTTTGTCATAGCTTTCCTTCCAAGGAGCAAGCATCTTTTAATTTCATGGCTGCAGTTGAAGAACCTAGGTTAAAATTTTAAGTNGCCCTGTTATCAGCTCCTGCCCTGGAACTCCCAGACGTGAGCAAGCCGTTTCACCTTTATGTAGCAGAAAATACTGGCATTGCTAAAGGGGTCCTCACTCAAAAACTGGGACCATGGAATCGGCCTGTGGCATACCTGTCAAAAAAACTGGACCCTGTAGCTGCTGGCTGGCCAAATTGCTTACGTATAGTGGCAGCCGTGGCAGTTCTGGTAAAAGATGCAGACAAATTGACTTTGGGCCAGAACTTGGTCATCACAGCTCCGCACGCCCTGGAGAGTGTGATCCGTCAGCCTCCTGAGAGATGGCTAACAAACGCCAGGATGACCCACTACCAGACGCTGCTCCTAAACTCTGAGCGAATCAGGTTCACGCCAGCTACAGGACTCAACCCCGCCACGCTGCTGCCTGACCCCAGCCAATCCGAGGTGATACACAACTGCCAAGAAATACTGGCGGAGGTACACGGAGTTCGCCAAGACCTCTTCGACCGGCCGCTTCAGGATGCCGAGGTAACATGGTATACGGATGGAAGCAGTTTCCTCGAAGAAGGTAAGGGGCGGGCAGGGGCAGCGGTGGTCGATGGGACTGAGATAATCTGGGCGGCTGCCCTTCCTCAAGGCACGTCGGCCCAAAAAGCCGAGCTGATTGCCCTTACAAAGGCCCTGGAACTTTCACGAGGGAAAAAGGCCAGTATTTACACTGACAGTAGATACGCCTTCGCGACTGCGCATGTCCATGGGGCTATCTACCAACAAAGGGGGTTACTCACATCAGCCGGAAAAGAGATTAAAAACAAAAATGAAATCCTGGCATTGTTGGCTGCCCTGATGTTGCCAAAAAAGGTTAGTATAATCCACTGCCCTGGACATCAAAGAGACCAATCTCTGGTAACAAAAGGAAACAATATGGCTGATCAAGCCGCGCTAGAGGCGGCGACAAAAGACGAGCTATCGGGATTGCTGGTGATATGCTCCAATGATGGAGATAGTCCCTCTCCGCAGCCAAAAGGGAAACAGGCTATGACGGAAGGGGAAGCTAGAGAGATGTTAAAACAAATGCACCATTGGACTCACTAGGGGGCTAAAAGGTTAGTCTCTCTTTTAAATAAAGCAGGATATGAGTGCCGGGACTTTTCAAACTGGATGAGCAAGTGGTCCTGAACTGCAGACCCTGCCAAGAGGTAAATGCCGGCCGAAACAAGACGGGCCAAGGTAAACGGCTGCGTGGAGACTGGCCGGGGACTTATTGGGAAATAGACTTCACCAAGGTACGTCCTGCGCGGTACGGCAACAAATATCTGCTGGTTTTTGTAGATACTTTCTCAGGGTGGGTAGAAGCTTTCCCCACCAAGAATGAAAGTGCACTCACAGTAGCTAAAAAGATCCTAGAAGAAATTTTCCCGCGCTTTGGAGCATCAAAGATGTTAGGGTCAGATAATGGGCCAGCTTTTACTGCCCAAATAAGCCAGGAGGTAGCTAGGTTTTTGGGGACCGATTGGAAATTACACTGTGCATACAGACCCCAGAGTTCAGGGCAAGTAGAAAGGATGAATAGAACTCTAAAAGAGACCCTAACTAAATTGACCTTGGAGACTGGCGGTACAGACTGGACGGTGCTCCTTCCTCTGGCCCTGTTCCGAGTGAGAAACACACCCTCTCATTTTGGTCTCACCCCTTTTGAAATTCTGTATGGGGCACCCCCCCCCTATATTGTCACTCGGAGAGGGATTCGACCCCCGCAGTTTTAACAATGGTGATCTGTGTGCTAGGCTAATAGGACTCCAGCTGGTTCAAAAAGAGATGTGGACTCAGCTCGCTGCAGCCTACCAACCCGGTACCCCAGGAGAAGCCCACATGTTCCAAGTAGGAGACTCGGTCTACGTAAGGTAAACGGCTGCGTGGAGACCGGCCAGGGACTTATTGGGAAATAGACTTCACTGAGGCTAATAGGACTCCAGCTGGTTCAAAAAGAGGTGTGGACTCAGCTCACTGCCGCCTACCAACCCGGTACCCCAGAGGAGGCCCATCCGTTCCAAGTGGGAGACTCTGTCTACATTCGTCGGCATCGGCAGCACAATTTAGAGCCCAGGTGGAAAGGACCCTACATTGTCCTGCTCACGACCCCCACTGCCATCAAGGTTGACGGAATCTCGTCCTGGATCCACGCCTCTCACGCTAAAGCTGCACCAGAACCATCGCCTCAATGGAAAGCTCACCATACATCTCACCCTTTAAGGCTCAAGCTCTGTCGATCTCGGATACATAATCACCCTCTGTATGACTCTCCTGACTGTAAGTGAATCAAGCCAAAACCCACATTTGCCCCAACAATTGACTTGGCAAGTAATTTCGCAGGCGGAAAAGGTCGTGTGGTCTAGCTCCACCACAGCACCACCTAACTCCTGGTGGCCTGACCTTTATCCTGACCTTTGCAAACTGTCAGTTGGAGCACCCAACCGGTGGGATCTTGAAAAGTACTCGACGTACATCTCACCCTTTAAGGCTCAAACTCTGTCGTTCATCAGATACATAATCACCCTCTGTGTGACTTTCCTGACTGGAAGTGAATCAAGCCAAAACCCACATTTGCCCCAACAATTGACTTGGCAAGTAATTTCGCAGGCGGAAAAGGTCGTGTGGTCTAGCTCCACCACAGCACCACCTAACTCCCTGTGGCCTGACCTTTATCCTGACCTCTGCAAACTGTCAGTTGGAGCACTCGACCGGTGGAATCTTGAAAAGTACTCGGATCTCCACCAAGCCCCGTTAATGCGCTGGCCCGATAAGCTGGGTCTTGACGGTTACACTGATGACTTTGATGAAGGATGTCCGGACTGTGGGGGAGGGTGCGCCAATCAGGCCAGAAGAATCCGGTTAAGAATGTACACTTTCTATGTATGCCCTGAGAAACGTTATGACCAAAATAACTGTGGGGGGAGGGAAGTATTTTTCTGTGCTAGATGGGAATGTGAGACTACAGGTGATACTTATTGGAAACCACCCGGGGATGGTTTGAATCCTGGTTTAACAAGGCTCCGTGGCTTGCCACCCTAATATCCACTCTGATGGGGCCAATGGTCATTATATTTCTCCTTTTAACAATAGGGCCCTGCATCCTCAATCGATTGATCTCGTTTATCAGAGAACTAATAAGTACTGTGCAAGTACTTCTGTTGAGACAACAATATGCAGCAATTCCCCGAGGAGACCTCGGTCTATGATTTCAGGATTGAAATCATGGACAAGGAGAAGAGGGGAATGAAGAACCTAGGTTAAAATTTTAAGTCCCCTTTATGTTAAAACCCCGGAGCAGGCCATGCCTCACGGAAGATAACTTTCCCCTTATCTGGTGACTCAGAGTCTCCTGGTCCCTAACAAAGCCCCATTCTATTAATTCTTAACTGATGACTTACAACCTAGTTTCCTGACCTTGCAAGGAGACCCCCTCTCAAAAAGATGTATTTTCTGTCGGACTTTTCCGGGTAATTGTTCTTCTAAGAACTGGCCAAGCGCCGCAGGGTGGTCAGTCAACTGTTTCGACTTCATTACCTGCAGACCTATCCCACCAATCAAGCGTCCTCACCCCACCTACACCTGCCTATGGCTCCCTACCACATTGTTCCCAATATCCTGACCCCACCCACACCTGCCTGTGATTTTTCGGTATAAAAGTTCCTCGCGATTAGTGTTCGAGGTTCATCTCCTCGGGTGGAGATTGAACCCCGGCGCGTCGGCCTAATAAATCCTCTTGCCTGTTGCATCGAATCCGAGTCACTGCGGTCTTTAGAGGGACAGATCCTGAGAAAAGGCCGTTAGGTCTTACACAGTCACCATCTGCAGTGATTTTGGAGCCCAAGAAAATAAGACCTGTCACTGCTTCCACTTTTCCCCTTCTATTTGCCATGAAGTTATGGAACCAGATGCCATGATGTTCGTTTTTTGAATGTTGAATTTTAAGCCTGCTTTTTCACACTTCTCTTTCACCCTCATCATGAGGCTCTTTAGTTCCTCTATATTTTCTGCCATTAGAGTCATACCATCTGCAGACTGTTGATATTTCTGAGGTTGTTGATATTTCTCGTGGCAATCTTAATTCCAGCCTGTGATTCATCCAGCCTGGTGTTTCATATGATGTACTTTGCATATAAGTTAAATAAGCAGGGTGACAATATACAGCCTTGACATACTCCTTTCCCAAATTTGAACCATGTCTGGTTCTAACTGTTGCTTCTTCAGCTGCATACAGGTTTCTCAGGAGACAGGGCAGGTGGTCTGGTATTCCCGTCTTTTGAAGAATTTTCCACAGTTTGTTGTCATCCATACAGTCAAAGGTTTAGTGTAGTCAATGAAACAAAAGATGTTTTTCTGGAATGCCCTTGCTTTCTCCATGATTCCAGTGAATGTTGGCAATTTGATCTCTGGTTCCTCTGCCTCTTTGAAACCCAGCTTGTATATCTAGAAGTTCTTGGTTCACATACTGCTGAAGCCTAGCTTGAAGAATTTTGAAATGTGAACATGTGAAATGAATGCAACTGTACAATAGTTTGAACATTCTTTGCTGTGCTGTGCTTAGTCACTCAGCCATGTCCGACTCTTTGCAACCCCATGGACTGTAGCCCACCAGGCTCCTCTGTGCATGGGGATTCTCCAGGCAAGAATACCGAAATAGGTTACCATGCCCTCCTCCAGGGGATATTCCCAACCCAGGGATCGAACCCAGGTTTCCCGCACTGCAGGTGGATTATCTACCGTCTGAGCCACAAGGGAAGCCCAAACATTCTTTGGCATTGCCCTTCTTTGGGTTTGGAATGAAAACTGACCTTTACCTGTCCTGTGACCACTGCTGAGTTTTCAAAAATTGATGAACTATTGAGTAGAGCACTTTAACAGCACTATCTTTTAGGATCTTAAATAACTCAGCTGAAATTCCGTCACCTCCACTAGCTTTGTTTGTAGTAATGCTTTGTACAGAGTTGACGTCACATTCTAGGATGTCTGGCTTTAGGCGAGTGACACCATTGTGGTTATCCAGGTCATTAAGACCTTTTCTGAAATGTTCTGTGTATTCTTGCCACCTCTTTTTAATCTCTTCTGCTTCTGTTAGGTCCTTAACTTTTCAGTCCTTTATTGTGCCCACCATTGCATGAAAGCTGGAATCAAGATCGCCAAGAGAAATATCAATAACCTCGGATATGCAAATGACACCACCCTTATGGCAGAAAGTGAAAGGCACTAAAGAGCCTCTTGATGAAAGTAAAGAGAGAGTGAAAAAGCTGGCTTAAAACTCAACATTCAGAAAACTAAGATCATGGCATCCGGTTCCATCACTCCATGGCAAATAGATGGAGAAACAAGGAAACAGTGACAGACTTCATTTTCTTGGGCTCCAAAATCATTGCAGATGGGACTGCTGCCATGATATTAAAAGACTCTTGCTCCTTGAAAGAAAAGCTATGACCAACCTAGATAGTATATTAAAAAACAGAGTCATTACTTTGCCAACAAAGATCTATCTAGTCAAAGCTATGGTTTTTCCAGTGGTCATGTATGGATGTGAGAGCTGAACCATAAAGAATACTGAGCACCGAAGAATTGATGTTTTTGAACTGTGGTGTTGGAGGAGACTCTTGAGAGTCCCCAGTTGGTCCTAAAGGAAATTCATTTCAGTGTCTGACTTTTTGCGACCCCATGAACCATAGCACACCAGCCTTCCCTGTGCAAAACCAACTCCCACAGTCCACCCAAACCCATGTCCATTGTGTCGGTGATGCCATCTAACAATCTCATTCTCCGTCATCCCCTTCTCCTCCTGCCCTCAATCTTTCCCAGCATCAGGGTCTTTTCAAGTAAGTCAACCCTTCGCATGAGGTGGCCAAAGTATTGGAGTTTCAGCTTCAGCATCAGTCCTTCCAATGAATACTCGGGACTGATTTCCTTTAGGATAGACTGGTTGGATTTCCTTGTAGTCCAAGGGACACTCAAGAGTCCTCTCCAACACCACAGTTCACAAGTATCAATTCTTCGGCGCTCAGCTTTCTTCACAGTCCAACTCTCACATCCATACATGACCACAGGAAAAACCATAGCCTTGATTAAATGGACCTCTGTTGACAAAATAATGTTTCTGCTTTTCAATATGCTGTCTAGGTTGGTCATAACTTTCCTTCCAAGGAGTAAGCGTCTTTTAATTTCATGGCTGTAATTACCATCTGCAGTGATTTTGGAACCCCTAAAAATAAAGTCTGACACTGTTTCCATTGTTTCCCCATCTATTTCCCATGAAGTTATGGGACCGGATGCCATGATCTTCGTTTTCTGAATATTGAGCTTTAAGCCAACTTTTTTACTCTCCTCTTTCACTTTCATCAAAAGGCCCTTAGTTCTTCACTTTCTGCCGTAAGGGTGGTGTCATCTGCATGTCTGAGGTTATTGATATTTCTCCTGGTAATCTTGATTCCAGCTTGTGCTTTCTCTAGCCCAGAGTTTCTCATGATGCACTCTGCATATAAGTTAAATAAGCAGGGTGAAAATACATAGCCATGACATACTCCTTTTCCTATTTGGAACCAGTCTGTTGTTCCATGTCCTGAATATTTATTGGAAGGACTGATACAGAAGCTGAAGCTCCAATATTTTGGCCACCTGATGCGAAGAACTGACTCACTGGAAATTGCCCTAATGCTAGGAAAAATTGAAGGCAGAAGGAGAAGGGGACGAGAGATGATGAGATGGTTGGATGGCATAACTGACTTGAAGGACTTGAGTTTGAGCAAGCTCCAGGAGTTGGTGATGGACAGGGAAGCCTGGCGAGCTGCAGTCTATGGGGCTGCAAAGAGTTGGACATGACTGAGTGACTGAACTGAACTTGCATGAAATGTTCCCTTAATATCTCCAATTTTCTTGAAGAGATCTCTAGTCTTTCTTATTCTGTTTTCCTCTATTTCTCTGCATTGTTCATTTAAGAAGGCTTTTTTTTTTTTTTTAATCTTGCTTTGCTATTTTCTGGAACTCTGCATTCAGTTGGGTATAACTTTCCCTTTCTCCTTTACCTTTTGCTCCTCTTCTTTCTCAGCTGTTTGAAAAGCCTCCTCAGAATAACATTTTGCCATCTTGCATTTCTCTTTCTTTGGGATGGTTTTGGTCCTTGCCTCCTGTACAGTGTTATGAACCTCCATCCATAGCTCTTCAGGCACTCTGTCTACCAGACCTAATCCTTTGAATCTATTTGTCATTTCCACTGTATAATCATAAGGGATTTGATTTAGGTCATATCTGAATGGCCTAGTGGTTTTGCCTACTTTCTTCAACTGAAGCCTGAATTTTGCAACAGGGAGCCCATGATCTGAGCCACAGTCAGCTCCAGGTCTTGTTTTTGTTGAATATATACAGCATCTCCATTTTGACTGCAAAGAACATAATCAGTCTGATTTTGGTATTGACTGTCTGGTGATGTCCATGGGTAGAGTTCTCTCTTGGGTTGTTGGAAAAGGGTGTTTGCTCGAACTAGCATGTCCTCTTGACAAAACCCTGTTAACTTTTGCCCTGCTTCATTTTGTACTCCAAGGCCAAACTTGCCTGTTATTCCAAATATCTCGACTTCCTACTTTTGCATTCCAATCCCCCATGATGAAAAGGACATCTTTTTTTGGTGTTAGTTCTAAGCGTTGTAGGTCTTCATAGAAGCAGTCAACTTTAGTGGCCCTGCATAGCATGGCTAATAGCTTCATTGAGCTACACAAGCACCTTTGCCGTGATAGGCTGTGCTCCATGAGGAAGACATTAACATATACACACATAATAACTATATTACTGCTCAGGGAAACTCAGGGGAAACCCCTGAAATCCGAATCGCCTTGCCCAGCGTGAGGAATCCCACCCATGACAGGGTCATGTGGCAGAAATCCGATTATTACTATAGTTATTTATATATACAGAGAGAGTTAACATTTACTCCTTTAACCTTCTAGTTTAAAAATTTACTTTCTTTCCCATAAAAATTCTAGTTAGAAGGATCTCACAAATTGAAAAGTAATAAACTTCCAGGTTCTTTATATTTAGGAGGGATCATGAGTATGCATTTGACTATTTAATATTAGAATCAGTAGCAAATACATTTCAAAGAAAATGTTACACATGTTTACATAAACTTTAACACAAAATGGCACTACTTCACGACTATATGATCAGTCTTCTCTGGTACTTTAAAAATTCTATTATTATACAAATTGGTCCCTGACAAAAACTATGTAGATTTACAGAATAAGTGAATTGTTCTGTTTCAGGGAAAGAATTCCAAATGGAGACCCAAGATATGTTTAAAATTTTCATTTAAAAATATGAATTTCTTTCCAATAAGTTCACACAATAAGCCATATGTTTCCATTTCTTTCTTTTTCATCATACTGAAGTAAAGGTTTCAGTGGTAGAATGAATTGGTATCAGGCTGGCCATTTTTCAAGGATGTTATTAATACATTAATGTGAAAGAATTCCACATCTCTCAAGACGATAGAAAAACATGCATGCCTAAATTTACAAACAGTAAATAAACAAGTCAAAGATCTCATCTCATAATTCTAAAACAGTTCATACATATAAGAAATAGTTGACTTAAGATATTGATTTGCTGAAAAAAAGGAAAGAAATCATAAAAATTCAACTAC
The DNA here is from genome assembly GCA_006408695.1 of Aepyceros melampus. Classification (NCBI taxonomy): domain Eukaryota; kingdom Metazoa; phylum Chordata; class Mammalia; order Artiodactyla; family Bovidae; genus Aepyceros; species Aepyceros melampus. The sequence goes on along the minus strand of SJXQ01003718.1, from coordinate 63,092 downwards.
TTTTTAATTGATGTATAGTTGATGTACAATATTATATGTTACAAGTGTATGATACAGTGATTCACAATTTTTAAAGGTTATACTCCATTTATAGTTATCATAAAATACTGGCTATAGTTCTGTGTTGTTGTACAATATACACCTGTAGCTTATTTTATATACAATAGCTTGTACCTCTTAATCCTCTACTTTCCAGGGAGAGGGTGGGATGATTTGGGAGAATGGCATTGAAACATGTATAATATCACATAAGAAATGAATCGCCAGTCTAGGTTCGATGCCGGATACAGGATACTTGGGGCTGGTGCACTGGGATGACCCAGAGGGATGGTACAGGGAGGGAGGTGGGAGGGGGGTGCAGGATTGGGAACACACGTACACCCATGGCGGATTCATTTTGATGTATGGCAAAATCAATACAATATTGTAAAGTAATAAGCCTCTGATTAAAATAAATTTAAATTTAAAAAATGTTAGAATCAATAAAAATATAAGCCTAATTAGGATGGTGGAATCATTATTTTAATAACTCAATTTATACAAAGTTTGTTTTCAAGAACCAAATCAGAATTAATCTCACAATTTTTTCAAGAGGGAGAATGATATTAAATATCCTCTATCACTCATGATGTCAACATCAGCCTACGCATTAGTATCATATAAGCTAACTGACATTTCTACTGCATTTTAGAATGTGTTTTCATTTCCATTGTCCCCTTTGTTCCTCCAATTACCCTATGTTCCTTACAAGACAGACTATGTCATATTCATCTAGGTATACCAAGCCTAGTCTCTGTAGAGAATGCCAGATGCAGAGATGAAAGCCATATGTAAGGTACACAAAAATGACCAACACTTTTAGAAATTACTTTTCAGTCTCCCCAAGCCTAGTAGTAAAGGCAGGAGAGTGCCAAGCCTTCCCAAGGTTGAGAGTCAGGTTCTGTACTATAAGCTCCAGGAAAGCCAACCTAAGTAACAGAAAGTCACTTCTGCTCTTTGGGTGGGTTTCTTCCCGGGAATTGAGACAGCTGGACTAGATGGTCATCAAAATCTTTTCAAGTTTTAATAGCCTGTGGCTCTAATAGAGATTTACACAGTCAATTAATACATATTTTCTCTCACATCCACATGATTATACTTGTATTGTCAATTAATCCACTGTAATTCAATTTCAGGCTTTTAAAAGTTCTCTAAGTGGAACTAAAATTACCAATTTATGGTCAAGAAAAATGACAGGAAAACTATGATCTACTAGCCCAAGAACCAAGGACACAGTAACATGGATTTTTAAAAGGTGAGTTAATCCTATAAATATTTTGATGTAGCACATCTTATTAAATATATAGTTAATAACTTAATAACTATATAGTTAACATATATGATTCATTTTACTTGTATATTTATATGTCTACTATTTATCTATAGGTCTACTATTTACCTGTGTATACTTATCTATAGTCTATTTTGAAATGCCAGTGATCTACTGTCAACAAATACTGATAGGATCTTGCCGGGTTCAGTTTCTTTTGACTACTACCTAATGGATTCATGTGGCTTACACTGAATTATCCTTAAGCAGAGAATGCACGGGTCTAACGGAGAGAGGTTAGACTGGTAAAATGATAAGCATTCACATTAATTCTGACTAAATCAAGAGAAATTTTCTTTCTTGTATTAGTTTCCTTGGAGTCTAATTTCTTAAATTCCCTGTTCTAGTAAAGTCCTGTTGATCTGTTGATTTTCAAATAGGTGTGTGCAGGGATCAGTAGCGAGGTGATGAAACTAACCTTAATGCTTTGCCAACTGCAGAAATGTAAAAGGTAACAACGAGCCAAAGTTGTGCTCCTAGACTGGCTCAATTCATTCCACAATCCTAACTGAACCTTTGTTTATTTTCGGAATGGTAAAGGGCGTTATGTTACTAAGTCTTTTCGCACTTAACTCCTGCTTCAAAAGCCAGCAGTTTCTGGGACTTATCTGGCCGACAATCGGTTTCCCAAAGCCTCCGAAACGAGGGAGAGAGGGCGCGGGTGGATCGCCGGTCCCCTATCCATCTGCACTCCCCAGGCGCCCGGCTCACTTCGCTCCTCAAAGAGGAAAGGCCGTATCAACTCTTCTTGGTCCGAAGCTCTCGGGCCCAAGGGGTGTGCGGTGAGCGCCCTGACTCACCACCTCGCATTCGCGGCGGCAGTCCAGGGCGGGCGACACGGTGCGCCCGGCTGCGAGCTGCCTACCCGTGGGACCCGGAGGCCCTACAGGGGGTGAGGAAGAGCGGTACTGGGTTCGCGGGTGGGAGCCCTGGGAGCGTTGCGGGGAGTGGAGAGGCTGAGCTCACCCAGGGCTTACGGGCAGCAGACCGCGGGAACGGGCACCCGATGGGGCCAGGGCACCCGAGGACGCTGGCATTGCCAGACTCCAGTGGCAGCAGTTGACATCTGGTTTGTGACCGTGCTGTCCAGACCCCGGGTGAAGGGCGGCTTCCAAGGACAGGGAACCCCACGAGGGCGCGGCCAGAGAGGAGAGGGCGGGGTTCCCAGTGGTCCGGGGCACGGAGATCCCGCAGCCACCGCCCGTGAGGACAAAGTTGCTCCCAGCGGAGCAGGGATCTAACTTTCACTTCCCGATTTAGCCTAGAGAGCGCGAGCCTGCAAATAACCGGGCGCCCTGGAGGAGCCCGAGGCAGCTGTTCCTCTCGCTCCTTACCTGGCTCGTCCCTGGCGCGGAGCCCCGGCGGCGCTGGCCAAAGTTTGGGGCAGCAGCAGCGGCTGAAGGGGACACAGACTTGGCCACCCGACGGGCGCGCGACGCGAAAACCTCAGCCGATCCGGGTTGAGATGCCGCTCCTCCGGTGCCGGGTCCCGGCGCCGGCAGCGGCTTTGACTAAAATAGGCATCGCGGCAGCTGCGGCTGGGGTTGGGGCCGCACCGCGCACGCGCCCGGCGTCCCTGCGCCCCCCGGCGGGCGGAGTCCCCGGCCTCGGCCAGGATTCCCGTCCCGGCTCTTGCAACTCCGCTGCCGCGTCGGCACAAGTGTGGTCCATTTGAAACACCCGCTTTTTCTTTTCTGGTTTCCTCTCTTCTTCTGGGTTCTGCCCTTGTTTGGGCACGAGTGAGGGGCGGGCAACATCTTGGGGACAGCGGCGTAGGTTGTTCATCCTCATGGGGATAACTCCAAGCAGTCGGGTCCCAGGAGGGAGAAAAATCAGGAGAAGAAATGAAAACTAGAATCATTTCCCCACAAAGTCGCATAACTCCTTTCTGGGATAGTCGCTCGCATCTGAGCACAAGGCGGAAGGACCGGGAGAGCGCGCAACTCTGGAGTCTGAGCCTGGCGGCGGAGCTGGCGGTTTGGTCCCCAGCGTCGCGGACGCGGGATGGCGCCCTCGGGGAGCCGGCCCTGCTGCTGCTTGGGGGGCCACACGGGAGACTTCGACACCAGCCACTGTTTTGTTTCCATCGGAAGAAGGTACTGATCTGAAATTTACATTTCCGTGGCAACGCCAGGCCTCCACTGTAGGCGGAGCTCCATCCAAATTTGCCACCTGAATCCGGCAGATTCAGGACCCCTAATTTGAAAAGCCAGGTAATGAAAGTATGTCCCAATCAGTTTTTACTGTTTATAGAGGACAACTGTTTAGGGTAAGAAATGCTAGGCAAATTAATGAAAAATAGGTACAGGGGAGGAGTTGGAGGACAAAAGGGGAATATTAGCTGGGCATTCACAGTTTCCACCCCAAGTGTTCCATTGACGGACAGAGTTTGTGCCGATTATTAAAGTGTGAGGTCTTTCACGTGTGCCAAACATGCTCCAACGACCACGGGTACATAATAAAGCGAGTACTTGGGTTGGACCCTTGCCAGGTGTCTCTAGTGGAGAAGCAGTGCAGCGTCTTCAAGAACATGGCTCAGAGTGCCGCAAAGACCAGGTTTGAATCCTGCCTCTACCACCAGCCAGCTGTGTGGCCTTGGGGAAGTGACTTACCCTTTCTGTGCCTCAGTTTCCTCTTTTATACCTTGGGGATGAGGAGGATGATGATTGCACCTGTCTCAGGACTGTTTGAAAGACTGATTTAATATGCATAAAAGGCTTAGTATGTAGCACAGAGCAAGTTCTATGTGTGTGGCTACATATTCTACTTATAGACCTCCTTCTCTAATATGTTTGAAATTTGCTGTATCTATCCAAAATTTATTTTCAGGGCTACTTCTTCAGAGTCTGTTTCTTTTTAGATGCACTGCTAGCGATTTTGGTAGCTACCGCTACATGCGATTTAAGATGTAGGTTTAATCGTAAATGCACACAAAAACTTTGCATGGATAATCATTGGAGAATGGCTTATAGTAGTGAACACTGGAAATAACCTAAATTCTAATCATAGGGGACTAAGTAAATTTTAGGTCATCCAAACAATTACCTATAATTGTTCTAAGCAGCTATTAAAAATAATTCATAGAAAGATATTAGAGACATCATAATATCTGCAAATTATACAGAACAAGGGTCAATAAACTTTGGCCCAGATACCCAGCCAACTACCCATCTAAAATAATTTTTACATTTTTTAATGGTTGACATCAACAAAAGAAGATTTCATGATGTGAAAATTATATGAAATTCAAGCACAGTCTTCATAAAGTTTAATCGGAACCCAGTCAGCTCATTAATTTATGACTGCTTTTGGGCCATATTGAAGAGTTGTGATAGAAACTATACGATCTTGCGGAGCCTAAAGTTTTTACTATCTGGTTCTTTGCTGAAAAAGTTTACTTCCCCTTGACATAGAGTGTACTTTGTGCCAGGCACTTTTATAAGTGGAGGTAAGTAGCTATGTTAAGCCACTGAATCCTCATGATGGACTCTATGAAGAATAGTTACTATTATTATCTCTGTTTGGGAAACCAGGGTAACAGAGAGGTCGAGTAGGCTGCTCAGGGTCACACAGCTAATGAGAAGCTGAGCCATGATGTGAACCAGGCAGTCTAATTCTGGAGTTTATGCTCCTGTCCACTGCCTATGCAGTTCCTGCCAAGTTCTGTCACTACCTACACTGCCTCCCATAAAAAGATGTTAAATAGAAAAAGGCAAGTTACAAGAGTGTGAAGAACATTACAAATCACCCAGGATGTTAAGTACTTACATTTCTTTCCTCAGGGTACTGAGGTTGTAGATGATTTTTCTTTTTTTCCTCCTCTTTTCCCTCGCTCTCTCTCCTTCCTTTCCTTTTCATCTTCATTCATCTTCCAACCTCTCCTGCCCCTCCTCCTGCTGCTGCTTCTGTTAAATTTTCTATGATTATTATATGTTAAAATTTAAACACATACTTACTAAAATAGAGCCCAGGTTCTGGCTTTTACATACTGGAATGGCAGACTCCAAAGGTGTAGTCCTCACTCCTTACCTAACAAGATAAGATGTCTGTGAGGCAATCATGTCAAGATTGCATACTATTATGAAAAGAGTACTGCATTTGATATCATCAAACTTGAGTCTTGGCCTTGGATAGAGCCTGTTTTCTTGGAGTCTGTGTTCTACAGAACGGTTAGACTAAATTTAACCCATCTCCCTCACTATACCCTGTCTAAGGATTCAAAGCATAATTTTATTTTTAAATTTCTTCTTGTTGATATATGAATACCAGCTCTATAAAGTTAGAAATAAGAATTATAGACATGAAAACTCAGGTTTGGGAGTGCTCTAGTCTCCCTGGTCTCCTTCTGCTGGTCACGGAAAGATCAGATTGAAAGATTCTGAGCACTGTGTGAAAACAAATATGACGCAGAAGGGTAGCTTGCACAGAAATGTAGAATGAAAGGATATGAGGCATAAGTAGCAAAATGTAGGGAAACCTGTCTCTTCTGCAAAAGCTCTGGCTAGTACAGGTTGGATCGATTAAATAATTATTTCTACCTTTATTTCTCTATGGGTATCATAATCTGCTTTTATCATTTGAACAAAACCTTGATGAAGTTTAAAAGTTCAAATGGAATAAGTTTCATGAAAATAAATCAAGACCTGAGGAAGTCACTGGTTTTAAAATTATGTAGCATTACCTTCCTTACCTCTATCTGCCCTTGGTTGTATTGGTGTAGACTTTCTTTCAAATGTTACTCCTAACTGCATGAGGGTCATAGCTTCTGGTATGGTCTCATGGTAGACAGTTCTGATCAGCAATTAAACAGTAATTTGGTTAAAGTCTTTCTTTTTTAGTAAAGTAATTTAATAAAATTTTTATTTTATTGAAGCAAGAACACTGGAGTAGGTTGCCATTGCCTTCTCCAGTGCATGAAAGTGAAAAGTGAAAGTGAAGTCGCTTAGTCGTGTCCGACACTTAGCGACCCCATGAACTGCAGCCCACCAGATTTCTCCATCCATGGGATTTTCCCGGCGAGAGTACTGGAGTGGGGTGCCATCGCTTTATCCAATAGTTGATTTACAGTGTGTTAATTTCTGGTGCACAGCAAAGTGATTCAGTTTTATACACACACACACACAGTCTTTTTCATATTTTTTCTATTATGGTTTATTACAGGTTTGTTGAATATAGCTCCCTAGGTTATAGAGTAAGGCCTTTTGGTTTATCCATTCTATATGTAATAGTTTGCATTTGCTAATCTCAAATTCCCAATCCATTCCTCCTGCTCCTCCCCTGCAGCCACTATGTCTGCAAATCTCTTTCTATTTGATAGGTAAGTTTATTTGTGTCATATTATAGATTACACATATAAGTGATACAATATAGTATTTGTCTTTCTCTTTCTGACTTCATTTAGTATGATAATCTCTAGGTCCATCCATGTTGCTGCAAATGGCATAATTTCACTCCTTTTATGGCCTAGCAGTAATACATTGTGTGATCTATGGCACATCTTCTTTATGTATTCATCTGTCAGTGGACATTTAGTTTTTTTCTGGTTTTAACTATTGTAAATAGTGCTGCTGTGAACATAGGGATGCATGGACCTCTTTGAATTACCTTTATCCAGATATATGCCCAGGTATGGGATTTCTGGATCATGTGGCAACTCTATTTTTAGCTTCTTTCTATGGCTGCTGCTGCTGCTGCTACTAAGTCGCTTCAGTCTTGTCAGACTCTGTGCGACCCCATAGACTGCAGCCCACCAGGCTCCCCCATCCGTGGGATTCTCCAGACAAGAACACTGGAGTCGGTTGCCATTTCCTTCTCCAATCCATGAAAGTGAAAAGTGAAAGTGAAGTCGCTCAGTCATGTCTGACTCTTAGCGACCCCATGGACTGCAGCCTACCAGGCTCCTCAGTCCATGGAATTTTCCAGGCAAGTGTACTGGAGTGGGTTGCCACTGCCTTCTCCTAAGCTTCTTGAGGAACCTCCATACTGCTTTTTCTGTCATGGCTGCACCAATTTACATTCCCACCAGCAATGTAGGATGGTTCCCTTTTGATTAGATTCTTTCTGTACTTAAGCTCATTAAATATTACATTAACTCTTTCATTGACCAGTTTGAAAACCAACCTCACTAACTTTTTAAAATTTATTTTTCTTTTTAAAAAAGTAATAGACTTGGTTTTCTTAGAGCAGTTTTAGGTTCACAGATAATGAAGCTGATAGTGTAGAAAGCTCTTATATACCCTTTTCTCCTTTGCTCCGTTTCCCCTGCTGTTAACATCTTGCATTGTTGTTCTTCAGTCCCTCAGTCCTGACTCTTTGTGACCTCATGGACTGCAGCATGCCAGGCTTCCCTGTCCTGCTCTATCTCGCGGAGTTTGCTCAAACTCATGTCCATTGAATTGGTGATGCCATCCAACCATCTCATCCTCTCTTGTCCCCTTTTCCTGCATGCTATTTTTCCCAGCATCAGGGTCTTTTCCATTGAGTAGGCTCTTTTCATGAGTTGGTCAAAGTATTGGAGCTTCAGCTTCAGCAATAGTCCTTCCTGTAAATATTCAGGGCTGATTTCTTTATGATTGACTGGTTGGATCTACTTGCAGTTCAAGGGACTCTCAAGAGTCTTCTCCACACCACAATTCAAAAGCATCAATTCTTTAGCACTCAGCCTTCCTTATGGCTAACTCTCATATCCATACAGGACTGCTGGAAAAACCATAGCTTTGACTACATGGACCAGTGTCAGCAAAGTAATGTCTCTGTTTTTAACTATGCTGTCTAGGTTTGTCATAGCCTTTCTTCCAAGGACCAAGCGTCTTTTAATTTCATGGCTGCAGTCACCATCTGGAGTGATTTTGGAGCCCAAGAAAATAAAGTCTGTCACTGTTTCCATTGTTTTCCCATCTGTATGCCATGAAGTGATAGGACCATATGCCATGGCCTTAGTTTTTTTTTAATATTGAGTTTTAAGCCAGCTTTTTCACTCTCCTCTTTCACCTTCATCAAGAGGCTCTTTAGTTCCTCTTTGCTTTCTGTGATTAGGGTGGTGTCATCTGCATATCTGAGGTTATTGATAATTCTCCTGGCATTCTTGATTCCAGCTTGTGCTTCATCCAACCTGGCATTTCTCCTGATGTGCTTGCTTTACATATAAGTTAAATAAGCAGGGTGACAGTATATAACCTTGATGGACTCCTTTCCCAATTTGGAGCCAGTCTGTTGTTCCATGTTTGGTTCTAACTATTGCTTCTTGACCTGCGTACAGGTTTCTCAGGAGGTAGGCAAGGTGGTCTGGTATTCTAGTCTCTTTCAGAATTTTCCACAGTTTGTTGTGATCCACATAGTCAAAGGCTTTAGCATAATCAGTGAAGCAGAATTAGATGTTTTTCTGGAACTCTCTTGCTTTTTCTGTGATCCAACGGATCTTGGCAATTTGATTTCTGGTTCCTCTGCCTTTTCTAAATCCACCTTGTACATCCAGAAGTTCTTGGTTCATGTACTGTTGAAGCCTAGCTTGGAGGATTTTGAGCATGACCTTGCTTAGCATGTGAAATGAGTGCAATTGTACAGTAATTTGAACATTCTTTGGCATTACCTTCTTTTGGATTGGAATGAAAACTGACCTTTTCCAGTCCTCTGACCAGTGCTGAGTTTTCCAAATTTGTTGGCACATTAAGTGCAGTACTTTAACAGCATCATCTTTTAGGATTTGAAATAACTCAGCTGAAATTCCATTACCTCCACTAGCTTTGTTGGTAGTGATGCTTCCTAAGGCCCACTTGACTTCACACTCCAAGATGTCTGCCTCTAGGTGAGTGATCACACCATCATGGTTATCTGGGTCGTTAAGATCTTTTTTGTACAGTTCTTCTGTGTATTCTTGCCACCTCTTCATCTCTTCTGCTTCTGTGCTTTATTGTGTCTATCTTTGCATGAAATGTTCCCTTGATACCTCTAATTTTCTTGAAGAGATCTCTAGTCTTTCCCATTCAATTGTTTTCCTCTATTTCTTTGCACTGATCACTGAGGAAGACTTTCTTATCTCTCCTTGCTATCTTTGGAACTCCGCATTCAAATTGGTATATCTTTCCTTTTCTACTTTGCCTTTTGTGTCTCTTCTTTTTTCAGCAATTTGTAAGGCCTCCTCAGACAACCATTTTGCCTTTTTGCATATCTTTTTCTTGGGTTGGTTTTGTTCAATGCCTCCTGTACAATGTTACAAACCTCCTTCCATAGTTCTCTGTCTATCAGATCTAATCCCTTGAATCTTATTTGTCACTTTCACTGTATAATTGTAAGGGATTTGATTTAGCTCATACCTGAATGGCCTAGTGGTTTTCTCTACTTTCTTCAATTTAAGTCTGAATTTTGCAATAATGATTTTGGATTTTAGCCAGGTGTGTTTTCTGCTTTTTACATTGACTCACTTGGTTAATTTTTTTCAGGTTATACACTGAACAAATGTTTTATATCTTGGCTAAATAAAAAACAGGAAATAACAAAGCAAAAGGGTATAATCTTTCATATCACTGTTGCAACCCAAAGGCCTACAGTCTAAAACTGGCTAAATATTTCTAATAATCCATTCTGGGAGGAGCTCCCTAAAAAGTTGAATTTACTTTGTTCATTGAACAATGAGCTTTTCCCCAAAGGGTTCAACCCTTAAAAGAAACAAAACCTAACTGAAACTCAAAAAAGTGACTCAGTACTTTAAGAGAACAGTGAATTATAAGACTATGGTATTTGGAATTAGCAGCTGGATTTGGATCATGGTTTTACATTTAGTAAACTGAGTAAATTCAGATCATTTATTAAGCTTTTCTGAGCCTAAATTGCTTGTTTGTAAAACTTCAAAGGTAATTCTTAGTTGACAGAATGATTTGGAAATTCTCATCTTTAGAATTAAAGTTTTTAAAAATGCCTCAGACTTCCCTGGGGGTCCAGTGTTTAAGACTCTGTTTCTAACACCAGGGGCTTGGGTTCAGTCCCTGGCTCGGGAACTAAGATCCACATGCCTGTCATGCGGCGTGGCTGAAAATACGAGAGAAAATGAGTGTGGCATCCATCTTTTGGTAGCTTAATTGTACGCCTTTTTACCCCACTTACAGTGCCCTGCACATGGCACACAGTCAACAAGAATGATTAGAATTCCCATCATCAAAATTCCCTGATGAAATGGTTGAAATATTCTGTGAACATGTGAAATGAAGATGTAGATTCATCTTCAGTGTCATTGGCCTGCTTTAATAGCTGAAACATAGCATATGCAAGACCTAGAGATTTCAAACAAAATTTGTAGATTGCAAGACTTTGACTCATGCTAAAATATCTGGTGGTTTGGGATTTCCTCAGAGTAGCCAGAAATGAGATATTGGCTTCAGAAGCAAATTCATAAAATATGTACTAGAACAGATTCTGGAAACTAGGCACTTAGAGAACCGAGTTACATTAATTCACTGTGTGGGCATTGGCAGAAATGTGCACACAGCGACTCTAGGCAGGAACTAGAACCCTTGATACTCCCTCTGTCTGCTTTTCCTTACATAACTTTCCTTCTAAAACAGCAGAGTTGCATTTGTGAATTATTTGTTTTAAATATTAAAAGAACAAAGGCCATAGATGAAGCATTTAATAGAATTCCTAATCTCTCAGAAAGTTACTTCTAAAAGAAGAATTTATTATAAGTAGCTAAGCATAACAGAATAATGATTTTTTTTTTTAAGTGTGAAAAGAGAATCAGAGAAATATCAAAATCACAGTCAAATCCCAAAGAAGCCTCCAAGGCCTGGCCTGTGTTGGATCCTTAAAACAGAAATGGATCCCTCCCAGACAGATCTCCTACAAGCGCAGGTTCAAAAATCTGGCAACAGCCACTGCCAAGACCTCTCTTGTGTTTTGTTCTTTCCCTTTTGGGAATTTCTAGAAAATGACAGACCCTTTGAAGCCTGTCTATGAATCCCATGGTAATTACCTTTATCTCTAGAGAAGAGAAATGCTACAACCCCGAGGATGATACTTCTAAAAATACTGTTTTTAGTGTATAAGTAACTTTTTATATGAATAATTAATTTGGTGACTAGAAAGGAAAAGTTGTTAATGATAGAAAAACAGCTTATAGCAATTCTTAATGTGTAATTTGAATGTATAGATAAGATTTTGATTGAAAGTAAAGCCAGGGAATGACTTTTGATCTATATCTAGTGAAAGCGAAGCTTTCAGTCATAGAATTTCTACTGAGCACTATCATTCTGTTATGTAATTAATCCTCAAAAAAGCCTGGTTTTGGAGGCCTGATAAAAGCCAGCCCAGTAATTGACATTGGCTAGAAACAAAAACCCAAAGCAACATATTATAAAGATGGAATAATAAAATAAAGTTGGGAATAATGATGCTGTCATCTGGCGTTAATTGATGTGCAAAAGCACTCAGAGTTCCCAAGAGAAAAGAATTATTTAAATGCAAAATTTTATTATTATGACTACTTAAATTGTTGTAATAAATTCATGAAAATAAGACACCTCACTAGCTTATGCATATATAAAACCTAATAAAATATTTATGAGCCACATACCAGCAGCTTTATCATTTGGCATAAAAAATGATATAATTTTTTTTAGTCCAAGAACAAGCATATTTGGTAAAATTTAGGACCGCAGAAAAGATGACAGTGATGTTTGGCTTGAAAACTACAGAAAACCTCACACACATAGAAAAAAGAAGGTCATGATTTGAAAAGATAGATTTTGCAGGCATTGAGTCTCTTTAGAGTAGGGGAGGAATGGAACTCCTTGGTTAGCACATTTTCCAACAGAACACCATTTTGGTTTATATGCCATATACAAACTATTCTTATGAAGTCTTACTGCATGCTACAACTTAGGGATTTCTTAATCGTCTTTATGTCAACTATACCACTTTAAATTATCTGAAGAGAAGTGTAATGAATATAAGCTCAGAAAATGGCACCTGGGAGCAGCAGAACATTCTAACATGAGTCAGGAAATCTTGTAGATGATATCATATGACTGTTCAATGAATAAATAACATTTCTAATACCTAGATAATTGATGTTGAGTAGGAAAATATCTAGTAGAAAATGTTAGTATTAATGACCATTATAAGATGCCATATGATGAAATCATTAAAATACCTTGGCATTTAGTACTGGAACTATTAATGGCTTAACATGTTAGCATGTGTTACCATGTGTTTTAAAGTGATATTACAGAAGCGGGTTCCCCAGAACAGTTTGTACCTCTATTGTGGCTTTTATTACTTGCTCCATTTTATACGTTTATGTACAAGCCTTGCTTTTCCTTCCATTTTGTAAGTTTCTGGTGGGTAGAGGTGTGTCTGATTTATCTTTCATGTCTCCATGGTACCTATGTTAGCTGATAGAATACTTTCATTTGCTTTCAAGTATTATCTTCCAATAGAAGAACTACTGAATATTTTTAAAATGGTATTTTACAACCTAAATTGCTATGGATGGTGGATATAGCAAAATAAATAATCATGCTATCTTTCTAATGAAACATTAATAAATAAAATAACACTTAATATTCTACTAGATTGAAAATGACTTTATTCGAACTATGATGACCTCTTCACTATAATAGTGACCCTTCTCTCCCTGCTTACCCTCACGCTCCCCATCACTATCTTCCTCCCCCCCGCCCACTACCATCTAGGTAATTTATGCTGGAACAGGAACATATATATATATATATATAAAACATAATAAAATATTTATTTTATTAGGTGGAAAAGTTAGGTTTGGAAGGTAGAAAAGATAGGTTTGGAAGGTGAGAAAAAGTGATGTCAACCCTGAGATGCTCATTCCTTTAGAAACGTTAAATGGTCTGAATGGTGGCAAATGCCTGGGGTCAGAAAGTAGCAGTAGTGGGGGAATGCAGAGAGCTCAATGTCAAAGGCAACTGGAGGACACTGGGGGCCCCCCATCCCAGAGGCCAAGTTGCCAAGCAGCATTGCCATCAATCCAAGGAGGACTCTGAAGCAGGACACAAAGGGAATGAAGCAGCCCTCCTGCTGTGGCCTGATATCTTATAAATTTGCCCCTGCACCTCCTGGAGCAAGAAGAGAAACTCAGAAAGACTAATGAGTTCATTTTAAATGGTTGTTTAAGATGGGAAGAAGTTACTTTTTAAGTGGTGGTTGTTGCTCAGTTGCCCAGTTGTGTCTGACTCTTTGCGACCCCATGGACTATAGCATGCCAGGCCTCCCTGTCCCTCACCATCCGCCGGAATTTGCCCAAGTTCTTCAGCTTCAGCATCAGTCCTTCCAGTGAATATTCAGGGTTGATCTCCCTTAAGATTGACTGGTTTGATCTCCTTGTGGTCCAAGGGTTTTAAGTGATAGGGTCAAGTATATTTTGCCATCACTGGGAAGAGGAGGTCAGAGCAGGATGAAATCAATTGACAAGTTAAAGGAAAGGTGTGTTTTCCACATGTCTGATCAATGTCTCTTCAGTTTACACTTGCTATATATTTTATCCATTTTTTTCCAAAAAAATAATAATAATGAACACTTGCTATATACTAAGCACTAGACCAGGGTAACTTTTCACAGAAAAATATAATTATAGTAAGAGTATGGAGATTGGCTTTAGGTGAGGTCACAGTTACATGTTTTTGAGAAAAATAAAGTACAGAGACCAGTTATATTATTTATTATTTTAAATGGATTCCTTATAGGGAACACAGTAATCTGTCACATGCTACCAGCACAGAAGTCTCTAAGCTAAATCTGCTTGCAGTTTTTCAGTCCAAAGAATGATCGTGGAACCTGAAAACCAATAACTGCATCCTGAACAAGTGCTATTCAACTCTCTTCAACGATTTTGGGAAGAAAAATGTGACTTTGAAAGTCACTTAGAGGAATACCAGTTCTGTCTCATACAGAAAAAATGACGTTATTGCAAATCTTACATTTTGTTTCATGACAAAATCATTGATAGCATTGCATCAAGTCAAATTAAAAGGGGGATTCACTGTCAAAATGCAGATATGGATTCAAGAACAGATGCAGTTACTTTTCTTGTACTCAGCAAATATTTACAAAGCAGCTGCCATATGCCTGGCACTGGTTCCCAAATGGTAAGCAAGATGAAGACTAGTAGGGGAGTTTAAAAACAGAATTCCTTTTCTCAGAAAAATAGACATTATGCTTGTGTATCAGCTAAACTTTTATCTCAGATGAACTGAGTTATTTCCCACTTCAGATATATTTCGTGATCTTCAGAAACCCCAACTTACTTCACATCAAAAAATATCCTCTCTGACTTGGGGACCTTGCTAGCTACCGTTTGAAAAAACTTCAGTTTACAGAGTTTCATTGTACATGAGATTTTATCCCATCTTAGGAAAGAGAGAGAAATAGCACAGCAAGGAACACTGAATTACTTTACCTGGAATATAAGTAGGGGAGATGGCCTGAGATAGGAAACCCTTCTCAGTAAAATTTCAGGAGACATGAAAATATCTGAAATGAAACTGGACAGATTCAGAGTTTAAAGAATTTATTTAAACAGCATCAGAGAAGCTTGGCCATGTTTTGTTATTATGTAAAGTTATAGCCATTCTAACAGAGTTACGTTTAATTGCACTTGTTTTGCTTGTAAACCACATTTGAGCTCAAGGTAGTCGCTGATGATTCAGAAGAAGGCTTATGTTTGGATGATGTTCCCCGTACTGTCACTAGATAATTAGCAGATGTGTAACTAGCATTTTGGCTTTGAGTTTTCTTTCAGTTCCAATTGGGGGCATTTTACTTCTCTCAGGTCACTTAGTAGCACTGTGGCCAGTGTAGCATGGAAAACACAAGGACACTGATGTGGAGGGACTGGCTTGAGTTGAGTGTCACCATCCACTGTGATTCAGCCTCTCTAATCTTTTTTTAGCCTGCTTTTAAAATTCTTCTCCATTATGGTTTATTATAAGATATTGAATATAATTCCCTGTGCTATACAGTAGGACCTTGTTGTTTATTTACTTAATGTATAACAGTTTGTATCTGCTAATCTGAGGCTCCCAATTTATCCCTCCCCACCCCCCTTCCCCTTTGGTAACTATCAGGTTGTTTTCTATGTTTGTGAGTCTGTTTCTGTTTCAAAAGATAAGTTCACTGGTATCATATTTTAGATTCTACATATAAGTAATATCAGATAGTAACTGTCTTTCTAACTTACTCCATTTAGTATGATAATCTCTAAATCCATCATGTTGCTACAGATTGCATTAATCATTCTTTATGAGTAATAGTCCGTTGTATATATGTATATACCACATTTTCTTTATCCACCTGTTGATGGACATTTAGGTAGCTTCCATGAATTGGCTATCGTGAATAGTGCTGCTGTGAGCATCAGGTTGCATGTATTTTTTCAAATTGCAGTTTTCTCCAGATGTGTGCCCAGGAGTGGGATAGCAGGGTCATATGGTAGCGCTGTGTTCAGTTTTTTAAGGAACCTCCATACTGTTCTCCCTAGTGGCTATACCAATTTACATACCCATCAACAGTGTAGGAGGGCTCCCTTTTCTTCACATTCTCTCTAGCATTTATTATTTGTAGATTTTTTGATGATGGTGATTCTGATGAGTGTGAGGTGACACCTCATTGTAATTTTGATTTGCATTTCTCTAACACTTAAGAATGTTGAGTATCTTTGTATGTGGTTATTGGCCATCTGTATGTCTTCTTTGGAAAAATGTCTATTTCTGCCCATCTTTTGGATTGGGTTGTTTTTTTTGTTGTTGTTACTGAGTTGTGTGAGCTGTTTGTATATTTTGGAAATTAAACCCTTGCTCATCACATCATTTGAAAATATTCTCTAAGTTCTCTCTTCATTTTGTTTCTGATTTCCTTTGCTGTGCAGTAACATGAGTTTGATTGCAACCTCTCTAATCTTTATCATAAAGTGGAATTCTTCAAAGGAACAAGCAAATGAAACCTTGTGTACATGCATGTGTTGTGAACTATAAAGCATTATATAGAGGTAAGCTATTATTTTGTAATTAAATAATTTGGTAGATAAATTTATAAGAGAGGTAATCTCAAGTTCGATGACCTAAAATATCTGGTGTTAAGTCAAGTGAAGGTAAAAGTTCTACTATAAAATTATGTAGAAATAAATATTTTTGGAATCCTATAAATAAAATTATTAAGATCACCAAGGCTTGAATTGAAAGGGAGTAAAGGGAAAAATTATAGTTCAGAACACAAATTATCTGTTCTGAGGGGCAAAAAAAAGTTCCCTGTCAATCTTTAATAGCTAGCACATTTTAAAGCTAGTCAAATTTAGCATAATAATAAAACTTCATTATGGAGAAGGCAATGGCACCCCACTCCAGTACTCTTGCCTGGAAAATCCCATGGATGGAGGAGCCTGGTAGGCTTCAGTCCATGGGGTCGCTAAGTCGGACCTGACTGAGCGACTTCACTTTCACCTTTCGCTTTCATGCATTGGAGAAGGAAATGGCAACCCACTCCAGTGTTCTTGCCTGGAGAATCCCAGGGACGGGGGAGCCTGGTGGGCTGCCGTCTATGGGGTCACACAGAGTCGGACACGACTGAAGCGACTTAGCAAATGTTGAAACCATGCTGATACATGTGCAAATGTACAATCCAGCATTAAAATGATGGAAATACTCATAGTGCGGTGACCGAGTGCTGAAGTAACTACTATTTCCTTTTTGCTACATCTTTTCATTCCTGTAATATTTTTGAACTTTAAACATAGTTATATCAAATTAACCTGTATTTTACTATAATAGATCCATATGATGTTGATATTTGCATTTTATTGATATTTATATTAACTTTTGATAGATTGAAGAAAAATCATGGAATTAGGTCCATTGACTTCTCAAATTTGTATAAAAACTGTCTTTCACTAAAAATAATATTAATTTGGGAACACCATTTCTGAAGATTTATTTCTTCGTTTACCATAGGCAACATAATGGAACATGGAACCTAGTCTGAAAGTGCAGTCCAGTGGCACACATGTTTAGCCTGTGGTCACACCAGGGGACTCAAGTACAGAGTGTTGTACGTATATAGCTCTTATATTTAATACAGTGTCTAACTAGCCTGTTTTTTTATGGCTCTTGCCAGCTTAGTTGAGGGATTTCACTTGGTAACTACTTTGTCAAATCAATTCTGTCCTTCTGGTTCTATGCAGTGTAACAGTATGACATCCGAAGCTTATTCAGATGAGCAGAGAGCAAATGAATTTCCTTCTGTTCCTCTGTTGAAGGAAAGAGAAAATTCTTCCACCTCTGAATGCTGAGCGCATCGTACTATTCTTTATGGTAGATACATGTCAGCATTGTGAGTTCCTGAGGGTACAGAGCCAGGGAAAATCCCACTGGTCCCTTTTCATATTTGCACAAAGGTCAGATCAGGTTAGAAAGTCTAGCTCTGCCCCACATCCTGCCCCGAGAGGGTGGGAAGCTTCCAAACATCGAAGTGACATAAGGTGTGTAACTGGGGCCTGCAGCCTCTGGGCACTGGCCTTGGTGACTGGGGTGGGAGTGTTATGAGTGCGTTTTAAGCCAGAGACCCACCTTTTCCCCTTCAGGCTACTTCTCAGTTCTTCCTGACCACAAAATTTAGCACAGAAAAATCACAAAGTGATCGCCCCATTTCCTTCAAGTCAGAGGGACCATTCTTGGCCTGTGTCAGCTTCACGGGCCTGGGTCCTATACAGTCACAGAGAGCTCCAGGCTATGGAATCGCCACACTTGGTATAAATGCTCTACTGTCTTAAATTTGAGATTCTTTATTCTTTGTAAATAAAGTGCTCCACTTATTTTTGCATATACATATTTTGTATACAAAGCCACAGAGCACTTTTGTTTGTTTTTTGGAGTTTTTTAAATTGTGAATTTTTAAAATTAATTTATTTAATTGGAGGATAATTACTTTACAATATTGTGATGGTTTCTGCCATACATCAACATGAATCTACCATAGATATACATGTGTCTCCCCCAATCCTGAACCGCCCCCTACCTCCCTCCTCACCCTATCCCTCTGGGTTGTCCCAGAGCACCGACTTTGAGCGCCCTGCACAAAGCATTTTTAACACAAGAAAGCAGCTGGTTCCTTATCTTACTGCTCTGTTACCAACAATAAATGAATCAAAGGAATTTAGGGCTGGAAACAATTAGGCTGAGATTAAATTGAGCCTAGTTTTTAATAGAGATTAAATTTAAATGCACTATGTGATATTGCACTTCCAGGATACACTTCCAGTATATCACTGCTTTCTTCTTTCCATCTGGGTTGATTAGAATATTTAGAGATGGTAAAGTGCTGTTTGCTAGACACTTCAAAGCAAACATACAGAGTGGATCCATGGAGGTCACTATAGGGTTTTTTATTTTTTTAAGTGAGAAAAGCTGGGTGCAACCAAAGTGTTGAATAATAGCTGATCTGTTAATACCGAGGGATGGTGCCAGGCTTACAAAAGTGTGAAGATGGAGAAGGTTGACAGCATCTCTTAGGCTCAACCTGTTATGTTTGTACTCCTTTCTAATCTAAAATTGATTTGATTTCTGGAAAACTTGACTAGAAACTCTTTTCCTCCCTCTGCCACATGATTTGAGCCAGAAGTCTATATCCCATCTCTGCCTGGCTTTGTTCTCAGTTGACTTTCATGGTTAGAAAGCTATCTGATAATTAACCCTTGTTGTACCATTAGCTGGTAGTAACTTAAGGGTGACTGCTCCTTGGGGTACTCTGTATGTGAATATTCAATACCTCACAGTCTTAGGCACAAAAAAATGAATTCTCCCAGAGCCATTGTGAAGCCCGCTGACAAGCCAGTGGGTGCTTCCTGAAGGCCTTTAGGGGCACCAGGCAGACAGGTGCCATTGTGTCTGCTCGTAAGCACTGCCTGTGTGTAGCTGGGAGACAGAGGAACCGCCTGACTATCCATTTAGTTCACGCCAAGTTCAGAGGTTCATCCAGACTCGTTCAGACACTATCATATTGTCCCATTTACAGCAGATGCACACAGAGGAAGTAATGTACTTTACACAACCCCACTACTTCTTCCCCTCCTCCCCATGACTTTGCTTCCTTGCTCACTGAGAACACAGAAGTAATAGTGAGAGAACTTTCATATGCTCCCATCACATCTCTCGTTTGTGAGCAATACTCCTATATACTGTGCCTTCTCACCTTAACTAATGATTGTGCTTAATTGACTTTGACTCATCTGCTCAGGGTCGTCACTGCAGCAGTTCACCCTTCTCTTCTGGATCATTCCCATCCCCATACTAATATGCCCTTATTTTTCTTTCTTCTTTTAAATTTATTTGTGTATTTTGGTCATGCTCCGTCTCTGTTGCTGTGTGGGCTATAGGCTCCTCTTGAGTTACGCAGCGCGGACTTCTCATTACAGTGCCTTCTCTTGTTGTGCAGCACAGGCTGTAGGGTGCTTGGGCTCAGTAGTTGTGGCACACAGGCTTAGTCCCTCCAAAGTGTGTGGAATCTTCCTGGACCTGGAATTAAACCCGTATCCCCTGCATTGGCAGGCACATTCCTATCGACTGTACCCATCAGGGAAGTCCCATTGTTTTTCTCAGTTAAAAATATATACAATAAAAACATCCTCTTTTCTTGACCCCACTTTCAGCTCAGGCTACCATCCATTTCTATTTCCCTTTACATCAAAACTTGGTAAACATGATTATACTTGCTCTTCCAATTCTATGTCTCTCATTTTCTCTCAGCCTGCATCAGTCAAGCTTTTGTCCCAAGTTTACTCCACTGAAACGGCTCCTGTCAGCTTCACCAGTGGCCTCCAGCTGCTCAACCCAGGTGTTTATTCTCAGACTTCCTATTACCTAACTGTCGCCACCTTTGAGGCAGTTCGCCACTCCCTTCTCCTTGAAACACTTCTTCTCTTGACATCCAGGACTGCACGCTCACGGTTTTCTTCCTTCCTCACTGGCTGCTGCTTCTTGAATCCTTTGCCAACTCTTCCCCTGCTACCCCATCCTCTTAACAATGGAGAGGCCCAAGGAAAAGTCCCCAGAGCTTCTCTTCTTCTGAACCTATGTTCACTCCCTTGACCATCTCATCTAGTCCCATGGTTTTAAATATCATCTACCTGTGAAAAAACAAACAAACAACTAATCCCTGATAGCTCAGATGGTAAAAAATCTGCCTGCAGTGCAAGAGACTCTGGTTCGATCCTTGGGTCTGGAAGATCCCCTGGAGAAGAAATGACAACTCACCCCCGTATTCTTGCCTAGAGAATTCCATGGACAGATCATGAGGTCACAAAGAGTCAGACACGACTGAGTGATTAACACACACATGTGAAATACCCCCAGATCTTTAGCTACAGCCCAGACCTTTCCCTGGAACTCTAGACTCCTCCAGCTATCTCTTCTACTTCAGTCTAATAAGCATCTCTCACTGAACCCTGATCTCCCCTTCCAAGACCAGTCCTGTCTCCTCCAGCCTATTCTCAGCAGACTGACCAAGGTGATTCTATTAAAATGTAGGGCAGATCACATCACTCTTCTATTTAAAACTCTCCAGTGGCTTCTGGTCATTCTCAGAATAAAAGCCAAAGTTCTTACCCTGAGTTAATTAGGCCCCACATTGACCTCTGTGCTCTCTCCCTTGCAGTCCTTCTGCTCTAGCCACACCGGCCTCCTAGCTGCTCCTGCTCTTGCCTAAAGACCTCATGTGCTCTCCTTCGGCCCAGACTGCTGTTTCCCCAAATAGCCGCATGCATCATTTGTTTGCCTCCTTCAGGTCTTTGCTCAAACATCACCTTTCTCTCTCGGGCCTTCCTTAACTACTGTTAAAATTGCATGCCCCGTCCCAGCCACCTTCTCTGGTTTCTCTTTCTCTACAGTACTATTTCTTTCTGCCTCTAGGTGTTTCTGATTTATTTTCTGTCTCCTTCACCTCCAGAATGTGAGCTCTGTGAGTGATAGGATCTCTGTTACCTGAAATATTCCTAGTGTCCAGGTCAGCACCTGGAGCAACAGTGTGCTAGTTGCTCAGTCGTGTCCAACTCTTTGCGATACCGTAGCCTGTAGCCCACCAGGCTCTCCTGTCCATTTTCCAGGCAAGAATACTGGAGTGGGCTGCCATTTCCTTCTCTAGGGATCTTCCCAATCCAGGGATCAAACCTGGGTCTGCTGCACTGAAGGCAGATTCTTTACCATCTGAGCCACCAGGGAAGTTCCCAGGAGGTACTCAATATACACTTGCTGGCTGTAGGGTGCTGTGTCTCTCTACCAAAGAACACGGCTTACATGTGAGCTCCAGAAAACCAATTTTCCAGATAGGGATCAGATCCGTCCCTTTACAGAGCTGAAGGAATGGCTAGAAAGTTGACCACCTGCCTGCCCCCGGTGTTGGGTAGATCTTTCAGTAGGAGTCCCTCACCATCCAGTCAGACCACACCTCTTGCCCTTAGAACTGAACATGTAAAATTGAGATCCTGTGCTACATTTTTACTGTGATTCACAAGTATTGTTTTTACTCAGTAATTAGTATGTAGCTTTTCATGAAATGCTTTTTAAAATATGTTAGTCATGATTAAGCTGATAAATTATTTGGAGTAATAAAATAGTCTTTAAGATTGGCATACTATCATCTCAAGAGATGCAAACATTTCTTCCACTTTCTACTCATGTTAAATAACTTCACATTTAAGGTAAATAATTGCTGCCTACCTCACAGTAACACATGTTGCTTCATCAGAGGTTGCAGGAAAACTCTGGCAGCACTGATGTGGAAGTAGCTACCCACTCTCCTGCTGAGAGTACTTACTGGCTGCTTCTTGAGAAGTGGCACCTAACTCAGTAGGGCACAGCAGCAGATTTCCTAAATCTGAGGACATACTTGAGAAGGCAAAATTTCAGTCTCCTGGTTCTGGTACAGAAAAGGACAAAATTGCCCATAGTTTATTCACCCCCCTCCATATATTCCAATGAGAAATACAGAAAAAAAATTGTAAAATTTATTCACAGTGTACAAGTTAAGATGAATAAAACAGCTGGCAAAGGCATCTTGCCTCTGAGTTGGATTTATAAAAATATTAGTGAGCTCAATTTCCTATATTTTGCTATTTCATTTGGGGAATGATGAAGAGAGTCTTTTATAATTATAAAACTTGAGACTTCGATGTCATTTATCACAATATCGTCTGGAATTCTGAAAATGTTCTATTAGGGATGACTTGGACATTTCAGGACTTGACATTTGAAGGAAGTTGGGTAACCGAATATCATAATGGTATCTTTTTCCTATGTATACCCTGTCATTCAAGGCATAGAGTTTATCTGCAATGTCACTGCCAATTAAAACGGAAAACAGGCGGGAGATATAACGATGCTGAGCCAAGAGCAAGTATAATTTCTTTCTCCTCCAAGACACATATCGACAATCAGTTTCTGCTGTGAGGGTTACCTAAAAAAAACATAAGACCACACATAAACAGAGATTAGGAAGCAAGAAATCTCCTGCTCTTTTTTTTTTGGCCCCAAATTTTAAATGAATTTCTCATGCTGATTTTAATGTTAAAACCCACAATATATCATAAAACATAGAGAAAGTACAAAATTTATTACTATGTATGTTATTTATAACATGAATAATCACAGTGTTGTGCCCATCTCCAGTTCATCTGTTTCTAAATTTAGATATCTGTATTTTGCATTTTATTGAAGTGAGAGCTACTTGATATTAAAAAATAATAAAGTTGGCTAATGCTGGGGAAATATTTCCATGTCTGTCCTGAAGACTGTGGACATTTAACCCTAATTCATTTTCTGTAGTACTAAATATAATTAACCTAATCTACATATGTGTATGATTCTATAGATATAAAACACATATGTATACAACGTGCATGTTATATGTATTAACCAGAGGAAAACAAATGCCATAATAGAACCTAGCGCAAGGATTATTTTTCAATACTACCGGATATGGCAGCATAGTAATGACATTTTGTTGCGAGAAAACAACTGAAATTCATCACATTTTGAATTTTAAAAGTCATTTATTTTGTCATAAGGACAGATTTTCATTCTTGATGTTTTTCTAAACTGTGACAGGTGGCAGTGTTTAGTTTAGAGTCAAATATCAATTAATTATATTTTAATTCCCATGTACTCAGTTAAGCAAAAGAAAATTTAAGAGTATTTATCACAGACTTCTTTCCGTCCCATGGGATACCCAATCTTCTCCCTGTTGCTGGACCTATAAAGTAACATTAATGAGTAAGACTCAAGCAGAATGGGAAAGACATGCATGCTACCAAGTACATTCCCAAATTAAGTATAAATTACTCCTATGTCATTTGCTGCTCTGTTTGCTTGTTTGCCTGTTTTTAAACAAGCAGCATTTATCTGGTTGAAAGAGGCAGTGTTCACGGTGTGGTCTAGTTATCCCTTACCTGAAAAGTGCCTTCCTCTGTGGGTCTCAGTGAATCCCATTCAGGAGAATCCAGGAACTGGAAGGGGAAAATGTAATGTAGAAATTCGCCATCAACTGTCACTCTGATCCTACCCAGACACAAAGGACATCAGTCAGGAGGGAAGGAGAAAGAACTAAATTGGTGACAAGGGCAGGGAGCAGTATTTCTGATCTCTGATGATTCTTTTGGCTTTTAAAATCTTGAAGGGCAAAATATTAAATTCATACATTATAATAAGTGACAAAAATCTCCTGTAAAATTTAAGTACTGCTGTTCCTCCCATAGTTAGGATTCTGGAACAGTGGGTGAAATTCATCAGAAAATTCATCAAACTGTACATTGATATGTGCTCATTTAGGTGTGTATAATATATCACAGTTACAAGTTTCAATGCACTCAGTCAGATTTTAAATTAAGTAGAACTCTGAAGACCATAAAGACGTACCATGGAAATATCTCTGTAAACTATTTAACCTTTTAAAAAACATGAATAATCACATTCCTATTTCTCCCTCAAACTTTTTTTCAAATTTTATATACAGTACACTTCCCCTTTGAGCAAGTGGGCATTTGCTAGAAATTACTGAAAACAAATGATCATTATAAAATTTAAATATTCTCTATTACTTGAAAGAATGCCCTAATAGAGTGTTCCAAATGCTTTGTATGCTAAATAACTACAAGTATTCTATTCATTCAAACTGGCATCATCTTTTTCTCGACCCTAAGTGATTAGTTTGGAAATAAATAGCATATCCAGACAAACCAATTCATACTTTTGATTTCTACAAACAAATATTAAGACTAAATTATATCCTGCTTCAAGTAAATGGTACCATGTATTCTAAATGCCTATGTAAATGACTCATGTGTCAAGGGTTTTCTCATGCCTCAGAGTACTAAATGCTGCTGAGGACTATGCTACATTGAGGTAGGAAAATGCAGCGAAAAGGAACAAAAGCTAGGAAGTAATAAAGCAGAAAGACACACAAGTGCCAAGAGCACAAACCTTCCTGAGACAAGCAGGGAGAGTTTATCAATGGAGGTTTTCCCCTGCATGGCGTAACAGTGCTCCTTTTCCAGAGTCACCACTTCTGAGCTCATAGCAATAGTTCTGAAGTCGGGCAAAGAGGTCCCCAGAGGCTGGAAGAGGGAGCTGTACAACAGCTGAAATTCTCGGGCAAAGGTTATGCTGTGAACTTGATAGGCAATGTGAACAAAGCGTATGAAGCAGATGACAAACAATATAAAATTCCAGGAAAATATGTCGGCTGCACAGACATCTACCCAGGCCCAGATGGCAGAACAGAGAAAACCCAATCCCAGCAAACTGAAGACGTAAAGGAGCCCGAAGAATCCACTGCCACCCATGAAACCTACTACAAATAAAATACTGGCTAGATGATAGATGGCCCCTTCAGCCTCCTGCTTCCAGATGGTGCAGACGGGGTGTTCATCAATTAGGTTCTCCATAAACTTGAATTTCCTTCCATGGCTGTAGTACTGTCTGGTTCACTTTTCAGTTGATATTAAATAATATCAAAGCAAATAATTAAGTCCTTTGCTTTTCCATCATCAGAGTTGAGTCTTCACAAAAGCAGAGAAAGCCCGGACACTGGAGCTGGGGTGATTACAGATTTGGTGTATGTGGATCTTGAAAAACTAAGACTCCCATGCTAGCATCCTTAAGTTCATCTGGGCTTCTGATTTAGTTCTAGCTGACAAATATGTTGTTGTTGCCTATGTAAGAAATAAAAACAGGATTCTAATTAAACAGAATTGAGAAATGTATTTAATGAATCACCAGCATTTTACTTATTCAAGTTGACATCCTGCTTTCTATGAAGTTAAAATATATTCAGCACAAATACATTTACATTTCTAAGACAGAAAAAAATGCATATTTTCAAGTTAGGCTTAATTATAAATAATTTACAGAAATTTTAGTATTTGTTACAATTAGCTAATTATTTTTTGAGAAAGCTAAGTGCTATAATCAGCTGGTTGCTATAATAATTCAGTGCACTGAATTACTGAATTATAATAGTAATTATTATTACTGTTAATACAGTAAGTATTACTACTGAATTATAATAGTAATTCAGTGCACCTCAGAATCTTTCATGATAGTGACTAAAAATGCAGATTTACAGACTGTCTCTGGATATACTGAGTCAGAAATCTCTAAGGGTAGGGCCTCAGTGTTGGTATTTTGAACAAGTTCCCCACATGATTCTGATGCACCAATTCACGTCTTCCATGGCCCGCCCTTTTAGAGATGTTGTTTGACAATATATTATTCACTCTTTACAAATGAAGAATTTGAGGCTCAGAGAGACTAATTTATCCTAGGCCACACGGTGGTTGATGGCAGAGCAGAACTTCAGCACTTAAGCCTGCATGCCAGATCTAATCATGTGGTCTTGCATGGGAGAGATTTTAAAATCGTCACTGTAAGGAGCCCTAATCAATCAATGTAAGAAAGGAGTTGGTTTTAAGAGCACATGGTAGACTGTGAAAATGTTTAATTAGATCAAAATTATTTGAGAAATATAAATTCAGTTCTCCTTTACTGTATTAAAGGCTCTTTCAGGCTAAAGGTTGCATCTATATAAGTAAATAAATAATATTAAAGTTCCTGCTACTTACACATTTATTTGCCAGATGGTCAAAAATGTTAGCGACTAGTTCCTCTGCACATATATTCTCTACCCTTTCAGCCATATGGTAAAAATGCTAATATGTGATCTCATTCAGGAGAGATTTAACCAGGATGACAGAGCTGTAGGATAGATATCATTTATCACCAAGTTTCTTAACAATATGGTTTCAATATGAAGCATGCATTGGATTGATGTTTTTGAAACCAAGATAACATTCAAGAACCTTGAACTTGTGTGCTATATTGTTTTTATTTTGAGATAGATTCTTTTCCCAGAACACCTGGTAATAAAATATCAAACAACATAGATCTAGTCTAATAGAAAAAAAGTACCTACAGAGGTGAAAAAGACAGCTGAAATAAAAAAAGGAACAGCATTTTACTACCAACAGAACTAAAGATGAAAATAAAGAAGCTGCTACTGCTCAAGTTCCTGGTTTTTCATCCTGGATAGTGATTCTCTTCTCAGCAAGGAATGACTTTAAGAACATCACCGGGTGAATCATTAAAACAAGAAAAAATAACACAGACCTGTAACTTACAACCGTATTATTTCTACTTATGCTGCTTTCAAATACAAACATTCTGCATCCCTCTAATTATCACTCCACCCATCCCTCTGTGAGGGACGAGACTCAAGGCCGACTGGCACTCTGAACATGTTTCCTTTCTCTTCTTTAAACAAAACCCAGTTATATATCACTGCATATTCACAACAAAGAAACATTTTTTTAAAATACAATGAGTAGTTGAGAAGTGTGACATGCAGACCGCAAGTGTCAGTCTCCCTGCTGTTTTCCTTTAAAAACTCAAGTATTTTAAGTTAATTCCTCAAGATGCCAAGCAAATACCACAAAAGCAATATTAAAAAGCACTACCAGTGGAGCTCTGAACTTGGATTTGAACTTCTGGAAATTTAAAATCCTCACCAAATTGCTAAAATGATGCTAATGTGAAACGTTTGTGGTAATTCAGAAGGGAGTTTATTGGAAACTTACCCCTTAAGCTCTTGACTTGGGGAATAATATACTGGGCCACCTGCCTTCCTGGAGTGTGACCCATTATAATTATATGAGGAGCTGTGTTTCTGGCCCTTTGCAGTCAGCTTCTGTTTCAATAAGCTGCTACCAAACCATCTTCCTACCCTTGATCCTGTATCACTCAACAAAGAGTGCTGACTTGCCCTGATTAGATTACTCCACACCCAGGTTTTCTCCACTTGGTGTGTTTTTATTCAGTCACCAAAACAGATGTACTTTATTAGAAGAACTGACAGGGGCAGGTGACGAGCCTGAGTGTTCCTCTGCCGTGTGCCAACAGCCCTGTATGAATGCTGAACACGACTCATCAACCAGCTGCCTCTGTCAAAGACCTGTAGGCCTCAAGTCATGTTTTGGGGTAAATAAATGCTGGAATGCCAAGGGAGCACAACGGACTTCTTATGTAGTTGATCTTCCCTGCAAAAGAAGTTAACACATGGGGATACAGATGATGGAGACAAAGTGCAAATAAACAAAATATTCCCAAGCTTTTCCCTTTTTCACTCTTTACATTGTCAGAGCCTGAGTTCAAAGGAATAAAGAAATGTAAGGGCAGACACAACGATGCTCAACTAAATGTGATATAAATTGGGTGGCCCAGTGATGAAGATTAACCTGAAATGGCAGCTATGGGTTCAGAACGTGTACATTTATTATCTCACAGCATCACACTTACTGCTACGAGCGAGGCAGTACCTAAACCGTCATGCTCAGCTTACAAATGAGAAAGGTGGAGCCCAAGGCAGGTTAAGTGACTTGCTTCAGGTAAAAGTCACAGTAAGTCACAAAGCTGAAAGTTCAAGTCCTCTTCCGCTCAGCTTCATGCTCTCCCAGCAGGCAGTGTGTCTTTCAAGGCTGCAGATCTGATTTAATGTGTTGGGAGACCAGTTGAATATTCTGCCAGGATGGTTTGCCAGGAAAATAATAATCATAACAGTGGATATTTGAGACAGGCTATATCTGCTTGTCCAGTTCAGTCCATAATGCTTAGAATACAACTGGGGACACAGACATAGAAAGCCACTCATGAAATAATCTGTATTACTGTTCAACACTGACTCATTTCCTCTTCTTGATTCCAAAATTATTAAAGGGTAAAGACAAATGTTTTTGTGTTTCAGACCCTTGGCACTCAGGGAATGTGGAATGAACACACTGATACAGAGGAACAAGTCCTCTCTGCCTTTTCCATCCTCACTCTATCCAGGTCAACAGATGTTCTAACATCTGTCGCCTGGGGGAACAGAAATGGAGGATTTCTTGATTGGGGTTATTTAAGATGTCCGGCACAACTCCAAATTCATAGGCGAATCCTTCTGTCTTCTTACAATGTTCAGTTCTTTTAAGAGCAGCTGAATTCCTGATTTTATTAAAACAACTCTGGTAGCTTGTGGTATTATGTTAGTTGTGGTTGCTAGGCAACCTAGAAGATCAAAATTCTATCAATATTATCCTTATTAATTGGAATCATATCCCAACTTTGGTATGTGTTACATATGGAGAAGATAGTTTTCTCTACTTAAACCTTTAAGTATGTATACTTACTCAGCAACTATGTACCAGACATTGAAAAAAGTATGTAATCTGCACAACCCCACGAGGAAGGTACTATTATCTCCATCCTACAGATGAGAAAATTGAAACTCAGAGAAGGCAAGTAAATTGTTACAAGGTCACCACACTGTTCAATATTGGAACTAAGATTCCATCCCAAGTCTGTCTGACTCTGAAACACACTGTCTAAACCATATCATTCTGCCTCCACAGTACCAGGATTTAGAAAATGGAGACTTTAGTTTCCTCCTTGCTACTTAGATGAACTTAGACATATTTATTCATCAGTAAAGCAGAGGTATGTCACCTATTGTCTCTACTTTAAAGGGTACTAGAACATTCAAATGAGAAAATACATATTAAAAATCCTTAGCAGATTTTATTCTTTTAATATTTTAGTCTTTTGGGAGCACTTATCTTGTTATTTTTTACTTTTATTGGAGCATAGTTGTTTTACAATGTTGTGTTAGTTTCTTCTGTACAGCAAAGTGAATCAGCTATGTTGTTGTTCAGTTGCCCAGTCATGTCCAACTCTTTGCGACCCCATGGACTGCAGCACAGCAGGCCTTCCTGTCCCTCACCATCTCCTGAAGCTTGCCCAAGTTCATGTTCATTGCATTGGTGATGCCATCCAATCATCTCATCCTCTGACACCCTCTTCTTCTGCCCTCAATTTTCCCCAGTATCAGGAAGAGGCATCAACTTTATGTATACATATAATCCCTCTTTTTCTGGATTTCCTTCCCATGTAGATCACCATAGAGCACTGGGTACAGTTCCTTGTGCTATACCATAGGTTCACATTAGTAATCTATTTTATACACAGCAGTGATATATGTCAATCCCAGTCTCCCAATTCTTTGCACCCCCTCCCTCCCTTGGTGTCTATACATTTGTTTTCTGCATCTGTATCTCTATTTCTGCTTTGTAACTACAGATTCCACATATATGTGTTAATAGTTTTTCTCATTCTGACTGACTTCACTCTGTAGGACAGTCTCTAGGCCCATCCATGTATCTGCAAATGACCCAGTTTCATTCCCTTTTATGGCTAAATAGTATTCCATTGTATATACGTACCACATTTATCCATTCCTCTACTGATGGACATTTAGGTGGTTTCCATATCCTGGCTATTGGAAATAGTGCTGCAATGAACATTGGGATGCATGTTTCTTTGATTTAAAGTTTTCTCTGGGTTTATTCCCAGTAGTGGAATTGTTGGATCACATGGAAGTTCTCTTTTTAGTTTTTAAGTAACCTCCATACTGTTCTCCATAGTGGTTCTACCAGTTTACTAATACATTTTTATCAACAGTGCAGAACATTCCCTTTTCTTTATACCCTCTCCAGCATTTATTGTTTGTAGATTTTATGATGTTGGCCATTTGGACAAGTGTGAATTGATATTTCACTGTAGTTTTGATTTGCATTTCTCTAATAATTAATGATATTGGGCATCTTTTTATGTGTTTGTTGGCCATCTGTATGGCCAGCTCATCTTTGAAGAAATGTCTGTTTAGGTCTTCTGCCCATTTTTTGATTCAGTTTTTTTAATATATATATATAGAGCAGATTTTTAAATAACAGAGAAATGGCATTGCTGTACTTGTTGCTTATTTGCTACAGAGCTGAGCCATTTGAAGATATAGATTTTAAAAGCTTTCTTCAGAGGATTTCAATAGATGACAAGCCATCCTTATGTTGTAAATTCTAAACTTACTTATTTCTGCAGGAGTGATCTGTCTTATTCTTCCCTATGTTGTGTCCTGACCACCTACGGCTGGTAGGTATCGACCCTGAACCAACCTATCCTTGAGTAAAGAAACCAGTCTCTGGAAGCCAATAACAATCAGAATCACCCAGGGACCTGGTAAAATGCCCCTTCCCTGGCCCCACCCCAGAAGAACTGAGCCAGGGAGGGACCCAGACAGATGCATTTCTAATAGGCTCTCAGTTGAGTTTTTTTTACTTTTCTATTTTGTATTGGGTATAGCTAATTAACAATGTTTTGATAGTTTCAAATGAACAGCCAAGGGAACTCAACCATACATTATACATGTATCCATTCAGTTTGAGAGCCATCATTTCATGTTGTTCCTGAAGGATTCCTGGATTATCCTTGCTTAAAGAGCCCCAGCTTTGTCCATTCCTGGCTGCCAGCGGGGTGTCCTTCCAGGCTGGTTACTCCATGTGATGGCCTCTGATCCTTAATGGTCTGTCCACAGCTGTAGTGCCAGTGTTGGGTCTACCATTCTGTCTGGTCTGTCCAGAGGTATTACCACTTAAGAGAAGGGTGCCAGACTTAGCTATGTCCCTAAACAGCATGGGATTAATTTATTGGCGTGCTGAGCTTTCTCTAGCTGTGGCCTGCGGGCTTCTCGTTGCGGTGGCTTCTCTTGCTGTGGAGCATGGGCTCTAGGTGTGTGGTCTTAGTAGTTGTGGCGTACAAATTTAGTTGTCCTGTGGCATGTGGGATCCTCCCAGACCAGGGATCGAACATGTGTCCCCTGCACTGGCAGGCGGATTCTTAACCACCGTAACATCAATGAAGTCCCACAGCATGAGATTTTAATCTTCCCAGACCTGTTTCCTCATTGATAAAATGAAAGATTTGGACAAATAACGTGCAGCTCCTTTCAGCTCTAAAATAACACCACTCTCTATGATATGGAAGTCAAAGTTATTCCTAGCCCAGGTCAAAATATAGAGGAGAGGGGCAGAACTGAATTATGACTCTGTATCTTCACACCAGGTTTGTGACTGGGGCCCTGCTCTGGAAACTGTTTAATTATTTACGGACTGTAGGGGGACCCAGGCACTGGCATTTTTTTCACAGACTTCCCATTGATTTTGTTGTGCAACCAGGGTTAAGAACTTTTAGGGGGAATGGGGTAAGGGACACTAGAACAATCTATAGAGTAAAGGATCTGGGTTTTAATCCTTATTTTTCAGGGGCTGGAAAGGCACATTTTCTCTTGTGTTCCTCACTTCCATGCTTGCTCAGGTCAGGAGGCATTTTCTTCCTCACACTCATCTCTGAGGGGGCTCAAGGTCTGTGCATGTTCTGCATCAGCCTTTCCTTAACAAGGTGGCTGAAGTGCACTTTCTAGGCTCTGAATTTTTATGGCCTTTACTATCTGTCTACATGGCTTCCACTGTATATTATATTGAACATAATATATATTTTCCGTTTAGTTTTTTTAAGTATGTATTTATTTGGCTGTACCAGGTCTTAGTTGTGGCATGCAAGATCTTTTTTAGTTGAGGCATGTGAAATCTTTAGCTACAGCATGCGGGTTCTAAGTCCCTAACCAGTGCTCAAACCCTGGTCCCCTGCATCAGGAGCTCAGACTCTTAACCACTGACCAGTAGGGAAGCCTCTGTTTTCCTTTTTAAAGCATCATAATTTGTTTATTCTTTCAATTGGGGTACATATTTAAGTAATATTTTAAAGAATCTAATGTAGTGTGTATATTTTAAATATTGGCTTTATTAATTGGTTAATATATATAATATAAATAGTGTTCAGGTAGAAAAATAATGTTTAGAATATAGTTTTGGAACAAGCAGGTTAATAGCCAGGAAGCACAAGTGAGATATGACTGATACCTGAATCAATGGGTTAGGTATTAGACAAAGAAAGAAAGAAAAGCATATGTTATATTAACCATGAAGAAGAAATGAAAGGAAGACGTGTATCTGCTAAGACAGAAGAACAGAGAAGGGTTAAAGACACTTTGGAGTTATAAGAGATCCTGAAGCTGGGAAAGAAATCAGAAGTTGAGGGGGCAGGGGACTCGCTTTGAGTCATGTTTAACCTGATGCACCTGGTCTAGCAACAGAGTTCACAGCAGAAGGTGCAGGGTGGAGGGATATTTAACAGTTGTCCTAAATGACACAGGACAACACTGAATAAGGATTGGAGCTGATGAGATTATCTAGAAAGTGAGTACAAAGAGAAATGAGAGTTGGAGTTAAATGCCCATGACCAGAAGCCTTAGAATTCTAGAGTTATGCTGGCCACTACAGGAGCCATCAGCCACACGTGACCTCTGAGCCCCTGAAATGTAACTGGTCTGAAGTAAGATGCATTGGTCTCAATGGATTTCAGAGACAGTACAAAGATAAAGAATATGTCATTAATAATTTCTTTATTGGTTATGTGCTAAAATGATAATGTTTTGGAAATACTAGGTTAAATTAAACATTATTAAAGTTAATTTCACCCATTTCATTGCTACTAGAGAATTTTAAATTATGTATATGGTTGCATTATATTTCTCTTGGACAGTGCTAGTCTAGAGCCTCTCAAGCAACAGGAAAGAAGAAATTAATTTCTTCATCATGCCAAGACTTGGCATGATGCTGTGCAAACAGTGCATATAATGTATAAATATGGAAGAATTATCTAAGATTAAGAGCAGAGAGTTGATGTAAATGTAAATGATTTTGGCTAGAGTGTTCATATGCTATAGTCAGTCAGATGTTATCCAAGGCATCGATGTGTCACCATCTGGCTTCTGCCTATAGAGATGGCCAACCCCACTAAGCTCCTGGCTCCTTTATCCTGCCAAGGAAGGTGGTACTTTTTTCTTTTGCCTTAGGAGAATCCTACTTTCTTAAGCAATTATATGGTCTCATTTTCTCATTTCATCTTCTGATGTTACCCCATGGAATACATTGGAAATCTCAGGTAGACAGTCTCATAAATTTTATGCTGGAGATTGGATTGTGGCCTTCTAGATTCCAGAAGATCCACACCAGCCTTGTGCGGAGGGTGGGGAGGGAGGGGGCTTTCACATAATACCTAAGTCTCTTCATGCACCACTAGGCTCCCAGGCTGGAATATGCCTTTGACTTTTTATACCAATGAAAGCTGGCTTCACTTGAGACTTGAGGAAATTAGAGAACCTGCCCACAAGCTATGTCAGGCTTCTCTGATTCTCTTGTCTCAGCTAAAGCCACATTTGATTAGCCATGTTTGGTTTCTCACTTCATCACATATGGTGGTAAGGAGAATTCTAAGATTCCTACCTTGCTCATACACAGGTCCTGTAATCCCCTTTTCTTGAGTCTACCAATTGAATGGCATTCCCATGTGAATGGCATGGCATAGAGGGTACCTTGATTAGGTAACATATTCTGGCCAATGGGGCTGGAATAGTCATGTCTGTGATTAGCCATTAAGACTCCACTGTAGGACTGGAAATTAGACAAACATATTCTCACTAGCCTAGAAAAAAGCAAACACCATGCTGTGAACTGCCTGTGGGGACCACTAGGCAAGGAACTGTAGGCAGTCTCTGTGAGCTGAAAGAAGTACCCAACCCAAAGTTACCAGAATAATGGGGACCTCAGTCCTTCAACACACGGAGCTGAATTCTGCCAATTACCTCGAAATTTTGGGGAGGATCCTAGACTTCAAATGAGGAGTGCAGTCTAGCTGAGCTTAAGTCTAGTTGAGCTTAAGTCATGTGTGACTCTTTTGCAACCCCATGGACTGTAGCCTGCCAGGCTCCTCTGTCCATGGGATTTCCCAGGCAAGATTACTGGAGTGGGTTGTCACTTTCTTCTCTAGGGGATCTTCCCAACCCAGGGATCAAACCTGTGTCTCCCACATTAGCAGGTGAATTCTTTACCTCTGAGCCACCAGGGAAGCCCATATGTCATTCATATACCAATCTCCAAAATTCCTGGAATACCATGTTTCCTTGGTTGACTTGTAGCTGGATCAATTCTTTGCAAAACTGAGCCATACATATATGGCAAATACTTGATGTTTCAAACACATCCAGAGAATAATACAAAAAAAAAAAAAAGAGCCCATAGAAACTCGAAACAGATAGCTATGTAATTCGAATTGTGACTCCACCAAATTTAGATGAGTTGAGCAATGGGAATTAATGAACTAGATGCCATCCTCTTAATCTTCATATACTATTACTACCAGTAGTACTACCAACGCTGTTACTATCAGCACCTAATATTTACTGAACACTTCCTATGTGCCAGGCACATGTCTAAGAGTCCTAAAATGCTATGTCACTTAATCCTCACAACTTCTTGAAGTAGGCAAATTTATCTCCCCATTTTACAGATGAGATATCTAAAGTCTAGGTTGCTTAAGGATCCAATATTGATAGAGCCCAGACTCACTCTCAGGTCGATGCCAAGGCTCTGCTGTCTTAACCCTCATGACTTAACTGCTTCATGTACAGTTTGAATCTAAATATCTGGACTTACTGGAGCAAATCACAGCATTCTTGTTTTCTCACTTCAGTCCTAGATTCAGTGAATTTAAATGTTTTCTTAAGAAATTACAAATTTTCAGGTGGGAGGATGAAATAGGTGAGTGGGGTTGAGAGGTACAAACTTCCAGTTACAAAACAAATGAGTTGTGTCTAAAATGTACAGTCTGGGGAATATAGTGACAAGTATATATATATTTTTTAATTGGAGGATAATTGTTTTATAATGTTGTGTTGGTTTCTGCTGTCCAACAATGTGAATTAGCCATAAGTATACATATATCACCTCCCTCCTGAGTCTCCCTCCTAACTCCTCCATCCCACCCCTCTAGGTCATCACAGAACATGGAGCTGAGCTCCTTGTGCTACACAGCAGCTTCTCACTAGCTATCTGTTTTATACATGGTAGTATATATATGTCAGTATTACTCTCTAAATCCATCCTGCTTTCTCCTTCCCCAACTATGTCCAGCAAGTCTGTTCTCTGTGTTTCCGTCTCTATTCCTGGCCTGCAAATAGGTCCATCAGCACCATTTTTCTAGATTCCATATATATGCCCTACTATATGGTATTGGTCTTCCTCTTTCTGACTTACTTCTAGGCTCTAGGTTTGTCTACCTCACAAGAACTGACTCAAATGCATTTCTTTTTATAAGTAATATTCCATTGTATATATGTACCACTAACTTCTTTATCCATCCATCTGTTGATGGACATCTAGGTTGCTTCCATGTCCTGGCTATTGTAAATAGTGCTGCAGTGAACACTGGGATACGTGTCTTTTCAAACTATGGTTTTCTCAGGGTATATGCCCAGTAGTTGGATTGCTGAGTCATATAGTAGTTTTATTCCTGGTTTTCTTTTAAGGAATCTCCATAGTGGCTGTATTAACAACTTATTAATACATTCCCACCAAAAGTGCAAGAGGGTTCCCTTTCCTTCCCACCCTCTCTAACATTTATTGCTTATGAATTTTTTGATGATGGCAGTTCTGAGGGGTGTGAGGTGATATACCGCATTGTAGTTTTGATTTGCGTTTGTCTAATAATGAGTGATGTGGAGCGTCTTTTCATGTGTTTGTTGGCCATCTGTATGTCTTCTTTGGAGAAATATCTGTTTAGATCTTCTGCCAATTTTTTATTGGGTTATTTGTTTTTCTGATATTGAGCTGCATGAGCTGGTTGTATATTTTGGAGATTAATCTCTGCCTGTTATTTCATTTGACATTGTTTTCTCCCATTCTGAGGGTTGTCTTTTCATGTTATTTCTAGTTTCCTTTGCTGTGCAAAAACTTTTAAGTAGGCCCCATTTGTTTATTTTTGTTTTTATTTTCATTACTTTAGGAGATGGGTCAAAGAAGATCTGTGCCAAAGGGTGTTCTGCCTATGTTTCCCTCTAAGAGCTTTATAGTTTCTGTCCTTACATTTAGGTCTTTAATCCATTTTGAATTTATTTTTGTATATGGTGTTAGGAAGTGTTCTGATTTTATTCTTTTACATGCAGCTGTCCAGTTTTCCCAGCACCACTTATTGAAGAGACTGTCTTTTCTTTATTGTATATTCTTGCCTCCTTTGTCAAAGATAAGATGCCCATAGGTGCATGAGGTTATCTCTGTGCTTTCTCTCTTGTTCCATTGATATGTACTTTTGTTTTTGTGGCAGTACCATATTGTCTTGATTACTGTTCAGTTCAGTTCAGTCTCAGTCGTGTCCGACTTTTTGTGACCCCATGAATTGCAGTATGCCAGGCCTCCCTGTCCATCACCAACTCCTGGAGTTCACTCAAACTCACGTTCATTGAGTCGGTGATGCCATCCAGCCATCTCATCCTCTCTCGTCCCCTTCTCCTCCTGCCCCCAATCCCTCCCAGCATCAGGGTCTTTTCCAATGAGTCAACTCTTCACATGAGGTGGCCAAAGTACTGGAGCTTCAGCTTTAGCATCATTCCTTCCAAAGAAGTTTTACTGTATTTCAGTCTATACTTCCAAAGTATAGACTGAAATCAGGAAGGTTGATTCCTCCAGCTTTCTTTCTCAAGATTGCTTTAGTTATCAGGGGTCTTTTGTGTTTCCATACAAATACAATTATATAATATTAATCTTTGTATGTTGACAGACGGTAACCAGGCTTATCATGGTGGTCATTTTGAGATATATAGAAATATCAACTCACTATGTTGTGCACCAGGAACTAACATAGTGTCATAGGTCAATTATATTTCAAAAGAAAGAAACTCATAGAAAAAAAAGTCAAATTTGTGGTTACCAGAGGCAGGAGTTGGGGGAAGGTGGTCAAAAGGCAGAAAGTCCTGGTTATAAGGTAAATAAGTACTAAGGATATAATGTACAACATGATAAATAGTTAACACTACTGTATGTTATATATGTGAAAGTTTCTAAGAAAAATCCTAAGTGCTCTTATCACAAGGAAAAAGTATTTTTTCTGTTTCTCTAATTTTGTATCCATATGGGATGATGGACTTTTACTAAACTTAATGTGGTAATAATCATTTTATGATGGAAGTTAGACTATTATGCAGCACATCTGAAAGCCATACAGTGCTGTATGTCAACTATATTTCAGTAAAACTGAAAGAAAAAAAAGCAATTACAATTTTTGGAGCAACAGAAGGACAGGAGGTTGAGTCACTTAGTGCCCTATAATTCTTAATGTGAAGAAACAGCTCTAAACCTCTCCTTCATAAGCTTATCATTTATCTGCTTTAAATGAACAATCCCCATACTCTGCTTCAAGTTCTTCTAACTTCTCCATGTTCTGGAAATGGCTAAAGGCACAAGCAGGAAGCCATTCACTTTGAGTCCGCTGCAATCATGTCATGCAGTAAGTTCACCAGAGATTCCTGATGAAAGATGCAAGAGAAGCTGGAATCACAGATGCATGAAACAGTCTTTCCTTGATATGAATCCAAGGAAGACACCTTCACTTAGTTCTCCTCCAAGTGTCCTGCATACAGCAAATGAACTCACTTTTTCTATGTTTACTTCATGTTCCTTCCTGGCAAACACACCTAATAAGTTCATGTGTGCTAGCTAATTGGCTGTAATCTTTCCTTTGTCATTTTTTTTGAGCTTAATGAGCAGGTGGATCCCATACCAGGGTCAGCAATGTTTGAAACCACCAAACCAGCCACTCCTGGTGCTAATAGGAGCATTTCTGCAAGGAATTCCATTTCCTTTTGAGTGTTTTATAGAGACAGGAGCTTTCTCTTTGTGAGAAAAATTGTTCACGCTTCTCCATCCAGACAGCCAACAGTCTTTCCACTTTTTTTATTTCTTTCAGCCTCATTGTTATTGACTTTGAAGTACTTGAGCTTATTCCAGCCATAGACATTGCTTTTATTTTTGTGTACTTCCTGTCATGATCTTCAGTGTGGATTATTCCCTCATTCCTGCTGCTCAGGAAATACTGCATGTTCTCTTGATTCTTTCAAAATATTTGATTATCTCAAGCTTCTCTTCAGTGTTTAAGTTGTCCTTTGCATGCACTATTTGACATTTTTGAATCAAGATGCTTAAATATTCTTGGGAAATTAAATGAGTGTTTTTCTGTAGAAAAATGCATAATTGCAAAAGAATAACAAAACACAGTCTTGCAGGGTATCACTCAGTGAACCAATGTAGCTGGTAATGTTTGAGGTCTGTGTGTGTTATATTTTGTGTTATATTCCTATAGGGCCTGGTTAGCCGGTTGCAGTTTAATGTGTTCACCTGGTGTTTCTAACTGAGTAAATCACTGAATAAGTTAGTACAAAATTTGCATCATGCTTGAATTGTTACTTACATTTCAGTTGCATTGGAATGATGCTGGTTTTCAAAATAAGCATTATAGCATAATTGACTGTATCATCAACTTTCAAATAGCCAAAAACACATTAATAATTAACATATGTAAGAATTCAACAAATCCCTGCCCTCATGGAGCTTGCATTTTAGTGAAATTCAAATATTGACACCATTTAAGCCCAGTTTCAAATTATGTGATCTAAAATAATCTAAAAATACATTTTACATGCAAATAAGCTACTTAAAGCTCATTTAAAGTCAGTTGTTGCATACTGAATTTTTAAATAAATGCTATATTTTAAAAGACAGACTCAAGTCTTAAAAATCAAAATGCAAGCAAGTTATTTCTTAGAAATTCAAGACCAAAAGCAAAAAACAAACCCTAAAATGTAGTATGTGTCACAGGAGTAGCATATTACGTATTAATATGCCTATATTCTTTTATTTGTATAAATGCAAGAGCATATGAGTGATTTTTCACTTAATGCTAAGAAAGGTTATTCCTGGATGGCAGGACACTACTTTTTTCTTTGCATATACCTATATTGTTTGCTTCCTTTATAATAATCTTATAAAACTAAAAGGTGATTTTATGTTAACTTGAAAAATTTTAAATACAAAGATATCAGAGAAGAAATATCCATGAACCCAACAACCAAAATTATCAAATATCACCACTGTCATATTTTTGGATCTTTTAAAAATAAATTCCACAAAAAATTAAAGATCACCATGGGCTACCCTCTAGTGCCCTTCCTCACCCATCAACTCCCTCTATGAAATTGCGTTTCTTTCCTGTCCATATAGAATAATTTTTAAAATTCCAATTAAAAATGTTAGGCTAGACTAGAAATGTATCTTATGAGTTTTTCAGCTTTATGCTTAATTTTTTTCTGATGAATAATTTTAAACATATTCCAAAGTAGAGAAAATAATGTATGATAACCCCCCTATATACCCATTACCTAGATTCAGCACTCATCAAGGTTTCGCCACACGGAATTTTTGAAATCAAAAGCAGAAAACTGTAACCTACTGTTCATCCTACAATTTGTTCAGTCAATAAACAACCACTGACTAAGGAAGACAGGGAGAGCTGAGATTAGCTATGGTCTCACTATGTGCCGCGCACTGGGTCTTGTCTACACTGACCACTGAGGAGTCACAGCTCTACCACCCAAATAGTATCATTAGCATTCTTCAGAGTGGAGCATGAGGCTTGGAAAGATGAAAGTTCTTCCACAGGCCCAGCTGCTTGCTCTTCTTTCTAGACCGTAAATCCCTCCTCCCCCACCAATTTCAGTATGTCTGGGAGAGTCACTAGAGGTTATTCTGTTGAAAAATACAAAATAAGAAGGTCTCACTTTGTAGCTGTATGAATTGATCCCTCAATTCTCTGGGCTGGAGGAGGGTCCAGTGTTGTTATGGGAGTTTTAAGTCAGCAACTTTTTGTTATTATTTAATTTATAAAATAATCTGTTGTAACTTTACTTCAAGATATTTTCCTCTAACTACTTAGATAAAAGAGAGGAATTTTTTCTCTTTTCCTTAAAAAAAAAATCTCATTAATGATTCAATACACTTTTGTAAATTCTTACTTGTTCTCTATAGCTAATAATCCCAGCTGACCAACACCCATAATTACAGAAACCAATTTCAGTTGCAGTTTGCGGGCTTGCAAATATATCACAGACATTTTCCAAAGCAGTTTTGAAACTTCTTGTCTGTCATGTCACTTACGTGTTGTTATGCTCATATGCTGCAGCAAATGCTTCATAACTGTTCTTGATCTTTCCTGGGGACTGTTCAGAAAGCAGACATGAATGCTCCAGTGTATCAACCCTATTAGTCAGTCTTGTGATAAGAAGCATGGGATTTGGGTTTCCCCTGACACATATTTATTTAATAGCATAGACTGTCATCATTTAGAAGCCCAGGATGCACAATGATTCAGCTATTTTGAAACTGATGAGATTAAAGAAACTCAATTATCAAATGTCTCCCAGCTTATATGTATAAAATTTTAGTAGAACAGATAACATCTCATTCTAGATTTCACTTAATAGTTGCATCCCAAACTCTTCAAAAGACAAACCCAGTCTCCCAGAGAAGGAAAGAGCCTTAAAGATCATGTGGGATCAGACCTCTTCATTTGGCAAATGTGGAAAGAGATCCAATATTTATTTTGCTTATATTTTGTTTCAGGTAGTTCTTGTTTGGTTTTCAGTTGCCACAAAGAACAGTGCCAAGTTCCTGTATTGTCACACCAGGGAGTTGTTTGTGCAACAGTCCCTGGTATTAAAAATAACGGAAAAGAAAATAGCCACTAAACTTTAGCATGAACAGAGAGACAGCAGTAAATTTTTTAAGGCTGCCATAAAACTCAACTGCAACGTGCAAGCTTGCAAACTGAAAATACCTAACCACAAGAGTTAGAGTAAAAAGCCAGGAAGGAAGGTTGTCACATTCTAGAAGTTCAGTAAATCAAATTAGGTTATGTTCAAAAGTGGGTTCTAATTCTGCTTTCCCACTTATTTACATACAGAACTTTTTCACTTTTTGCAAAATGTCTCCTGACTAAAAATTCTTTCGTGTGTGTGCCATAGCCATATTACTGTATTTGATTCGGTGCCTTTAATCTTTTCTTAAAATACAGACCCTCAAAATACATATCTCTGTAACCGACCTTGGTGAGGAGGTAGTTTAGTGATTTTCAAATGTCTTTCTTTCTTTCCTTCCCCTCCCCTTGCCCAGGGGGATTCCCCAAATAGAGTAAACAGGTCAGCCTGACCTTGGATGAGGCCGCTTTCTGGGTCCCGAACTCAGCGGGAAAACCCTGCCCTACTCAGACCTTTTGCCCAGGGAAGCTTCTCGCCTCTGCCCGACTTCCCCAAGGCCAACCGAGGGCTGTCAGGGTCCCCTGAAGCAGCTTTTTTCCCTCTAAAATCCGACCTTTTGGGGGTCTCCAAGGTGCTGCCCGGGGCAAGAGTGGGTCCAACAGCAGATGTGGGAAGAAGATTCACCTCTTTGGGCGGAGGACCCGAGCGCCTAGGGCCGGTGCGCTGACCCCAGCGGGCCAGCCTCCAGGGGCACCCGCGCGGACCCCCGGACTCGCCGCTGGCCGGAGCGGGGCCAGAGCGGGAGGCAGGTGGCAGCGCCGCGCAAGCAGGGGCACAGGCAGCGAAGCTTGGGCGCTGCTAAGGGGTCTGCAGGTCGCGATCCCCTCCCAGGAGCGGGGCCAGGACAGAGAACCGCACCCGGCAAGCGGCCCCAATGCCGCAAGGAGTGAGGGTGCAGACAGCGGCGGAAGGGTGGCGGCCGGGGCGCCCCGGCTCCCTCCTTACCTGGCCTTTGCCGGCCTCACGCAGAGCTCCGGCCTCGCGCCCGCAGAAGTTTCCCAGCCGAGTGCACCGGGCCCCCCCGACCGGCGCGAAGTCTCTGGTGCCCGGCTCACGCGCTCCTGGCCACCCCGCGCCGGTGCCCGCCCTGCGCCCAGGCGCTCAGTGACCGCAGCCCGGTTCCGGAGCGGCGCGTGGCGCAGGCGGGGGCCGGGCACGGGCGCGCGCCCCGGGGACCGCGGGGAGGGCGGGGTGGCGGCGGCAGGAACGGCGCGGGGCCGGGGTAGCCCCAGCCTCCAGGAAGTAGTCGGACTGCTGATCAACCTAGCGATTGAGCGACGGAACAAAGTTTGCAAAGACGGGTCTCAAGTGAACGCAGATTACAGTTGTAAAACGAACCTCGTGTTAGCTATATGCCAGGCAGAGGACCATGAGGTTCACTCTTGGATGGGAAACAAGTGTACTTCTCCCCTCTCGCTACCCCACCCCCACTGTAAACAAAATGAGATCAGTGACTGGAATGGGGATGGGAATATTTGGGTAGAGAGGGCAGAGAACAGTTAATATCTTGATTCAAATCAATGAATGTCTCCAAGGCAAATGGATGAAGAGCATGGACAATCATAGAAAGAAAAAAAAATTAAATACAGATGATCTCCCCCAAAAAGTTCAAGTTAGTAATGAGCCCTAATGCGTACAACTTAAGGCAGAAATCAAATGCATTTTTCCCCTCCCATGAAGTTAGTGAAGCTTTCTTTGGTTTTGGTGATCAAACTCCGGTGGCTGGTGAGGGAACTGTGAAACACAACCTACTTGAGGATTTGCATCTCCTCCCTTCTCTCAGCACCCTCACTCATATTCTGTAACTGTTCTGGTTACAGTGATTCCAGAAACGTTTACTGAGTAATCAGTGGCTCTTTTGGTCCCTAGCTGCTGCCGCTGTTAAGTCACCTCAGTTATGTCCGACTCCGTGCGACCCCATAGACGGCAGCCCACCAGGCTCCCCCGTCCCTGGGATTCTCCAGGCAAGAACACTGGAGTGGGTTACCATTTCCTTCTCCAATGCATGAAAGTGAAAAGTGAAAGTGAAGTCGCTCAGTCGTGTCTGACCCTCAGCGACCCATGGACTGAAGCCTACCAGGCTCCTCCATCCATGGGATTTTCCAGCCAAGAGTACTGGAGTGGAGTGCCATTGCCTTCTCCGTTGGTCCCTAGAAAGCCAT
The DNA here is from genome assembly GCA_006408695.1 of Aepyceros melampus. NCBI lineage: Eukaryota > Metazoa > Chordata > Mammalia > Artiodactyla > Bovidae > Aepyceros > Aepyceros melampus. The sequence continues at coordinate 19,382 of SJXQ01003718.1, read as the reverse complement.
TAAAGTAATATAAATGGTAAAAATAAACCTCTTTTAATGGATACTAGGACTGAGGGGCAAAAAGTACCCATATTCCTATACCCTATATGGGGCTAGAAACCACATGTGTTCCAGGCCTTTGCTGTTATGCTTCATTCAAGGGATTTACTCAGAAATGTTAGAAATCCAGTTTAAATTGGATATGGCTGGGAAAGTAAGAAGGTCATGAGGTTTGACATCAGATGTATTTGAAACTGCTAAGTGGCATTTCAGGAGGTTCCAAGGAGCTGCAGTCCTTTATGTCTCAGCACAAAAAGAACTCATCAATAGGCAAAGTGATAAGAGGTGATAGGATGCTTGTGAGGCTTATCAGTGGGCAGGTAAGAGGGTGCCACACTGAGAACTTAGTGGGCTACAGTTGTATAAAATAGGAAAAATAGGTAAAGGGGAAAGAGAACCTTCTCCCTTGTTCTTAAGTAGGCGGCATGCTTGCATCATTAGCTCCTCCCCCAGGTTAGGCAAGGAAGTCTTTTTGTCCCTATGTGGTCAAGCTAGGACTGTCATGGCAGTAATGGAAAAATTATTTCAAGTCTCAGTACAATGGGCGTCTTTCACTTTGAAATGTCACTTTTCCATAAATAATTGTTCTTATATGTGCAGAAGCGTTCTATGGATCATCTACTCACTGAGTTCACTGGGCAGGATGTGGGCCTCATGCCACCATTGTTTTTTTTGCTATGTCTCACGCTTCTTTTCCATGGTTTTGTTGCTAAGAAAGCCTGCTTGGTTTTGTGGTTAAGTCATCCTGCTTCCTTGAGTAATCATTACTACAGGGGGCACCCATATTTATTTCTCCTTACAATCCTCTAGTGTGATTAACTATTTAATCACCTACTTTGTTTACTCTGTCCCTATCATATTCTGGGTTTAGATTTTACTTCTTATTTAGTATTATATGTTACATTTTTTTTTAATTAATTTTTATTTTTTAGTTTGTTTTGCTTTACAATACTGTATTCGTTTTGTTACACATTGACAGAAGCCATCTGAAGTGGGGGTGAATTCAGGCACCCTGGCCCCTGGTCCCCAGAGCCCAGCCTTGTCCTGGGAGCCCCAGCTTGGATCCAGCCTGCTGCCAGGACTGTCCGCCAGGCACCAGGCTGGCCTGGGGCCCAGAGGCCTCTGTGGGGATGTCCAGCCAGACTGGGCTGTGGGGGTGCTGCTCCCCAATTTCCCAGTCTCCACCTAGGGTGGCTGGGCTTGGCTTTCAAAGGCCCACATGAAAAAGCCAGGCGGCACTGCCCACCTGCACCACCCGTGAGGCTCTACGTGCCTCGAAACCCTGGAGGGACAGCACCACAGGGGCGCAGCTGTTCTGAAAGTCCATCCTGGACCAGGCTTCACCAGGTGATCAACAGAGAGGACAGCCTTTGTTCCGTCTGTACCAAGAGACTGATCTGGAGTCTGATGTGCCTTTCCATTCACTTCACTTTAGAGCCACGTGGCAGACCAAATCAGAGGCTCTGAAACTTATTGGCTGTGCGTCATTCAGGAAAAGTCATGCCTCTGTGGACCTCAGTTTTCTCCTCTGCCAAATGGGTACAATGGTGCTTTTCTCCCTCCCAACACAAATGTATTTCAGACACATGCCTTGTGCCAGCCCTGCCCGGGTGGAAAATACAGAAATGTCTCAGACATGGTTGCCACTTTCATCCTCTGCAGGACAGGGAGGGAGACGGGAACATTCCAGCAAACACCCAGGACCCCTGAGAACAGCACAATGGTCACAGCAGCCGTCCTCGCTCTGGGAGACCAACGCCGGCTGGGAAGGACCCAGAGACAAGGCAGCAGGGCGAGCAGGAGCTGGCCTGGCCCGGGGCGGACGAGGCGGCCCTGGGCAAAGGCAGGGAGGCGAGGGCACTGGGGCGTGGGATGGGGGATGTTGGGGAGGTGGGTAGGCCAGTGAGGGGCCCCAAGTCACAGGCCAAAGGCTCAGACTTCTCCCCAGGGATAAGGGATGCCACGGGGGGTTCCTGGCCCAGAAGGAGGTGGTCACATTTGTGCTTTAGTGCAGTCCTCTAGCTGAGGGGATGTTGGGGAGGTGGGTAGGCCAGTGAGGGGCCCCAAGTCACAGGCCAAAGGCTCAGACTTCTCCCCAGGGATAAGGGATGCCACGGGGGGTTCCTGGCCCAGAAGGAGGTGGTCACATTTGTGCTTTAGTGCAGTCCTCTAGCTGCTGTGTGGGGAATGTGGGGGGTGAGGCTGGAGGGACCCACTTCCTCCTCTTCGGCCCCAGGACACCCCAACCACCATCTCACCCCCTCCCTTCTGCCCAGGCTCCTCTTCCTCCCCAGGCCTCTCCCACCTCCACTGTCCCCCCAGAAAATCTCTTCTGCTCTCACGACTCGGAGACTCCAGACTTGCACCCACTGCCCCCCAACTTCTCACCTGGGGTCCTACAGGGCCTCACACACATGGGGATGGAAGCAGAACTGCTGATTCCCTCCAGTCCTTTCTTCAACCCAGCACCTTTGCTACCCCCTCCTTGTCCTGGGGGAGGGTCTCACCTGGAGGCCTGGGCTCCTGCCCTCCTGCCTCCACCGTCCATATTTCACCCCACCAGGTGCCTTTTAGGGTCCTCCTGCTGGGACCACAGCAGCTCCTCACTCCTCCCTGCCTCCTCCACCCTCGACCCCAGGTCTGTCCTCCTGCAGCTGCCAGAGATGCTTCCAGAGGGTGCCCAGATCAGGCCCTGCTTCTCTGAAATCTACTCCAGCCCCTCAGTTTGCTGCTGCTGCTGCTGCTAAGTTGCTTCAGTCGTGTCTGACCCTGTGCGATCCCATAGACAGAAGGCCACCAGGCTCCCCCGTCCCTGGGATTCTCCAGGCAAGAACACCTTCTCCAAGGCATAAAAGTGAAAAATGAAAGGGAAAGCTTAGTCGTGTCCGACTCTTAGGATCCCATGGACTACAGCCTACCAGGCTCTTCCATCCATAGGATTTTCCAGGCAAGAGTACTGGAGTGGGGTGCCATTGCCTTCTCCAGCCCCTCAGTTTACTTGGGATTAAATCTACCACCTGCCAAGCCTGTGCGAGAGGCCCTGCCCCCCCTCAACATCACCTCCATCCTCCTCCCCTCCAAGCCAGGGTCCTTGAGCCCACCCAGCTCACCCCAGTCTTCCCCTCCTCAGGGGACCCACCTGAGGGTGGGTTGGCTGAGCTTTCTTCTCGTGTTCACTGACAGCCTCCCCAGAGGGCAGCCGCTGCCTTGACAGCACCGAGCACAGAGCTAGCGCTCCCTCCTGCTGACTGACAGCTCGGGGTGGGTGCTGAGGGGGGTGCTGCTGCAGAGCCAGGGGACCAGTCCTGGGAGGGGCAGCGCCGTCATCACCCTGTGCCCCCCTCACAGAGCAGAGAGAAGCCCACACACGGCTCATCACCCCGAGATTCTGCAAGGAAGGTGGCTCCTGGGGGAGGGGGTGTCCAGTAAACCCCACGTGACCACTGGGAAAGGAGGCATTACCGGGGGTCCAGGCTGCTTTCTTAACTCACTCACTCTCACTCTGGCAACACCTTGAACAGCCTCTAACTAGAGTGCCCAGGTCAACGTTCTAGAAATAAGCCTCAGCACACACACACAAAAACCAGTGCACTTAGCAATAAGCAGCCTCAACCTTGTTCCTACTAGAAACTTCCAGCATTTAAAGTTACTCCAAAATAAAAAAATAAAAATAAAGTTACTCCAGACACCAGGCATCAGAAACCCTAAGATCTGTAGAAACACAAATAGCAAGAGGGACCCGGAAGAAAAAGCAACAGGAGAGGACTGGGAGGGGAAGCCGAAGCCAGAAAGGCACAGGGCACGCCGTGACTCTCGTGCAAGAAGAGAGGACAGAACCTCCACATGTGTAACTCAGCCCGATCCCCAGGGCGTGTGTCCCACAGGAGGCCAAACTTGGCAGTGAAGGCGGTGCACGTGGTGACCTGGGGCACGGGTAGTCGTGTGGGATGCCCACTGGTCATGAATGTGCTGTGCCTCGACCACCAGCAGGCAGGCCCACCCCATGGATGTGAATGTCCCCCATGTGCACGTGGAGTGCACACGTGTGTATGTGTGCACACCAGTCAGCAAGAGCCTGCTGCACGCTGTTCAGGTGCATGGGACGCAGGGTCTCCATACACAGTGGCCACACAGGGACCCGTCTGTATGCTGTGGGATTCCACTGCACGTGCAGGCAGGAAGGTTTCCACGTGAAGAAGGCGCCCTGACACAGCAGTCCACCGTCACCTCCTGGCTGCACGGCCCCCTCCCCAGGGCAAACCCCTCCCCGGGTGTCCGGGCAGGAGGGCGCGGTACTGACCAGGGACTGCAGGATGGCGTGGTTGGTGGCGTTCATGCAGAAGTCCAGCGGGAAGGAGCACTCCCCTTCACAGTAATAGGCTGAGTAGCCTTGGGGGGCGATGACCCAGTCCTGGGGGGTAGTGGAGAAGGTGAGTCCCATCCACATGCTCTCCCAGCCCTTCATCCAGCACCTGTCACAGCACGACTCAGGGCTGCCCCCTCCCTCCCTCAGCCTCAGGACACCTCCCGGGGCAGAGTGCCCCTCTCCCAGGTCAGACATCCACCGAAGTCCCTCGGTGGACTGAGCTGGACATGAGCTCCGTCCCCTCCACGCGCCATCAGCGCGCAGCTGCGTCCTCCCCGGCCGCCCCCCATTACAGCCCTGCCGGAGGCACTGCCCACCCTGGCCTCAGCTTTCCTGCTGCAGCTCGGACATTTTATGGCTGAAGAATCAGTCTCCATATTCATGGTTTTACACAACAACACTTTTCACTTCTCCCTTTAGAGAACTTGGAAAACAGGAAAATCAAGACAATCCAAGTTCTCCGTGGGTCTACCTCCCCTGAGACACACCTGTGGCCTCCAGGTGGGGAAGGTCGTTTAGGAAAGGAGGAGAGTCGGAACTCACCAGCCAGCCCAGGTCCTGGAAGCTCACGTACAGCTCGTGCCGACGGCACACCTGCCGGCCGTGGGAGCCGTGGACGTCGTCTGCAGGGACACGAGGGGAAGGGCTTTGCTGGCTGCTGTTCCCAGGGCGGGNGAGACATTACTTTGCCGACTAAGGTCCGTCTAGTCAAGGCTATGGTTTTTCCTGTGGTCATGTATGGATGTGAGAGTTGGACTGTGAAGAAGGCTGAGCGCTGAAGAATTAATGCTTTTGAACTGTGGTGTTGGAGAAGACTCTTGAGAGTCCCTTGGACTGCAAGGAGATCCAACCAGTCCGTTCTGAAGGAGATCAGCCCTGGGATTTCTTTGGAAGGAATGATGCTGAAGCTGAAGCTCCAGTACTTTGGCCACCTCATGCGAAGAGTTGACTCATTGGAAAAGACTCTGATGCTGGGAAGGATTGGGGGCAGGAGGAGAAGGGGACAACCGAGGATGAGATAGCTGGATGGCATCACGGACTCGATGGAGGTGAGTCTGAGTGAACTCCGGGAGTTGGTGATGGACAGGGACGCCTGGTGTGCTGTGCTTCATGGGGTCACAAAGAGTCAGACACGACTGAGCGACTGAACTGAACTGAACAATATAAAATAATTACATACAATTTGGGGGGTTAAGTAGAGTGATGCAGTAAGTGCAAATGCATACATGCACATGTTTTCATCCACCCAGCCAGTCTATATCTTTTATAGCTGAGTTTTATAAGGAAAAAAATATAGCATATAGAAATATATGATCTTCTTTTGAAAATTGAAATATATCTGACTTACAATGTGCTAGTTAGTTTCAAGTGTACCATAAAGTGAATCAGTTATACATATACATATATCCAGTTGGTTTTTTAGGTTTTCTTCCCCATACAGGTTATTACAGAGTACTGAGTAGAGTTCCATATGCTAACAGTTGGTTCTCATTAGTTATCTATTTTATATATGTTAGTGTTTATGTGTCAATCCCAATCTCCCAGTTTATCCCTCTTCCTCTTATCCCCTGGTAACCATAAGTTGTTACCTACATCTGTGACTCTCCTGTTTTGTGACTAAGTTCATTTATACCTTTTTTCTTAGATTCCACATATAAGCAGTATCATATGATATTTGTTTTTCTGTGTCTTAGTTCACTCTCTGCTGCAATCTCTCAGTCCATCCATGTTGCTGCAAATGGCATTTTTGTTCATTTTTATGACTGAGTATGGTGGTTTTGTCACTAAGTCATGTCTGATTCTTGTGACCCCATGGACTGTAACCTGCCAGGCTTCTCTGTCCATGGAACTCTCCAGACAANTCTCAGTCCATCCATGTTGCTGCAAATGGCATTTTTGTTCATTTTTATGACTGAGTATGGTGGTTTTGTCACTAAGTCATGTCTGATTCTTGTGACCCCATGGACTGTAACCTGCCAGGCTTCTCTGTCCATGGAACTCTCCAGACAAGAATACTGGAGTGGGTTGCCATTTCCTTCTCCAGGGGATCTTCCCAAACCAGGAATCAAACCCAGGTATCCTGCATTGCAGGTAGGTTTACCAACTGAGCTATGAGGGATGGCTGATTATACACACACACACACACACACACACACACACACACACACTTTCTTTATCCATTCCTCTGTTTCAGTTGCTTCCATGTTCTGGCAATTGTAAACAGTGCTGCAATGAATACTGGGGTGCATGTATCTTTTTGAATTGTGGTTTTCTCTGAGTATAGGCCTAGGATGGAATTGTTGCATCATATGGTAGTTCTGTTTTTATATATACATATGAAGTGACTTAGCAGTAGCAGTAGCATTCCTTTTCAGATTCCTTTCCATTGTGGTTTATTACAGAATATTGAATATTGTTCTCTGTGCTACACATTAGGACCTGTTGTTTATCTGATCGTCTTTATATTGTTTATCTTGTTTTATATATTTTTCTGTTTTTTTTTGGATCATAGAAAAAGCACAAAAGTTCCAGAAAAACATCTATTTCTGCTTTATTGACTATGCCACAGCCTTTGACTGTGTGGATCACAAAAAACTGAGGAAAATTCTTCAAAAGATGGGAATACAAGACCACTTGACCTGCCTCCTGAGAAATCTGCATGCAGGTCAAGAAGCAATGGTTAGAACTGGACATGGAACAGCAGACTGGTTCCAGATCAGGAAAGGAGTACGCTGTATATTTAACTGCTTATTTAACATATATGCAGAGCAAATCATGAGAAATGCTGGACTGGATGAAGCACAAGCTGGAATAAGATTGCTGGAAGAAATATCAATAACCTCAAATATGCAGATGACACCACCCTTATGGCAGAAGGCAAAGAACTGAAGAGCCTCTTGATGAAGGTGAAAGATGAGACTGAAAAGTTGGCTTAAAGCTCAGCATTCAGGAAACTAAGATCATGGCATCCAATCCCATCACTTCATGGCAAATAAACGGGGAAACAGTTGGAACAGTGACAGATTTTATTTTGTGGGGGCTCCAAAATCACTAAAATGGTGACTTCAGCCATGGAATCAAAAGACCCTTGCTCCTTGGAAGAAAAGTTATGACCAACCTAGACAGCATATTAAAAAGCAGAGACATTACTTTGCCAACAAAGGTCCATCTACTGAAAGCTATGATTTTTCCAGTAGCCATGTATGGATGTGAGAATTGGACTATAAAGAAAGCTGAGCACTGAAGAATTGATGCTTTTGAACTGTGGGTTGAAGCAGACTCTGGAGAATCCCTTGGATAGCAAGGAAATCCACCAGTCCATTCTAAAGGAAATCAGTCCTGAATATTCATTGGAAGGACTGATGGTGAAGCTGAAACTCCAATACTTTGGCCACCTGATGTGAAGAGCTGACTCATTTGAAAAGACCCTGATGCTGGGAAAGATTGAGGGTAGGAGGAGAAAGGGACAACAGAGGATGAGATGGATGGCATCACCGACTCTATGGACATGAGTAAATTCCAGGAGCTGGTGATGGACAGGGAGGCCTGGAGTGCTGCGGCCCATGAGGTCGCAGAGTCAGACTCGACTGAGTGACTGAACTGAACTGATATTGTATCATGATCACAAAAAGAAGCAACTAAAAGAAAAAGAGCCCTTTAGAAAGAGGCCACAAGAAAGGATCTGACCTTACTGTGGAACAGTGATTTGAGTAATTGGTGTCTTTCAAAGGCCTATTTACGCAGAGGGGTGGGCTGGTCTGGTGGCCACAGGTATATATATGGGATCAGCCTTTAGGAACATTCCCCTGATTACACCCTATTCCCCCCTACCCCCTCAGGCCCTGTGCACTTTCTCTTGGTTAAGGGTGGGCATGGACACTTGCTGATGGCTGTGGAGAAACTGATAATATGAAGCCAGTGCCCTTGGGGCTGCCTGTCCAGCAAACTTGTTGTGGAGCAGTCACTGTTCTGTGAAGCGAGTGTCAGGGCCTCATTTCCCCTCATTAAATGAGAAGACAGTAATATCTGGTCCTCTTTCAGAAAGGCATTCCAGCAATCAACAGAATAGTATCTGTAACTAGCTGTGGGCAAAATCTCTCTAGCTTTGCTCCCTTTATTAGTAATGTCCAGGGTAGATTCCTAGAACTGTGGATGGAAAGGACTCTTGCTTGAGAGGCCCCCATCCAGTCCCATCTGCAAGGAGAGCTGCAACCAAGGCACCCAGACCTCTGGGCTCATTCTTCTCGGCTTCCCTGTATAACTTATTTATGGTTCTAAAATCCAGCAGAGTCAGTAATGTCCTTCTATCCCTCTTTATATCTTTCTACTCTTAAATGCATCCCTCCTGGGACTTCATTCAAAGGCATTCCTTAGTCTTTTTTGGAGTTCCTCCAACTTCTCTGCATTCAATTCAAGAAGCTCTAAACACAACCTTTCCTGTAATAGATGCTAAGTAGTCTTGCTTGAGCAGAGTAAAAGACAGTTTATATCCTTCAGTGTTATACAAATGTGATTCTAGGCTGAGGGAATGCATAGAGAGAAATTAGGGGCTTTGGTGAGCTGAGATCAAAATTCTACTGCATAGACCCCTGCCAGTGACCACAGGTGAGTCAGTTACTATGCTTTGTCTCCGTCCTTCAGTTTGGTTCAGTCGCTCAGTCGTGTCCGACTCTTTGCGACCCCATGAGTCGCAGCATGCCAGGCCTCCCTGTCCATTACTATCTCCCGGACTTCACTCAGACTCACATCCATCGAGTCCGTGATGCCATCCAGCCATCTCATCCTCGGTCGTCCCCTTCTCCTCCTGCCCCCAATCCCTCCCAGCATCACAGTCTTTTCCAATGAGTCAACTCTTCACATGAGGTGGCCAAAGTACTGGAATTTCAGCTTTAGCATCATTCCTTCCAAAGAAATCCCAGGGCTGATCTTCAGAATGGACTGGTTGGATCTCCTTGCAGTCCAAGGGACTCTCAAGAGTCTTCTCCAACACCACAGTTCAAAAGCATTAATTCTTCAGCGCTCAGCCTTCTTAACAGTCCAACTCTCACATCCATACATGACCACAGGAAAAACCATGGCCTTGACTAGACGGACCTTAGTTGGCAAAGTAATGTCTATGCTTTTGAATATACTATCTAGGTTGATCATAACTTTTCTTCCAAGGAGTAAGCGTCTTTTAATTTCACGGCTGCAATCATCATCTGCAGTGATTTTGGAGCCCAGAAAAATAAAGTCTGATACTGTTTCCACTGTTTCCCCATCTATTTCCCATGAAGTGATGGGGCCAGATGCCATGATCTTCGTTTTCTGAATGTTGAGCTTTAAGCCAACTTTTTCACTCTCCTCTTTCACTTTCA
>SJXQ01003717.1:38480-70513 GCA_006408695.1 Aepyceros melampus | reverse complement strand
TTGGGGTATCTCTTCACGGCTGCTCCAGCTCTTCTTAGGAGTAGTCATTTACAGATGTGAGAGCTGGGCCATAAAGAAGGATTGAGTCCTGAAGAATTGATGTGTTTGAAATGTGGTGCTGGAGAGGACGCTTGAGAGTCCCCTTGGACAGAAAGGAGATCAAACCTAAAGGAAATCAACTCTGAATATTCATTGGAAGGACTGATGCTGAAGCTGAAACTCCAATATTTTGGCCACCTAATGTGAAGAGCCAACTCATTGGAAAAGACCTTGATGCTGGGAAGATTGACGGCAGGAGGAGAAGGGGATGACAGAGGATGAGATGGTTGGATGGCATCACTGACTCAACGGGCATGAGTCTGAGCAAACTTCAGGAGATAATGAAGGATAGAGAAGCCTGGCTTGCTGCAATCCATTGGATTGCAGAGAGTTGAACATGACTTTGTGACTTAACAACAAAAGGACACCAGTGGACACGTCAAGTCTTTGAGGGAGTACTTGAGCTGGGAATCCAAATCTCTGAGCTCATCCTTTATTTTCATCACTTTGTCCAATGTCATTAGTAGTAACCAGGCAATATTGTTCTATTTGTTAGCTTCCCTGGATTGTTCAAAATTGTCATCTACATAAACCACCCAGCTCTTTGCTTCTTAGAAGGAGTTGATTAGGAGTATCCAATGGAAATTTTTGCATATCTCTATTCCCAGCTCAGTCCACAAACTTCCAGTTCTTTCTATATCACTTGCTGTTGTTATTCAGTAGCTGAGTCATTCCAGCTCTTTGAGTCTCCACAGACTATAGCCTGCCAGGCTCCTCTGTCCATGGGATTTCCCAGGCAAAAATACTGGAGTGGGTTGGTGGAGTGGGTTGCCACTTCCTTCTCTATGGGGTTCTTTCCAACCCAGGGTTCAAATCTGTGTCTTCTGCAGTGGCAGGTGGATTCTTCACCACTGAGCCACCAGGGAAGCCTTTTTTTTAAATCACTAGAAATATAGTAATTATCATCTTTAAATCTAATCATATTAGAGAGTCAATTCCAGAAACTAAACTTCTGTTACTCTAGAGCCACTCTTGATACAGAAATTTATGTTAGAATGGGTTCTCCAGAGATACAGAACAAAAAGGGTGTATGTGTGTGTGTGTGTGCATGTGTGTAGAGAAAGTGAGAGATAGACAGACAGACAGAGATTGACTACAATTTATTGGCTCAAATAGTTATGGAGGCAGGCTGGAACCCAGAGGAGCCAATGGTATAATTCCAGGATGAATCTGAAAGTCTGAGAAGCAGGACCACAAAGGCTATAAGTTCCAGTCTGACTCTGAGTCAAAAGGCAGGAGAAGACTGAGGTTCCATTAGAAAACTGCCAGATAGAGAGGAATTCTTTCTTATTTATAAAAGGGTCAGTCTTTTTGGTCTATTCAGTCCTTCAACTGATTGGATGAGGCCCACCCGCATCAGAGAAAGCAATCTATTTTACTCAGTCTCCTGATTCAAATGCTCATCTCATCCAAAAAACACCCTCATGACATCCCCAGAAGGATGTTTGATCAAATATCTGGGCACCCTGTGACCCAGCCAAATTGACATTTAAAAATTAGCCATCACAGATGGTAAAATTGCCATTAGATCAAAAGATGAAAGCTGCCAGTGGAAGCTGGCATACTGAGAAGATGAAAAATCCTGAATTCTTAGTAAACTGCAGCAGCCACGACAGCCTGGGAGCTTCCACGGAGACTCTTGCAAGGGAAAGCTAAACTTACAGCCTTTTTTTTTAAATGTACTTTGCTCAAGCGAGTTGATTTACATGGTCGTTCAGTGGTAAAGAATCCACCTACCAGTGTAGGAGCTACAGGAAATGCAGTTTCAATTCCTGTGTTGGGAATATCCCTTGGAGGAGGAAATGGCAACCCAGTCCAGTATTCTTGCTGGCATATTCCCATAGTCCATGAGACCACAGAATCAGACACAAGTGAGTGACTGAGCATGCACACAATAGCTTTTCAAATCCATTCTTAATTTCTTTTTTGTTATCACTTTTTAAGTAATATTACAATTATATATATTTTTTTCCTTTTTGATTCTTAAATACATGGGCTTTGTTTAAAGTAATTCAGAGTGAAGAAAAGTATTAAACTCTTTGGGGAATGTTGTATTTTATTCCCTATATGTATAACAGTGTGAGAGCTGAAGATGTGGATTGAAAAAAGAGATTTGAGGGAAAAAAGACCTATGTTTTCTTTATGGCCTTTAAGACAGTTAATAAGGGTATTATGCCAAATATAGAATAGAATGTGATGCAGGGGCAAAATTCTGCTTGTAATTTCTAGATCTTTCTTTCTAAAACTGGTGAAAAGCTAGGTAAAGAAGCACCATATTCCTTTAGTCACCCCTGGTTCTGCCTGGGAGTCGAAATATTTGTTCTGAGTAATTTTACTCCATAGTGTTGAGGATTACATGTGTGTTTACTTTTTGTTAGACATGTACCAATCTGACTTGTTTGAGTTTTATTGGCACTTACAGCCATGAGAAGCACTGATTCATGACAGCAGAATTTTAGATGATTCATTCAATGCATTAATCAAAATAATTAGTTCAACAATGATTACATTAGAGAATCAGTAACTAACTTATCTTATTTAAAGGCACCTGGATTACTTAGTATCGAGACACTGTAACATCTATATTTATTGAAATATAATTTACATAAAATAGAACACACACATCCTGGGTGTTCCAGTGACTTTTGACAATCATGTAAACTCATGCAACCTTTGTCTACATTATAGAGAATGGACTGGAAGGAAGCAAGACGAGGATATGTCAAAGTCCGTTGCTTGAATCAGGGAGGTAAGCCTTATGAAAAGGGACTTAAATTAAGAGGTATTTCAGAGATAATTATATCAGGCAGGTGAATGGGTACTAGTGGTGAGGAAGGAAAATAACTCAAAGATGTCACCAAGATTTCTTATTGAAGCCGCTGGCCACATGGTAGTACTGTTTGCTGAGACTGAGTACTTAGAAGGCTGAAAGTGAATGTGTGTGTGTGAATTTGTGTGTGTGCATGTGTGGTAAGAAGGAACAGAGATGGGAATGCTGAAAATTTTTGACATATAGATTTTTTTTGGTGTTTGCAGGACTTTCAAATGGTGATGTCCACAAGACACACATCTGGAGCTCAAGAGAGAAAATACTCGAATGAAGATATAAATGTGCAAATAAGTGATTATTCAAAGACAGCAGTGGATAAAATTGCCTATGAAGAGGTGTGCAGCTTTTGAAGATAATTAGAATATTATTATCTCCCAAAGTGGGTTCCATGGTAGACTAGTTTTACTAGATACTTTGGCTAAAATTACTTTGTGGTCAAATAAGTTTAGAAAATGCACCACATAGTACCCTTCTATTGAAAATGTATGAGATACGCTATTGGATTAAAGGCCAGGAAGTCCAACAGTATCAAAATACATTGGATGAGATGGTTGGATGACATCACTGACTCGATGGACATGAGTTTTAGGAAGCTCCAGGAGTTGGTGATGGACAGGGAGGCCTGGCATGCTGCAGTCCATGGGGTCGCAAAGAGTCGGACACAACTGACTGACCGAATCAAACAGACTTTCACAATGCAGTGTTTCCCAAGCACCTCCAACTGTCATACAACAGGAGAAGGAAACCAAATCCTACCAGTTGTCTCCCTTGTGGTTTCATCTTGTGGATGACCCCCACCCTACCGACTTGGCTCTAGCAATTGGAGTTCACTTTCCAATAACAGTAGAATGCATAAGTCTTTATGCCCAGAGTTGCAATACAATCAAGTATTTTTGTGTGTTTCTGTCGCTAAATACTTAACATCATATTTAAATCAAATTCTGGATGTCAAGGTTGACATATCTACGCACTTTATTTTCTAAACTCAGTTCAAAAGTTGATGTTGGTGTTATTGTTTAAATACAGAGATAACTCTGATTTTGCTTTTGCTTTGTTATGTAATACTTTACAGTGGAATATGTTAAATCATTTAAAGATGTTTTTGAAAATAGTTAATCTCCTTTTTTATTTCCTTTTTACAATATATTTATAACTTTGAAAGGGAGGGCTATAGTGGCCCAGTGATTGTCAAATCTTTCCAGTGTGCTAATGAAACCACATTGTGAAGATCTGAGCCTGTTCAATTAAACAGGGTTATTTTATAGTTGAACAGGTAAATAGGCATCCTGGTATGGTATTTTTAAATGAAATTAACTGGAATACTCTTATCCACTTCATGGGTTTATTGAGTACTCCTAAATTGCTGACCTTCAAGGTCATTAAGATTTCTCAGCTAACAATTGGATCTATATTCCAAAATTCCTTACTGGGCTATTCTACCTGGATATCCACAGGATAAATCAAGCCTGATTTATCCAAAGTAGAGTTTATTATTTATCCTCACTGAATGGAGATATATGTAAACTTCAATCATTTGTATCAAAGCTACTTTCCCCCTTGGTTTCTATCTTGCTTCATGTCATTCATTGATTTATTCATTCAGCAAATGCTATATTTGTATGAAGAGTCAGTCATTATTTTACTTCCCAGAGCAGAGCAATGAAAGAAACAGACCAGGACATTTTCTCTAAAGAACTCATATTTGGATAATATTGGTGTCAGAAATGCAGCCAAGTATCAGGCAATCTTAACACTTTTCACTGTTGTTTCAAATAGAGTTTGGTCAGCGATTCAGTGTTCTGAAATGCTTTTGCATCTCTCAACTCCACCCCACCAAATAAAGACAGCTTGTCTTGAGTCAGACCATCATCTTTAACCTGGGCTGTTGCAATACTAGTTCCTCTACCTTTGTTCTCTCCTTTCAGCCTCTTTGCCTCCACCTTTCTGCTGGAATTAACTTTCTCAAACAGAGATCTGATCAAACACTTCTGCTTTAGAATCTTAAATGACTGGCTAGGGAAACACCTAATCTTTAAAGAGATCAGAAATCCTAATTTGATTTCATGTGCATTCTTAATCTCATTTCCCACTTTTAAAAAAACTTATTTATTTTTAATTGAAGACTAATTGCTTTACATATTGTGTTGGTTTCTACCAGACATCAACATGATTCAGCCAAACATCAACATGAATCAGCCCTACTTTTGCATTATTGGGATACAATTGACATACAGCACTATGTACATTTAAGATGTACTGAACAATAATTTGACTTTTCTACATCATGAAATAATTACCACAGTAAGCTGAATGAGCACCCATCATCTCATAAATAGACAAAATTAAAGAAATGAAAAAATATATTTTTTCTTTGTGATGAGAATTTTTAGGATTTAGTTTTTATATAAAGCAGTGTTAATCATATCAATCATGTTGTACAATACATCCCCATGCTTTTCATGCTCTGGATGCATGTTAAGTCGCTTCAGTTGTGTCTGACTCTGTGCAACCCTATGCACCACAGCCCACCATGCTTCTCTGTCCATGAAATTCTCCAGGTAAGAATACTAGAGTGAGTTGCCATGCCCTCCTCCAAGGGATCTTCCCGACCCAGGGATCGAACCCAAATCTCTTATGCCTCCTGCACTGGCAGGAGGGTTCTTTACCACTAGCACCACCAAGTAAACTTATTTATCTTGTAGCTGAAATTTTGTACCTTTTGACCGTCTTCATCAAACTTGTCCCTCTCCCAAACCCCCATCTCTTGTAACCATATCTGATCTCCTTTACTTTGAGTTTGTTTTTGAAGTATAATTGATCTACAAATACTATGTTATTCCCTGGTATACAACATAGTGATTCAATATTTCCAAACATTTCAAAACAATCACTATGATAAATCTAGCTTCCCTCTGTCACCATGCAAAAAGATATCACATAATTATTGACTACTTCTCACATGATACATTTCTTACCAATGAAATCTGTAAGTGAAAATTATACCTCTTAATTTCTTACCTATTTCTCTCCTCCCCCAACTTGCCCTACCACTGGCAACTACCTGCTTATTCTCTGTATCTATGATCTACTTTTCTTTACTTATGTTTGTTCTTTTAGATTCCACATGTAAGTGAAATTACATGGTATTTACCTTTCTTTGACTTGTTTTGCTTAACATAATATCATCCATGTTGTCACAGATGGTAAGATTTCATTCTTTTTTGTGACTAATATTCCTGTATATGACATTTTCTTTATTCATTCATCTATTCATGAGCATTAGGTTGCTTTCACATTGTGGCTATTGTAAATAATGCTGTAATGAACATGGGGTTGCACACACATTTTCAAGTTAATATCTTCATTTTCTTTGCATATATCCCTAGGAGTGGAGTTGCTATATCATATGGTAAGTTTATCTTTTTTATATTTTGAGGAACTTCCATATTGTGCCTCCACAGTGGCTGTGTTAATTTACATTTGCACAGATTTCATGTACTTTCTTAATTTTCTCTCTCACTTCTCTCTAAACCCCTCCCAGAATTTCTCTCAGATACAATATGACTTTGTTTTCTCTGTCTCTATATTATGCTCCCATTTTTTTCTCTAATTTTTTGCTTAGAATCTCTTTCATTATCTTCATTCTCATTAAACATGCTCATTAAATTCAGACTTCTACAGACAGAAGGAATAACTTTTCCCGCTTGCTGTCGTTCAGTCGCTAAGTCATGTCCAACTCTTTGTGACCCCATGAACTGCAGCATGCTAGGCTTCTCTGTCCTCCAGTATCTCCCAGAGTTTGCTCAAACTCCAGTCCATTGCATCAGTGATGCCATCCAACCATCTCATCCTCTGTCACCCCCTTCTCCTGCCTTCAGTCTTTCCCAGCATCAGGATCTTTTCCAATTAGTCAGTTCTTTGCATCGAGTGGCCAAAGTATTGGAGCTTCAGCTTCAGTATCAGTCCTTTTAATGATATTCAGAGTTGATTTCCTTTAGGATTGACTGGTTTGACCTCCTTGCTGTCCAAGCGACTCTCTAGAGTCTTCTCCAGCACCATAGTTTGAAAGCATCAATCCTTTGACACTTAGCCTTCCTTACAGACCAACTCTCACATCCATACTTGACTACTGGAAAAGCCATAGCTTTGAGTATATGGACCTCTGTTGCAAAGTGATGTCTCTGCTTTTAATACTCTGTCTAGGTATTTTTCCTACTGTTACAGCATGAATCATGTTAGAAAAACAAAGTGCATATGTGCACCTCTCTCCCATGATAGATTGTGAGCTTCTCAAGAAGGGGTTAGTGAACTTTCTGTAGAGGGCTTTGCAAGCCAATCATCGCTGTGTCAACTACTCAATTCAGCCATCTTACTGTGAAAGAATCTATAGATAAAAATCTAAAAAGTGAGTGTGGCTGTGATCCTGTAAGATTTTATGGACAGAAATTAGAATTTCATGTAATTTTCACATCACAGAATTTTTTTTCTTCTGATTATTTCTCCCAACTATAAAAAATGTGAAAACTCCCCTTAACTCATAGACCATACAAAAGTAAGCTTGGAATGTGTGTCATAGTTTCCTAACCCTGTTCTAAATGGTAATCTGTCTTATGCTTATTTTCATACTCTGCTGTCAATGAACAAAATACCTGGCACTGAATTAATGTTTGCTAAAATGAATCATATGGAGAGAAGTGGTTTTCATTTTATGTTATCTTCCATCAGAAACTACAGAAGTGTGATAGAGTAATATTTTTTAAATTACTGAAAATCTACTAGAAAATCAGTTCTAAATTTCAATCTTTGAAAAATCTTTCTGATATATTATTCCAATTTTCTGCCCTAGTAAGTACAGTTTAGTGCATATATTTAATGATTATCTTGCAGTGCCCCCAGGTCATGATTAAAGATAAGAATTCTCATTGTGCAGCCAAGCAAATGTAGATATAGAAAGTATGACTAATTGAACCCCGAATGTATTAGCATGTGGACTGGGTTTACTCTAGAAATTGCCTTTTTTGATGCTGAGAATAAATCTGTGTTGTATACTTGTTTTATAGCGATCTCCTTTTTCAATAAAGTGGGACATAGGAAGAAAAACCAAAACAAAACTAATTACTGAAAGGTTCTTAGTATTGAGTGCCTATTTTATACTGCTTCCTGTAAAGGGAACTCTGCACATTGGTGTCATTGATTTCTTTTGTCTTGCTTCTTATTCCCTCACAGAGTTAAAAGTGCAATATTGGTTAAAGAGAACACTGAAAAGCAAGTCTGTAACACTGACCTAAGGGGGAAAAAAAGAGAGAGAGAGACTACAGGTCTCTATAGCATACATGCATGGTTTTACTTATGCAGTTGAAGTTTCCCTTTAGACTACCAAAATGGAAGCTTAGAGTAGTATACTAGAACAGTTTAGGAGTCCCTCCAGAGGGAAGAAATATAGACCTTTGTGAGTTTTTTCTCCTCTCAAAGTTCAGCTGAGCATTTCTCTTCAGGTAGATTCTTTATCTTATTTTCCAGCCTGGTGCAGTAGGAAAGCACTCATTTGGATCGGAAAAAGGACTTGAGTCCCTATCTCTTTCTATACATTCTTAAATATATGCTAATATGAATATTTATTTCATAAAATTGCAGTGACATTTAATATACTAAAACATTGGATAGTCTCGTACATGGAGTGCTTGGTAGGTATGTGGTCCCTCTACTGGGCCGTCTAACCATCTAATATAGAACAATAAACATAATAACTGATTTCTATTTCTCATTACTTTGTTGTCTATTAAGAATGGGAGGTGGGAGGAAAGTTCTAGAGGGAGGGGACATATATATACCTATGGCTGATTCATGGTGTTGTATGACAGAAACCAACACAATATTGTAAAGCAATTATCCTCCAATTAAAAATAAATAAATTAAAATAAAATAAAAAAAAAACACAAAGAACAAGGATCTCAAGAGATGGTCTTGTTCAGCCATTGATTCTACTAGAAGAGATATCATCTCCAGTTTTACAAATACAACTGCTTTACAACTACAACCAAGATGTAAAGAATTAATGAATTAACTTGTCCAAGGTCAAGCATACCTTCTATTCTAGATTATCAGTAGTTAAGTGGCATTCTTGAGAGGGTTGTCATTGGGAGAGATTGATTTGGCTTATAAATCCTGAGAAGCTAAATGGAGTGAGAGGAAGTTTCAGACAAAGGCCAGCCTGAGCTCTACTATAGCTCTTCTCCACTTGAGACACAGAATGGGGAAACTGACATCAAGATGGTCACCCAAGGAGTGTGCTTTGAGAGGTGTCAGAAAGACCGTCTGGAAAAATGGATTTCTTATCTCAAGTGCCATTGTCTGAAATTTCATAAGAATTCAATCTTTTGGATTAAGCGGTACCCTAAACTTTTTTTTCTATTCATCCAAAAATTGCCTATTGAGTGTTCAGTTCAGTTGCTCAGTCGTGTCTGACTCTTTGGGACCCCATGAATCGCAGCACGCCAGGCCTCCCTGTCCATCACCAACTCCTGGAGTTCACTCAGACTCACGTCCATCGAGTCAGTGATGCCATCCAGCCATCTCATCCTCTGTCGTCCCCTTCTCCTCCTGCCCCCAATCCTTCCCAGCATCAGAGTCTTTTCCAATGAGTCAACTCTTCGCATGAGGTGGCCAAAGTATTGGAGTTTCAGCTTTAGCATCATTCCCTCCAAAGAAATCCCAGGGCTGATCTCCTTCAGAATGGACTGGCTGGATCTCCTTGCAGTCCAAGGGACTCTCAAGAGTCTTCTCCAACACCACAGTTCAAAAGCATCAATTCTTCAGCACTCAGCCTTCTTCACAGTCCAACTCTCACATCCATACATGACCACAGGAAAAACCATAGCCTTGACTAGACGGACCTTAGTCGGCAAAGTAATGTCTCTGTGTTTGAATATGTTATTTAGGTTGATCATAACTTTTCTTCCAAGGAGTAAGCATCTTTTAATTTCATGGCTGCAATCACTATCTGCAGTGATTTTGGACCCCCCCAAAATAAAGTCTGACACTTGACCACAGGAAAAACCATAGCCTTGACTAGACGGACCTTAGTCGGCAAAGTAATGTCTCTGTGTTTGAATATGTTATTTAGGTTGATCATAACTTTTCTTCCAAGGAGTAAGCATCTTTTAATTTCATGGCTGCAATCACTATCTGCAGTGATTTTGGACCCCCCCAAAATAAAGTCTGACACTGTTTCTACTGTTTCCCCATCTATTTTCCATGAAGTGATGGGACCAGATGCCATGATCTTCGTTTTCTGAATGTTGAGCTTTAAGTCACCTTTTTCACTCTCCTCTTTCACTTTCCTCAAGAGGCTTTTTAGTTCCTCTTCACTTTCTGCCATAAGGGTGGTGTCATCTGCATATCTGAGGTTATTGATATTTCTCCTGGCAATCTTGATTCCAGCTTGTGTTTCTTCCAGCCCAGCGTTTCTCATGATGTACTTTTGCATATAAGTTAAATAAGCAGGGTGACAATATACAGCCTTGATGTACTCTTTTTCCTATTTGGAACCATTGAGCATGAATGATGTACTAACGCAGTATTAGGAAATGGAACAAGAGAAAATAAAACTCTCAGCTATTAAGATGCTCACAGTCTAATGAGACAGAGAAAAATAAAAATGCCAATAATAGCTAACATTTTCCATGTGCCAGACACTGCAAAATATTGACAAGTATTGGTATAGGGCTTCCCAAGTGGTTCAGTGGGTAAAGAATCCACCTATAAAGAGGGAGATGCAGGAGACCTGGGTTCAATCCCTGGATTGGGAAGATCCTCTGGAGGAGAGCAGAGCAACCTGCTCCAGTATTGCCTGGAGAATCCCATGGACAAAGGAGCCTGGTGGGCTACAGTCCATAGGGTCGCAAAGAATCAGATGTGACTGAAGGGACTGAGCACACACACACTCATCGTCTCACCTAGCTATCATCCTAAGAATTAACAGCTATTTAAGACTGCATTTCCATAGGAAGACTGAATTCTAAAGGGGTAGATGATATTTTAAGGAAATTGACCTAGGTTAAGGCCATAGGAATAAAGATGGAGAAGAAAGGATAAAGACTCAATCAAGACAATTCCTTAACTAATCCCTTACTAGTTGCTATTTTGTAATATCATTTGCAAGTTTCTCCTTTTCTCACTAACTTTCTGATGTTGAAATGTCCCAGGTCTCAGTCCTTATTTTTTACTTGTCTATTCTTACATTCTCTCTTAGTGAACTTAATTTAATCCTATAGCTATAAAAACCACCCATATGCTGACAATTCCAAAATTAATTTCCCTAGCCCAATCTCTTTCTCCTGCTCCAAACCTATATATGCAACTGCCTGCAGGAAACCTACACTTGGATATCTAGTAGACACGTCAAACTTCACATGTTCAAAGCTGAGCTCAGCTTCCCCTAAGACCTGCGCCATCTACCCTGGTTGATAACTCTATCCCTCTAGTTATTCAGGACAAAAACCTTGGAGTCATTCTTATTCCCCATATATCAATCTGTCAAGAAATCTCATTGAAGAGTAACACCACCAGTTAATAAGACACATTGTCACCATGTATTTTTGATATGATGCATAAAGAAACACATGTCTGTGATATTTTATTTTTTTGCAAAATAGGAATCTAATCATGAGGAAATATCAGAGAAAGCTGAATTGTGGGACATTCTGCAAAATAACTGACCATTAGTACTGAAAATGCCAAAGTCATGAAACACAAGGAAATACTGAGGAACTGTGTGTCACAGATTGGAAGAAATTATGGAGACAGAGCTACTAAATGCAGTGTGGGATTCTGGCACAGGAAAAGGATATTGAGAAAAAACCAGAGAAAGTCTAATAAAGTTTGTAATTAGTTAATGATATTGTATTATTGTCAACTTCCTGGTTTTAAACATGACACAGCAGTTAAATAAGTTGTAAATAAAATATCTGGGGGAGCTAACTGATGGATAGAGCTTCCTTGGTGGCTCAGATGGTAAAGAATCTTCTTGCAATGCAGGAGATCTGGGTTCAATCCCTGGGTTAGGAAGATCCCCTGGAGAAGGAAATAACAACCAACTCCGGTATTCTTGTCTGGAGAATTCCATGAACAGAGAAGTCTGGTGGGCTACAGTCCATGGGGTCACAAAGAGTCAGACCTGACTGAGCCACCAACATAATACAAGTGATGGATATACAGAAACTCTATTTTTTGCAGTGTTTCTGTAAGTCTAAAATCATCTCAAAAGAAAAGGATGACCAACACTACAAAGAAAAAGAAGTCTTACTGGATCTCCCTTCAGAATTTATGTACTGGTCACTTTTTATAATCACTGTTGAAATCATTTTATTTCAAGATATCATTATCTCTAACTTGGGTTATTGTAATAACCTTCTAACTGGTCTTTTTGCTTCTATCCTTGTTTCTACAAAATTGGTTTTCAATGCAGTAGCTATAATAACTCTCTTATGAGTTAAAAAAAAAAAAGAACTCTATAGTTTTTTCCCATCGGACTTCGGTAAAGACAAAGGTTCTTACATAGGAGCACAAAACCTTGTACTCCCTGGCCCTTGGTTCTCACTATGGTCTCTGGTACCACACTCCCACCCCTTTGCTTGCTCCAGCCACACTGATCACGTTTCTGTTCCCTGAACAGACCAGGAACATTCCCACTGGAGAACCTCTGCACTGGCTGTTCCTTCTGCAGGAAACACTCTTACTCCAGATACCTTATGGCTATTCCCCCATACTTGAAAAGCATGTCTTAGTAAGGCTTGTCTGTCCTCTTCATTAAAAATTTCAACCCCCACTTCCCACTGCTCATCCACAATGTCGTTCCCAATCCTCTTAATTCTACCTAAAAGTTTTTTCCCATTGCATTTTTCATTCTCTAAGAGATTAAGTTACTCACTTACCATCATAATCATCATCATTATTATTATTAATAGGCCAGTCTCCCAAAACTTGAATGTAAACTCTAGGAGGGCAAGGATCCTTTCCCATTTTGCTTGCTGATATACCCCAAGAGCCTAAAAACACTCCTGGCCTGGAGTAGACACTCCACAGATACTTGTTGATAAATTGAATAGAAGGTAGAACAGAGAAAAATTAAAAATCACTTTGGTGGTAAAAGAAAGGATAGGGTGTGTTGAAATTCTATGGCTATTGGTTATGTGAAGCTAGGTGGCTCAGTGGTCAAGAATCCACCTGCCAATGCAGGAGCTGCAGGAAACATGGGCTTGATCCCTGAATACAGAACATTCCCTGGAGAAGAAAATGGCAACCCTCTCCCGTATTCTTGCCTGGATAATCCCATGGACAGAGGAGCCTGGTGGGCTATAGCCCATGGCGTCATAAAGAGTCAGACAGCACTGAGTGACTGAGCATCCACAAGGACCTGGGAAGGAAGCCTGCTCCACTAGTCAATAAAGAGAGACAAACTGACAAAGGGAAGCTATCTCTTGGCTATTGCTGCATAAATGTCCAACAAATTGTTTAATGTGTAGCTCTGCAACTCAGGGTAAAGATCTGGGGTGGAGAAAGAAATTTGTAAGTCCTTTTGTAATCGTAGGCATAAGAAGAACAAGAAAAGAAGGTCTCTCTTTTTTTTTAAGGTATATTTTTATTCGTTTGTTTGTTTACTTTGGCTGTGCCACACAGCATGCAGGTTCTTAGTTCCCAAGGATTGAACCCATACGCCCTGCACTGGTAGTGTGGACCACCAGGGAAGTCCCAGAAGGAAGGTCTCTTGCGTTTAGAATATTCTTGCTTATAATGTCTATGTCCCCGTAGGAGGAAGTCTGAGTGCCATGAAGCTCTGGAAGGCTGGGGGTGGGGATGGGGGAGGTCACAAATGAATGTGACTGGGTGACCGAGACACACCTTACTTACTTTACAATTTGGCGTAAAGCTAAACCGCTTATGGCTGAGGATGGGGAAGGATTAGAGAATGCACACAGCAGTTTCTTGTCATTCAGGTTAAGCAGAACCAAAATGTGATGGTGCAGAGCCCTTAATGTCCTACCCCAAATGAAGCAAATCAAACTAAACATACCTGCAAATTTTTCTATTGTAGCTGAAGTTGGGGCAGGATGAAGGACACAAGTTGGGTGTGGAGGGCTGTTCACAGCCTGGTTCTTAATTTTCTAAATTCTAATAGCCCAAGGAACACTCTGTGGTATTTCTCTCAAGTCTCTCAAGCTATCACCTTGTCCTTTCTTCGGAGCATAGTTTTGTCGTTAAAGCTTTCGTTTGGCAAGAATCCGATTCATCAAGGAAGACAGAACTCTGTGTTTGCACGCTTCAAGGCAGACTGAAAGTCTACTTTGGCAAGCCTTACAAGGAAAGAGAGAAAAGAAAATAAAAGCCATAAATCATCTGGAGGCCAGAATGTAGGATTAAAGATACTTGATCCGTTTCAGAAAGGACTTCTGCTTGCATATGTTTACCTAATTGTTTGAGCTGGGCAAGGGACATCTCACGTTAGAGGCTGCCTTGGGGAAAGAGGAGACTCCATGGAGACTGGCTTAAGGCTCACACCCCCAATACCCCTGTGAGGCCTTGTTCCTAGGCAGTGACCACTTTGAGCATTTCACATTGGTGTTTATGTGACAGTACAGCTTCAGCAATAATAAACATTTGTAACTCAAGCCCTGTTGGTCTGTGTTAAACAGAAGAGAATGGCAGGATTCCCATCTTATAACTAACCTGCTCTCCTTCATATGATGAATTTAAGTAACTGAAGTGAAATCACAAAGTTTGGATGAGAATCAGATTCAAGGGAGCCTATGCTTCATGGGCTTCCCAAGTGGCAGTGGTAAAGAACCCACCTGCCAGTACAGGAGATTTAAGAGGGATGGGTTCCACCCCTGGTGGGGAAAATCTCCTGGAGGAGGAAATGGCAACCCACTCCAGTATTGTTGCCTAGAGAATCCCATGGACAGAGAAGCCTGGAGGGCAACGGTCCATAGGGTCACAAAGAGTCAGGTATGACTGACATGACTTCGTGCAGGCATACTTTATGAAATCAGGCAATTAAAAAAAAAAAAAACCTAGGCTTTCAGATGTGTATTCTCAACACTTGAACTTTAATGAACTCTTCTTCCTTTTTAGATAGGCTAAGAACAGCTGTACACTCCAGCATGAGTCACCCAGGTCATGATTCCCTGTTGATTTTGTAATAAAATGCTGCTGATCAAATCTATCATGTCACTCTTTACATTATGAAGGAAAATGATTTCCATGCGTCAAATTACATCTGAAGACTGAGGAGAAAAGATATCTGTCATAATATGTTTTTATGACTTGTATTTTATTACTTATAGGTATTAATGACTAATAATACTCGGCATCAAGAAATACGATTAGGGACACTTTAGGTAGGACAATGAGATTTGTTTTTGACATGCGGCAGACTGGTCTACCTTAACTCTGGTTAGCAATATCCATCTGGAAATAAGGTAATGTGAAAAAGGAATGAGCACTTTGGAGCCTCCTGTTAGCCTTCCTGTTATCCCTTGAATTTGGTTAAAGGCCGCCCTCAAAGGATCACTTGTCAGCTCATTATATTTGATTAGAAGGCACATACCCAGAGAGAAGAAAGGAATAAACCTGCATTTATTTAGCTAGGGTTTCCTGCTGTGATGTGTTTCCAGTGTAATGACGCATGCATGCAAGAACTTAATTATTCTGTGAACAAATATTTGTTGAATGAATAAGTAAGTAGCCAATGGCAAAGTGTGCTCCTTGATTCTGGGGGACAAGGGTAACTTTGCAAGTGCATTCTCTTACTGTTCCTGGAGTTGAAGTAATATTAACACAGGAGACATACTCATGGTCCTTACACTGGTGGCTTCTCTACCTAGGCACTAGCCTTAGAAAAGTGCCTTCACATTTCCCTGAATGCTGAGAATTAATCCCTGTCAGGGTTCCCTGATAGCTCAGTTGGTAAAGAATCCGCCTACAATGCAGGAGATCCTGGTATGAATCCTGAGTTGGGAAGATCCCCTGGAGAAGGGAAAGGCTACTCACTCCAGGATTCTGGCCTAGAGAATTCCATGGACTGTATAGTCCATGGGGTCACAAAGAGTCAGACACAACTGAGCGACGTTGACTTTCAATCCCTGTCTAGCTGGGAATCAAAGGTCAAGGGTTGTAACCCATGTAATCTTTCTGGAACACTCAATGTGTGTGCTGGTTCATGGCCATGTGCCATGACCAGAGGTTATTTACCCATATGAAATAGACATTTCATATCCATTTTTTCTTTACAGTTTATGTGGTCAAAACAGCCTAGGTCAGAAGCATGCAGCAGCCATAGTCTTCACGTCACAAGAATGGAACTCTTGGATTTTAGTTACCTTCTTTGCCTGTGTAAACCACAAAGACATAAGCTAATCCCATTGCATCACTGTGGCTCAGTTCATCCATGATGGGTTCGCAGAAGCCAGGCTTGGTTTCAGAAATGTCTAATTAGACCCCAGTGATTTGGAGTCCGGGAGAACAAGATGTGGTGAGTGGTGCTCATTGTGGATTTGCTGAGTAAGCAATAGAGTCCTGTTTCGAAGGTGCCTTCAGTTACTTCAGGTCAAAGAGATTTGCATAAGACATTTTTGCACCTGGAAATAAAAACTGCATGCTTAGTAATTTCAAATATGGTAAAGGAAGTTTTATTAAGGCCTCAGGGAAGAGCGGCCTTACAGGTCATACATGCTTACACGAGTGTGGAGCAAGACTAGGGCACACTGAAAGAGATTCCAGTCTGAGCCTGGGGCAGGTGGACACTCAGATTCAGAGCAGTTCTTCAGGGTGGTATTAGGGTTAGAGCTGGGAAATGCCTCAGAGCTAGATGAACAGAAGCAGAAATCTAGTATGCCTTTTTTTTTTTTTTTAAATAGGAAATACTCAAGCTTTGTGAGGCAGATTAAGTCTGAGAAATCTGAGAGTGGTTGGAATAGTTATACACTAGAAATCTGGCAAGATGAAAGGTGAGTGATTAAGGTGGTTTCGGTCTAAACCAGAGTGAGTGCTCAGCACTCTTTTTGGCAAAGCTCGTTTTGGCAACATTATTACACCCGTCCCAGGAGAGAAGCTTGGGGTTGAAAGATTAAGGGCACCAGAGGTCAAAGGTTAACTGTGTTAATGTATTTATTTGGGAAAGTCTACAAAAGCCCTTATTAACCTTGGCTTTTGAGGATGGAGTTGACAAGTCCTCACTTTCATGATCACAGTTGCATCTGAAAATGTTCTGAAGCAGTCCAGTATCAAAACAGAATCTCTGTACCTCAGGTAGAAACATGTTGAACGGCACGGTACCCGTAATCCTATGTACACTGGCAGCTTCGTGGCTTAGATACCTATCATGTGAGCTATTCTTCTGTTCCTATAAATTTAGTTACTATTTCTGGAGAGAAGGCAATTTTTTTTTTTAATGGAGTGGAGGGAATGTTCCCTATAATTAAAAAAAAAAACAACCTTCTCTTTGGAAATTAAGCTCTCAGTTCCCTAATCTTTTAGGGGAATACTTACTAACTGAGGAAAAAAAAAATGCTAGGTGTCTTTTAGTCTCAGGGGGGTTTAGCAACAAACCATTATTGTTTGCAGACTGATTCTTCTCTGAGAAGACAAGCTGCCTTAATGACAGCTTATGCAATAATAATCCATGATATAGTACTTACCAGGATGGAGCAACAGCCGTGCTTTAAGCCAAGAAGAAGGAGGGAAAAAAAGTCAGTATCTTGTGCGTGAGAAGCTTGTAGATACCCTGAGGTGACTTCATATAATTCTAAAATAGCAGGTAGCTTCTTGCATAGCTAATCGAGGCATCGGAGCCTGGAGCAAGGGAGGAGGCTGACAGCGTACTTTGGTTTCAGATGCATTCAGCTCTTTTTGAGTGATATGAGCTTAATTCATATTCTAGTTTCTATCCTAAAAGTTTATGTGTTCTGATTTGGCAAACAGCCTCCCCCTAAATCTGACAGCTCTGTGCTTTGATAAGGCTGCTGATCTTAACGTCTTACTTGGATTTGTTCTCCTATGTGCTGAGAAATTTAGCACAGCTGAATAA
The DNA here is from genome assembly GCA_006408695.1 of Aepyceros melampus. NCBI lineage: Eukaryota > Metazoa > Chordata > Mammalia > Artiodactyla > Bovidae > Aepyceros > Aepyceros melampus. The sequence goes on along the minus strand of SJXQ01003717.1, from coordinate 52,502 downwards.
AGGGAACGGTTGGGTGAGTGTTTCTTAAGCACCTGGGTGATACCCCTCACCTTCCCCTTTCATTCATGGCTTAATGAAAGACACAGGCATTCACCAGGACAACTTGAAATACACATTGTAGATTGAGTGGAAAGAGCTTATGGAGAAAGGAGTCACCCTGACTTTGCAAAGTAGATTGGTTATTCCTGCAAAGACTCCCTTCTTTTGAGTGAAGGTCACAGAATGGCATGTTTAGATAATTTTAACGACCAGCATCTTGAGGTTTTCCTCCAAAAGTCTAACATCAGCAGATGCTTATGGTTGGTACTTGTGTCGATCCAGGATCTGGGCCACATAGAGTCTATGAATCCGTTTGGCTTAGGTCATGGAGGAAACGGTTTCTTATAGGATCCATTGCCTACTTGCTAGGCAATCTCAGGCACGAAGAGGATCTGCCTTCCAAAATAAAGGGCTCCATGTCACATTTATTACTTTGATGCTCAGGAAGCTACAAGTGGAACTGCACATGCCAAGAGCCCATAATTTTACTCTAATAGATATTTAGCAGCTTAAATGAAATAACAAGGAATACGTTCACCCAGGCGCCATCCAGGAGGATTGGTGGGTATTTTACATTCCACTCTTTGAAAGGAAAAGCACAATTTTTTTAGACTTTCCCAAGATCTATGAATATTTTGGTATGCAGAGCAGTAGTACACAGAAGCATACCTGTAAGACTGAACCAAGTTCTGTTTGGCCAAAGGGATTTACTGCAATCAGTAAGTATACTGTAGGCTAGTCAATCAAGTTGCTTTTTTCTTCCAGATCACTTCATTAGAGTTCACCCGGGCAGTTGCTTGCCTTCTGCCTTGTTTGTTCACATGCTGCTTGATTTTCTTGAGCACAGCGCAGTATATGAATGCCATAACTTGCACTCTGTGTGCCTGTTTCACCTTCATGCTCAGGCCCCAGCTCTCAGGGATGGATTGTGGTCCTGGTATTTTTCTTTTCTAGCCCTCAGAACTCCATAGTTACCCTGTTCCAGGCTCATAGATTTCCAAGAAACTATTATGAGTTTTCTTTTGGTCCCTATCTGGTACATCGATTCAGCATTGGGCTACAGTCCATAGTGTCACAAAGTGCTGGACATGGCTGAGGTGAAAATCATCTTCTAACGAGTAAGAATTATTATGAGGAGTTCCCTGGTGGTTCAGTGGTGAGAACTCAGGACTTTCACTGCCAGTGACCTGGGCTCAATCCCTGGTTGGAGAACTAAGATCCTGCAAGCCACACAGTGTGACCCCAAAACATACATATATGAATATATATATAATGAGTGTCCACTTATCTTCATGACTCTTTACCTCACCTTCCAACCATCAGCACAGTTGTCTTCCTTCCACCTGGAAATGATCCAGTTGCTGCCTTGCTCAAGGATCGCTACTTATTGCTGGTTCTGATGGTTCCAGTTGGCCTTCACCCAAGGCCATTCTGCCATTCCTGCTTCATGCCCAAGGCTCTTTTACCCCAGCCCCACAGGCATCTGGCCTCTCTCAGATTGCTCTCACTCCTCTGCACCTTGGCTTATGCTCTGTCAAGAATATCACTTTCTTTCTCTGCCACTTGTTAAAATTCTACTCATCCCTCCAGGCCCTGTTCAAGTGTTGCCTCCCCTGGGCAATCTTTTTATCTAAATATGTTTTGAAGTCTTCCCTGGCCATCTAGTTAGAATTGATTGCTCTGTTGGCTACAGTCTCATAGGATTTTGCTTGTATCTCTAGTTAGACTTGCCCAAGTGTGCTTTCTCATAAGATGAGCTGCAGATATCTGTGCCCTGCAGGAATTCTAAACATCTTCAGGGCAGGAATTTTAAAAAATCTCAGTATCTACATAGTGCTTTGCTCATAAGATGGATAAATGGTTTAGAACTGAAATAAAATTAGATATTACATGGATAACCTGTCAATATCTGTAAGTGGGCTGGAGCTGCTGGTCTGGGCACATTTATTACAAAACTTAGTAGGTAAGTGTGACTGTAAAGACATGAGAATACAGGAAATTAACAAGCACAGGACACTCTAATCTCTTTGACCGTCAGAGGAAGGGGAAGTCCTCACTGGTCCTGCTGGTGAGAAAGCAGATGGGAGGTGAGCTGGTGGCCAGAAGGCATCTTTCACTTGGGCTCTCCATAGAGAGGTTAGGGGGCAAGAGTTTCCTTCTCTGTAAAGAGAGAAGACTACTTCTGCTTAGTGCGTCATCCCCAAATATGGTTCTGGGGCACTCCGTGGTGAGATTCTGAGCAGAGCAAGATGAGATTCATCCATTCATAACAAGAAGAGATTTACATTTCATAGAAAGCCTGATTCCAGCACCAAGAAGGACACCATGTAGTTAGATAAAAATGTTCACTCACTCTGCAGATGGGAAGACTGCCCAGAGGGCCTGTGTGCAATGCTACTCATCCACAGAAATGTTTTCTCCTCTCCCTTCTTGATAGCAGAGTTATATCTGGGATGGGGGCTGCCTGGCTTAACAGTGCCCAGCTCCCTCTGCAGCCAGGTTTGAGGCAAAGAAACATGCTCAAAATTGATGTGTGCAATTCCTCACTCATTTCAAGAGAGGGTGTCTGGCCCTGGGTCTCTATTTTTCCCTTTCTGCCTTCTGGGTGGTGAGGTGGTGGATGGACTGTGAATCTGAGGATGGAAGTTATTTGTTCAAGATGGTGGAGCCATGTCAGCCAAGCTCCTTGAAGGCTTGTGTGAAGACGAGCCTCCTGCTAAAACTAGAAACTTTCAGCCACTGTCTTGCATTTTTTATAGTAGCTTTTGCTTTCCTAATATGGGGTCTTTCCTTTTTCCATCTTGTAAAGCTGTCAACAAACATTTATTGAACACTGACTGTGTTTTAGACCAGAGAAGGCAATGGCACCCCACTCCAGTACTCTTGCCTGGAAAATCCCATGGACGGAGGAGCCTGGCGGGCTGCCGTCTATGGGGTCGCACAGAGTCGGACACGACTGAAGTGACTTAGCAGCAGCAGTGTTTTAGACCCTCACGCTGTAAAGCCCAAACTGGATGATTCTTAGTCCTTGTCTTTAAGGCATTTATAGTTCATTTGGACAGATAAAATACATAATAAAAAAAATGCGTGTACAAGTATGTCATCACTCAGCTCACAGAAAATATACGCTAGAGGTTACAGGAAAAAAAGAGGCTCCTTTAGGCTATAGTGAGCTAGAAAGTCTCGTGAAGGATGTGAGATCAGATTTGGAGAGATGGAGAGGTACAAGGAAGGCATTGTGGATGGGCATAGGCAACGTGTGTCTTGAGATTGGGGGAGATGACCATGACCTCTGTAGTCTGGACACAGGAAGCAATTTGCTTGTATCAGGGAGGAGCTGCAGTTGTCTTCGGGAAAGTGGTTGGGATGTAATTAAGAAAAGTCTTGAATAACAGATGGACCTGGGAATTGGTTTCTTCCTGGTGGCCAATGGGGAACTCTGTCAAGAATCATCACTGCATATTGCTGTGAATCTTGCAGTTTACAAGTAGTGACCCAAACAACCTTTCATTTGTTTACAGATCTGTTGTCCTAACACCTTGTAGGAAGCTGTGAGAAATCTGGTTTGGTCTCCAAAGTACAGGTTTTCGACAAATAGCTGGTTTGTGTACTTACAGCCTCAGGCCGTTTCACAGAACAAACTGCAGAGGAAGAAACACATGGATGGCTGTGTTACTGGTTCAAACCTTTCCTTTTAACTCCACCTTCAAAACAAACTTCCTCTCATCTTCCTAGTCTCCCATTTTCTACATCAGTGATTTCTCACTGCACCTGTCTTTGCATAAATACTTCTTGAAAAAGAGGCAAGTAAACTTTGCATGTTTATCTCATTCTTCTTACCTCACGAACTGGCATTTTATTGATTTCCCTGTCCAAGAAATCATGTTCAGACTCAGTACCTCTGCAGTTAACCTTGTTTTTATTTATCAACCACCTAGCAACACAGTCGTTCAGGGAGCCCTTAACAACTGGTATCCTACATACATTAATTCTCCAGTATTATGATTTTTCCAGCTACATATAGACTTCTCTTCCTTTCAGTCCCATGACAATCACTTCAAAAATTAAGAAAGTCTGACTCCTGGAAAATTTACTCCTAGGTGTTTTTTACTTGTCTTATCACCAAGTTAGACTATTGTGGTCTTGAAAGGTGCAAAAGTTTGGACGAAGGAGAGTTTGATTGCAGCTGGCAAAATTTGAATCATAGCTTCAACTTGGGCGGGCTAACATTAATTTCCACGTGTTTCTTGAACATGTGAGGTTGGAAGGCCAAAATGCTGGAATGATATTTTGTGACCCTTTGTCCAAGAATGACCTTCTATTAAATTATTGAATCAGATGTGGGAGAAGATAGTGTAAAAACAAAAAGACTTCTCAGATGTTTGAATTGACCAAGACATGACTCTTGCCAATATGATGGAAAATGTTGATAATTCATTGTAACATCACAGAGGTGTCAGGAAGGAGATGCCTTTTGAGCTGAAGAAGAAAAATGATCAACTTGTAAATTTTGTCATTTCAGTAACTTTTCTTTTACTTGTTTATTTATTTATTTTTTTAAATTTAAATTTATTTATTTTAATTGGAGGCTAATTACTTTACAATATTGTATTGGTTTTGCCATACATCAACATAAATCTGCCACGGGTATACACATGTTCCCCATCCTGAAACCCCTCCCACCTCCTTCCCCGTACCATTCCTCTGGGTCATCCCAGTGCACCAGCCCCAAGCATCCAGTATCATGCATTGAACCTGGACTGCTGATTCGTTTCTTATATTATATTATACATGTTTCAATGCCATTCTCCCAAATCATCCCACCCTCTCCCTCTCCCACAGAGTCAAAAGACTGTTCTATACATCTGTGTCTCTTTTGCTGTCTTGCATACAGGGTTATCGTTACCATCTTTCTAAATTCCATATATATGTGTTAGCATACTATATTGGTGTTTTTCTCTCTGGCTTACTTCACTTTGTATAATAGGCTCCAGTTTTATCCACCTCATTAGAACTGATTCAGATGTATTCTTTTTAACGGTTGAGTAATACTCCATTGTAGGATAGGTGTTAGCTCTTCTTTAAATTTTTGGTAGAATTCAGCTGTGAAGCCATCTGGACCTGGGCTTTTGTTTGCTGGAAGATTTCTGATTACAGTTTCAATTTCTGTGCTTGTGATGGGTCTGTTAAGCTTTTCTATTTCTTTCTGGTTCATTTTTGGAAAGTTGTTCTTTTCTAAGAATTTTTCCATTTCTTCCAAGTTGTCCATTTTATTGACATATAATTGCTGATAGTAGTCTCTTATGATCCTTTGTATTTCTGTGTTGTCTGTTGTGATCTCTCCATTTTCATTTCTAATTTTATTTATTTGATTTTTCTCCCTTTGTTTCTTGATGAGTCTGGCTAATGGTTTGTCAATTTTATTTATCCCTTCAAAGAACCAGCTTTTGGCTTTGTTGATTTTTGCTATGGTCTCTTTTGTTTCTTTTGCATTTATTTCTGCCATAAATGGCAAGACATACTTCAAGTAATGAAAGAAAATAACCTGTAGCCCAGATTACTGTACCCAGCAAGGATCTCATTCAAACATGAAGGAGAAATCAAAAGCTTTCAGTTCAGTTCAGTTCAGTCGCTCAGTCGTGTCTGACTCTTTGCGACCCCATGAATCACAGCATGCCAGGCCTCCCTGTCCATCACCAACTCCAGACAAGCAAAAGCTGAGAGAATTCAGCACCACCAAGCCAGCTCTCCAACAAATGCTAAAGGATCTTCTCTAGACAGGAAACACAAAAAGAGTGTTTAAACTCTAACCCAAAACAATAAAGTAAATGGCAACGGGATCATACTTATCAATAATTACCTTATACGAAATGGGTTGAATGCCCCAACCAAAAGGCAAAGACTGGCTGAATGGATACAAAAACAAAACCCCTATATATTTTGTCTACAAGAGACTCATCTCAAAACAGGGGAAACATACAGACTGAAAGTGAAGGGATGGAAAAAGATATTCCATGCAAATAAAGACCAAAAAAAGGCAGGAGTGGCAATACTCATATCAGATAAAATAGACTTTAAAACAAAGGCTGTGAAAAGAGACAAAGAAGGACACTACATAATGATCAAAGGATCAATCCAAGAAGAAGATATAACAATTATAAATATATATGCACCCAACATAAGAGCACTGCAATTAGGTAAGACAAATGTTAACAAGTATGAAAGGGAAAATTAACAGTAACACAATAATAGTGGGAGACTTTAATACCTCACTCACACCTATGGATAGATCAACTAAACAGAAAATTAACAAGGAAACACAAACTTTAAAAAGATACAATAGACCAGTTAGATCTAATTGATATCTGTAGGACATTTCACCCCAAAACAATAATTTCACTGTTTTCTCAAGTGCACACGGAACCTTCTCCAGGATAGATCACATCCTGGGCCGTAAATCTAGCCTTGGTAAATTCAAAAAAATTGAAATCATTCCAAGCATCTTTTCTGACCACAATGCAGTAAGATTAGATTTCAATTACAGGAGAAAAACTATTAAAAATTCCAACATATGGAGGCTGAACAACACACTGCCAAATAACCAACAAATTACAGAAGAAATAAAAAAAGAAATGAAAATATACATAGAAACGAATGAAAATGAAAACACAACAACCCAAAACCTGTGGGACACTGTAAAAGTAGTGCTAAGGGGAAAGTTCATAGCAACACAAGCATACCTCAAGAAACAATAAAAAAAAAGTCTAATAAATAACCTAACTCTACACCTAAAGCAACTAGAAAAGGAAGAAATGGAGAACCCCAGCGTTAGTAGAAGGAAAGAAATCTTAAAAATTAGGGCAGAAATAAATGAAAAAGAAAAGAGACCAAGCAAAAATCAGTAACTTCTTCTTTTTTTTTTTTTAGTAACTTCTTAAGTTATGAAATATTCTGTGGCTTTCATTTTAACAGAATTGTGCTCAACAGTCTGGTAATTTAGTTTAGTTTTTATTTTATTTGGGCAAGTTGTGCTTAAACAGGTCATGATATTGTATTCTTTACTGTACTTGATTCTCCTTCTTACAAGAAGAGGACTGTTGATTAATGAAGGGAGTCCATTTTGTGCTAGTGTTACCGGGATGCTTGCTGAAATGTGAATCTGGAGTGAACAACGTGATCTTTTATTTATCTCCATCCACATATGGCTTCACTTGTGTTTTTCTATAACTCCGTGGTAGTTGCTGTTAGCTTCTATCTTTTGTTCTCCCACATTACTTTCTTAGTTTCTACATACGGGCTGTTTTTGTTTCTAAAGTTTGTGGTCGGGATAGAGGAGGAAAGGGGAGTAACAGTTGATGAACATGGGATTTCTTTTCGTGATGATTGAAATGTTCTAAAATTGATTAAGGTGATGGCTACATGACTAAATACAAAAAAAAAATGAATGAATTGTATACTCTAAATGTGTTAATTTCTTGAGCTCCTTGATGAATCAGGTTCTACTTAGGTCCTTGAATCAGTGGTAAATAAAACTATTAAGTTCCCTGTCCTCAAGGGATTGACATTCTAGTAATAATGATAAATATTAAATCAATTAAAAATCAGTGCTTATAGTAATGCATGCTCCAAAGAATATTTAAAGAGGGAAATATTGTACAGAGTTTATTTTTATCTAAGGTGTAATCTTCAGGAGAGATCTGTCTGAGAAGGTAGCACTTCAAGTGAACTAAATGATGGGAGCAAATTCCAGACATGTGTAGATTTGGGGCAGAAACACTCCAGGCAAAGGATGCATGTACCATATGGTTCTGGTGTGGCTGGGGCATAGTAGGGATCACATCATATGTGTTTTGTAGGTCACAGGAGAGTCCTTGATTTTTGTTGTAATTGCAATAAAAAGTCATTGGAGGATTTGATAGAGGTATGCCATAGTCAGATTTTTATTTTCAAAAGACTTCAGAAACCAATCTGAATGATGCTGGGGATGATGTTTCATTTAGATTATGGTGAACATAGTGGAGATGTAAGAAGTGGCTGGTTTTGGAACTGTAGCCCACTGTGTGTGTCTTTTATATTTCCTAGCATAATATGGCATATACAACACTTTGCTGAGTGAATAAATGTTTTCAGAGGGTTATTTAGGGAGAGATATCTAAGCAACAACAAAAGGCCCATAATACATTTACTTTTAATGCCATACAATACTGACCTTTGAATTAGCAGTGGTTGAGTTCATGAAGGATGCTACTATGTGTTGTGGTCCAAACTTGTAATATCTGCAAAGATAATGCAAGGGTAATTCCTCTGTATTTCACTGTTCATCTCAAAGCAATGTACAAAGACAGAATTTCATTTGAGGTTAAAGATGTGCACTGGGGAAGCAGGGGTGGTTTTACATTTAAAATCATCCCATTACGTATCTTGATATCTTTTATCATTGTCTCCACTTGTCCTGATGACATTTGTTGAGTTATAAACACCTTTCAAAGAAGCTGAAACCCAGAATTTAGTGAGTCAGCAACATTGTTATAATGTTCATTACAACAGAAAGGAAATGGAAACCATGGATGTGGAACCTAATTTCTGCATGATGCCTCTCATTATTCAAGATACAAGGAATCCATAGGAATTGCTGAGAATCTGTTTCCAGATTTAGAATTCTGCTTTGCTAGAAAGTAGCTGCATCACAATAGGGCTATGCTTCTTTCCCAGGAAGCAGCTGGCCCCGGAGGGGAGAGAACAGTCTTTGAATATCGGTTTATATCCCCGTTCTGCCACTTACTGACTGCAAAAGCTTGGGCACAACATTTCATTTCTGGGCTTGGTGGGCTGAGCTGCTTTGTGGTGGCAGGAATCCATCTCTTTCAAAAAGAACTACTTTTGAGTCTGCTTTATATGGGAGGTCACTTCTACAGAGTAACTCAAAGCCTTGTCCTTTACTTCCTTTCCCTTTTCTTTCCTAAGGAAGTAGCTATCACTGATAATTTTATGGCTTATCAATATTGTAGGTAGCGCTAGTGGTAAAGAACCCTCCTGCTAATGCAGAAGACATAAAAGACTCTGGTTCAATTACTGGGTCAGGAAGATCTCCTGGAGGAGGGCATGGTAACCCACTCCAGTATTCTTGCCTGGAGAATCCCATGGACAGAATTTTGATTGACTACAGTCCATGGGGTTGCAAAGAGTCAGACATGACTGAAGTGACTTAGCACACACATGCACACATCAATATTGTAATTGTTGTGGAGCACAGAGAGAGACAACAGCCCTGTGATGAAATCTCCTGACGGGATTAAATTGCCTTCTGCCCATGTCCTGGCATCTTGTTGGACATGCAAGGAGAGCCCAAGGAGCCAAGAATTAAGTGAGCTGTGATGGGTTTCTGTGATTATGCCAGAATCTCAACCAGCAGTAAAGATATACAACCTGGGAGAAATAAAAGTAAAACCTGGCTGTGTTATAAACGCACTTGGATGAAAGCTCCTAAGGATGGAAAATGTCTGACCCTCCGTTCAGATGCAAGTGTTTTACTTGGTTACACTTTATTTCCTCTCCAAACTTGTACTTTATTTTCCTCCTTCAAATAAAGAGCAACCATTTGATTTTGTAATGTAAAAACTATGATTGCCCTTAGGAAAAGGATTACTGAACTTTCTGTACCTAGTGTTTATGCCTTTAATAAGCACAGTGTTTCCAAGAGAATTGAATGCCTTTTTGTACTACGATGTTTTTCTGCCACCACATCTGAGTTTTGTACTTTCATGTCTGGGATGCTTGTTTTTCTAAATTCACAGAAACCTGACAAATAGTAGGAATTTGTTCTCTGTTCTGTAGAGATGGGTGAATCCTTAAAGAGCTTGTTGATTTCATGCTAACCATTTTTCTGGGAGGCAAGGGTCTTTCTTTCCTAAGGAAAAGGTTTATAGAGAGGAGTAAGGTTCATGGGAAATAGCAGATCAGGTAATTGCAGCTCTAGCAAGCAATACACATCTTAGAGATTAAACACGAAAACCCTCACATGCTCTAACCTTTACCCGAGCTTTGCAGTTTGCCTCTAGTATTGTATTTCTAGTCTGGTTGTATTATCACAAAAGGTAATGGCATAAAACGACCTAAACATTAAAATGAAATTAAAAGATGCTTGTTCCTTGGAAGGAAAGCTATGACAAATATAGACAGCATGTTAAAAAGTAGAGCCATCACTTTGCTGACAAAAGTTTGTCTAGTCAAAGCTATAGTTTTTCCAGTAGTCATGTACAGATGTGAGAGTTGGACCATAAAGAAGGCTGAGCTCTGAAGAATGATGCCTTTGAACTATGATGTTGGAGAAGACTTTTGAGAGTTCCTTGGATAGCAAGGAGATCAAACCAGTCAATCCTAAAGGAAATCAACCCTGAATATTTCCTGGAAGGACTGATGCTGAAGCTGAAGCTCCAGAAATTCTACCTGATGCCAAGAGCTGACTCTTTGGAAAAGACCTTGATGCTGGGAAAGACTGAGAGCAGAAGGAGAAGTGGGTGACAGAGGATGAGATGGTTGGATGACATCACTGACTTAATGGATATGAGTTTGGGGAAACTCTGGGAGACAGTGAAGGACAGGGAAGCCTTGCATGCTGCAGTCCATAGGATCACAAAGAGTCAGACACGACTTAGTAACGGAAGAGCAACAACAAACATTAAAAGCCAAAGCATGAGGAGGAAGAACTTAAGTGTGGAGAGATGAGACTAGAGAGAAAAACCCAAGAGTCGAATGTAAAAGTGCATTGTGTACCAACCTCGAATGTTTTAACTTTATTCTCAGGAAACTTCGGGAAGATCAGGAGAAATCATGGGAGGCTTCTAAGCCAGGAAATGAGATTTTCAGATATATATTTTAAGAAGGTCTCTTCTCTTGGAGTTATGTGGAGGTCTGATTTCCAGGGTGAAGCCTGGAGCCAATAGCAAATTCTACCCTCCCCCCAGAAAAAAAACCTGATTAAAAATTCACAGAAGACCTAAATAGATACTTTTCCAAAGAAGACATACAAAATGGCCAACCAGTACATGACAATATGCTCAACATCAATAATCTTTTAAATGCAAATCAAAGCCACAATGAGATATCACCACACATCTCTTAGAATGAGTATTATCAGAAATACAAGAAATAAATGTTGGTGAGGATTATGAGAAAAGGGAACCCTTGTGCACTGTTGGTGGGAATGTAAATTGGTATAACTACTATGGAAAAGAGTAGTAAGTTTCCTTAACAAATTAAAAATAGAACTATCATATGACCTAGTATATGGGTATATATCTGAAGAAAATAAAATCATTATCTTCAAGAAATATTTGTTCCCCCATGTACCATGCAAATACTGTGTAGTGTCACTTATTATGTGGAATCTAGAAAGAAACAAAAATCTATGTCATAGTAACAGAAATTAGAATAGGTGTTGCAAATGACTGAGGCATAGGGAAAACAGGGTAAAAGGGTACACTCTTTCAGATGTCAGATGAGCAAGTTCTGAGGATCTAATTACAGCATGGAGACTACAGTTAATAATACTATGTTGTACATATGAAATGTGCTGAGAAACTAGGTCTTCAGCATTCTTTCTATTCAATAAAAAGTAACTATGTGAGGTGATGGGTGTGTTGATTAACTTGATTGTGATTTTCTAATATGTATGTGTGTCAAATCACCATGCTGTATACTTTAAATAAATACAAAATACCACTAAAGTTGGAAAAAAATGAAATATTTTCATATAATTTTTATCAGGGGCGTTCACTTGGGTTGTGTGGATTCTCTAGGTCCTGGACAGAGGTGCTTTTCCATTCACCTTCAAGACACTGCTTTATCATCAATTAGAATTGCTTTTTAAGAGAGTTTTCTCACTAAAATACTAAATGTATTAAAATCAACCAAAGGAAAATTAAGAGTATAAAAATTATATATTTATATATTTATTTACTTCATCTGCTTGATTCTGCAAATGTCTACTGTGATTTCTTTAGCCTTGGCAAGTTTTTAGTGTTTAAGATGAGCAATAGAGCTCATCTTATTGGGCAATAAAGGAGGAGATTTCAGTTGAAAGATACAATAGCAGTAGTACATTTTAAAAATCATAAAATGTATAAGATATTAAAATGGATCTAGTATGCTTGGTGTGGAATCCCATATTACTTGGATGTTTTCAAACTTGTATCATTTTTAGGACATACCCTTCCTACTTTACAATTTCTGGAGTGGAGCCACTAAATCACAAATGCAGTAGCCACATCATCTGTGAAGATCATGGGGGAACTAGAAACGTGTTGGTCAAAGGTTACAAAGGTTCAGTTGTGGGAGATGAATAAGTTCTGAGATCTAATGTGCAGCATGGTGGCTACCGTTAATAATACTGTGCTGTAGACTCAAAATTTGCCAAGAGAGTTGATCATAAGCATTCTCACCACATATATAGAAAAGGTACCCATTTAAGGAAGGAAATGGCAACCCACTCCAGTATTCTTGCCTGGAGGATCCCATGGATGGAGGAGCTTGGTGAGCTACAGTCCATGGGTTGCAAAGAGTCGGACATGACTGAATGACTTCACTTTCACCCATTTGAGGTGTTGAATATGTTAATTAGCTCAAGTATGGTGATCACTTCACAATTTACATATATTTAAGCATCATATTATACACTCTAAATATATATGAAAAGTGAAAGTGTTAGTCCCTCAGTTGTGTCTGACTCTTTGTGATCCCATGGACTTCAGTCCATTAAGCTCCTCTGTCCATGGGATTTCCTAGGCAAGAATACTAGAGTTGCCATTTCCTGTTCCAGGGGATCTTCCTGACCCATGGATAGAACCCCCATCTGCATCACAAGCAGATTCTTCACCCACTGAGCCACTGAGGAAGCCCTCAGTGTTGTTCAGCAAATGGCAAATTAAGGAATGTGAATCGTGTGTGTCCGTAGGTAACCAGGAGTTTTATTTTCATTTTCTTTATTTTTAATTAAACTATAATTACTTTACAATATTACGATGTTTCTGCCATACATCAACATGAGTAGGCCATAGGCGTACATATATCTCCTCCCTCTTGAACCTACCTTCCACCTCCCCCCCATCCCACCTCTCTGGGTGGTCACAGAGCAATGGCTTTGGGTTCCCTGCATCATACAGCAAACTCCCATTGGGTCATCTGTTTCATGTGCATGTGTGCTAAGTTGCTTCAGTTGTCTCCAACTCTTAGTGACCCTGTGGTCTGCCAAGCGCCTCTGTCCATGAGATTCTTGAGGCAAGAATACTGGAATGGGTTGCCATGCTCTCCTGCTGGGGATCTTCCCAACCCAGGAATCGAACCTGCATCTCTTATGTCTCCTGCATTGGCAGATAGGTTCTTTACCACTAGTGCCACCTGAGAAATCCTCTATTTTACATACGGTAATATACATGTTTCAATGCTATTCTCTCAAGTCATCCCACCCTCTCCTTCCCTCACTGTGTCCAAAAATCTGTTCTTTATGTCTGTGTTACCTTTGCTGCCCTGCAAGTAGGCTCATCAGTACTATCTTTCTAGATTCCATGTGTATGTGCTAATATGCTCTATTTGTTTTAGATATGGACAGTGACATAATGAAAAACTTCTGTAAGAAAGTATGATTGGATAATAGAGTAAAAATGGACTCAGGGGACTTCCCTGTGGTTCAGTGATTAAGAATCCACCTTCCATTGCAAGGAGTTTGATCCCTAGTGAGGGAACTAAGATCCTACATGCTTCAAGGCCAAAAAATCAAAACATAAAGCAGAAGCAATATTGTAACAAATTCAATAAAGACTTTAAAGCTGATCTATATCAACAAAATCTTTTAAAAAATGAACTGGCGAGAGGTATGGAGTTACAGCAAGGACAATGCTTTAAAAACTATTGCATTAAATCTGGATACTTGGGACTGATGCACGGGGATAATCCAGAGAGAAGGTGTGGGGCGGGAGGGGGGAGGTG